>JAOQGI010000019.1:3201682-3211797 GCA_027564495.1 Gallinago solitaria | reverse complement strand
CCAAAATCTCACCTGAATTCTCATATAAACCCACCCAAGTCCCCGGAGCGCACCAGGAAAATTAAAATAGGACCGAAGGAAATGAAAATAAAGCCGGAGAAAACGAAAATAGAAACTACCTCCTGCAATCCGACGGTCCCCGGGTCAGTTGCTGTACGTCCTGGGGAGTTTTTTGGGAGGACGCCTCCACATCAGCAAAGAGCCGACCCTCTCGAAAGGACTGCGCCCCATCTTCTGCCTGCAAACGCTCCAGCTGGTGGTGTATTTTTAATTATTTTTTTTTTAATTTTTTTTTTTCTTTTTCCTTTCCTACAGCGGTTTGACTCAGAGGTCTGGCCAGACTCAACAGCTCTCAAATTCGTTTAATAAATCATCTCCTCACCACGCCCAGAAGCAAAAGGCAAATCTGTGTCTCCCAGGCACCTGCTGATTGGACTAACGTGCCTCTTGCTAATTACCCCGCGAGGAAGAGTAGGGCTCGAGTGACGTGTTTATGAAGATAAATATTTTAACTTCACAGTTAGCGCTGCAAACTCGTTCCAGCCAGAGAGTCTCTTAAAGTCAATTCCAGAAGAAAATGCCTTGATAATTAAATTTTTTTTTTTTTTTTTTTTTGGTAAAAGGCGATGAAATATTAATTTTGGCGAGATACGTAGCCTGTCTTTCAGGTGCAATTAGGAGCTGCTGGTGGAAGGAATAAAAAAAAAAAAAAAAAAAATCCCAGGGAAGGGATGGGGAGTGTTTTCTCTCCCCTCGGCAGAGGGAATGCAGTGCTCTGCCCTATCTAATCTCACTATAGCAACGGGAAGACCTTGGCAACCCTGATCTTTACAGTTATTAAGACGGGAGCGGGAAGTGTCGGGAGCACAGCGCGGAGGGATGCTCGGCCGAGGAGCTGACCTGGTTCCTACCGAGGAAATAAAGCACCCCTGTCTCACTCAGGGGTGATGGAGGGTCTGCCAAGCTCTTGGGTGGATGGGTGGTAGCCCAAGGTTGGTGTGTGTGTGTGTGTGTTCCCCAGACCTCATCCCCCAAAACTTTCTGGTGGTGCCTTTTTGAAGGGAGAGTTATGCCGAAGTGGAGATGTGCATCTCCCCGCCACACCGTGGAGAAGGATCTCCTGGAGCGATTGGAGCAGGTCCAGAGGAGGTCCCAAAAATGATCGGGGGGATGGAACACCTCTACTGTGAAGAGGGGCTGAGAGTTGGAGTTGTTCAGCCTGCAGAAAAGAAGGCTCCGGGGAGACCTTATAATGTCCTTCCAGTACTTAAAGGGGGCTTAGAAGAAAGATGAGGACAGACTTCTTAGTAGGGGCTGTTATGACAGGACAAGGGGTAATGGTTTTAAACCAAAAAAAAGGGGGATATTTGGATGAGATATTAGGGAGAAACTCTTTTCACTGAGGGTGGTGAGACCCTGGCCCAGGTTGCCCAGAGAGGTGGTAGATGCCCCATCCCTGGATCATCCCATTCCAAGTCAGGTTGGACGGGGCTCTGAGCAACACGATCTAGTTGAAGATGTCCCTGCTCATGGCAGGTTGAGTTGGACTAGATGGCCTTTAAAGGTCCCCTCCAACCTAAACTATTCTATGATTACCCAAAGTCCCAAGAAGAAGAGGCTGCTCTTGGGACCAAAGGCCAAGTCTGCAGCTGGCTGCTCTCCCTCAGCCCTCCTGATCTCACCTCCAGCTTTGGCCATGAGGATGTGCCCAGATGGGAGAGAGACAAGAAGGCTCCTCCACAACTGCCCCGCAGCCTGGGGCTGCCAGGAACCTGCGCTGCTGCCAACCCAGCACCTCTGGAGATCGCTCGCTCGCTCTCGGCTCTCGCCAGGATGATTCACCCAGAAATGCAAAGATGCAGAGCCCTCAGATCAGCTTGTTGCAAAATACTACATCTTGGCGACTTCCTGGCTCAGAGCCACTTTGGTCCTGGGCTCTTAGAAAGTGGGGGCGGCCCCAGAGCTAACCTGGCTGCCAACAACTCCAGGGCATAGGCTGGTCCCACCTGGACAGAGCAGTGTCTGCTGTAAGAGTTCTCCCCTGTCAGAGAGGGACAATTAACTAAGACCTCCTTAATAGCCCTGTACCACCCCATAAAAGGGGACTTCAAGCTGCCAAGATCTCCAAAAATAGACCCTGCAGCTCACAGACCAGCCCTGAACATCTCCCACCCACTCTGCTCCACCATCTCACCATGATGGTCACTCATCACAACAGGCTACTGACTGCAGAAGGACTGCTTTGGGACACTGCAAGGCTAAATTAGTACTACTACTATTCAGACTGCTAGTAGAATAATAACAATAATCCACACTAAACTTCCAAGCATGAGTCAGTCTTTTTGGTGGCAGAAGATGTGTTTGTCTCTAGCACCGCTCCTCTTGGCACCTCGAAGTCCCAGGACTACACTCCTTCCACTGCTTCCTCCATAATCATGGTTTGCACCCAAACTCAAGCTGTTTCTTTCCTTGCAGCATCTGGATTAGACCAAAGAAGTTCCTCCACCACACTGTCCCACAACCTGACCCTACTGTAGGTGCATGTCCCCAACCTATAGCAGCCAGGAGCAGCCTTTTGGTGCTCCACCCTACCTTCTGCTCCCTACCAAGAGCTTCCTCACCACCAAAGTTCCCAGCTGAATCCCAACCACAATCCTCGTGATCCCAGCCTTAACTCCTCCAGGGCTTTACCAGCATTACAATATAAAGCAGGCAACTGGGCCATTTCCAGGTGGAATTAGATGAAGTAGATTCTGCTGGTGATTTTTCCTCCCAAAGAACTCTGTTGGGTGGATGTTGTCCAGCTAACACCTTTGATAGAGTGATCAATGCTCTGAGGACAGAGCTACATTTCTACTGGGCTGTGTTGGTGCCCACCATCAGGGTGTCTTTGGAGTCCTTGGAGGTAATTAGACAATAGCACTGGAAACATGAGTCCTTCAGCAGATGGAAGAAAAGCTGTCAAGGAGGTTTGGAAGGCCTGGAGAGCATTGGACCACGGAGAACATTTAAATACCATAAATGAATGGAGAAGCAGCAGGAAAAGGGGTTAGATCAGATAAAGCAACCCTGATTCCACTCAAGAAGGGAGATGGTGCAGAAAACTGAAATATATGACCCCCTACCCTCAGCCAGCTCTTCAGATGGTCTATATGGGCCAAGCTCCGCAGAGCCACCCACTGAGGGCTGGGCCCAAGCGTCTAGGACTCTTTTCAACATTTGTCAGTGTTTTTGCTGGCTTTTATGGTTTATTTTTGACTGGGTTGGAAAGTACCTCAGTCAGAACCTGCCGTGCCCTTTCGTTCATGTTAAAACCAAGAGCTACCGGAGACAAAATGTCAAAATTTTAATAACGGGCTGGATCCTCGGCTGGTCAAAAAAACAGCACCCTGTTTTTTGGGGGTGGGGGGGACACCATGGGGCCAGCCCCACTGCTGGCTGTCCCAGCAGTGGGAGTTTTGGGGGGAGGCTGCCGGGTAGGACGGCGGTGGTGAGTCAACCAAAGTAGAGCGAGATGGTGTGTCACCCTAAAGAGCCCGTTTTTGCCTCAGACACCCGTCAGCGTTAGATACCGGGAGGCTCTTTATCTTGCCACCAGTGACTAAGAGCATCCACGGCATGACGGTACCACGAAAATACAGGTGATGGAAAATGGCCCTTTTCCAAGGAGGATGGATCTTTTATTATGCCCTGTTTATCTCCCGTATTACTAAAGAGAAAGCCAATGAAGCATGCGATCCTTTTAGGTTCTCTGAATCCACTTAGATTTTATCTCTGGAGACGGAGCTTTCCAGGAATGAAATAGCTGCAAGACACAACGTGGGTGAAACAAAATCAAACGGAGAGTCTCCAACATGAAAGGCAAACTAAAAGGATGACAGCACTAGTTATACGGAGGGAGAAATAAGGAGGAAAGGAAATTAAAAGCAATTAAAGGGAATTAATTAGAAGGTATGATGGAACTCTGAAAGAGGAAAAACAGCTATGCAGAGTTCACTAAATACCCCAAACTTTTAATTGTCGCACTTGGAACTGCAAGCCCTGGGGGTTCAAAACCCCTGTGGCAGTTTCCAAAAAAAAAATTTCCCATGGCTTAAACAAATTACTTCTTTGCCTCTAAGTCTGCATGGCAGACAAGTTTCAGAGCTTCTCCTTCAAACCATGAAGGCAGAAGCACATCTTGTTCTCCCCTGTACTCCAACGGCCAAAGCGGACAACCCACACCAGCATCTTGTGCCAGGACTTGGGGCTTCAAGTGGAGCGTTGATGCTGTTGTCCCAAATCTTGGGAAGAGTTATTTACACCTACGCAATCTGGTAGGGTTTCCAAAAGGCCCTGGGGGTGGTGGGACCACTGCCTGCGCTTGAAGTCACCAGGATGAGACCAGGCACTGGGTTAGTCGCGGGGGAGATGACTATTGGCTGGAGCATCTCACTTGTCATTGAAACCCAATGTCCACATTTCCCACTAAAATCTAACAGTCCTTTTCATAGAATCACAGAAAAGTTTGAGTTGTAAAGGACCTTAAAGGCCATCTAGTTCCAACCCCCTGCCATGGGCAGGGACACCTCCCACCAGACCAGGTTGCTCCAAGCCCCCTCCAACCTGGCCTTGAACCCCTCCAGGGATGGGGCAGCCACAGGTTCTTGGGGCAACCTGGGCCAGGCTCTCACCACCCTCACTTTAAAGAATTTCCTTCTGGTATCTAATCTAAATCTCCCCTCTTTCAGTGTAAAACCTGCCCAACATCCCCAGTTCTGAGCTGGAATGAGGATCTAAATCAAAACATTTTCATTGCCATGAAAAGAGCTGCAAAGAGGAGGAGCCCCTGGTCTCTCCAGGTCTTCCCTTTGCCAACTGCCTTGGCTTTAACCATGAGAAGTAAGGAAGTCCCCTATGGAGATCAAAACGCCCTTTATTAAGGGAATGGTGTTGATGGCTGGGAGGAATGACAAGAGGTCATAAAAAAAAGCAGGCAGACATTGTTTGTCTTGGCCTCCTGGATACGTATTATTTTCCTGGGATGCAAGCTCCAGCCCCAAGCCGAAGGCAAGGAGGCATGAAACAGAGACGGGCCCGCCTTGCCAACTCCGGGTTTGTTTCGGAAGAAACTCCTCACCCAGCTTTTCCGTACAGGAAGGAGATGATGGAGCAGCAAAGCCAGAGCTGCAGAAGGGTGCTCGGAAACCAAGGGCCAGATCCTTCAAGGTTGGGGTGCGTGCATGGGGTCCATGCAGTACCCCCCCAAAAATCCATATGCAGAGATGGGCAAGGTCTAAAGCTCTTTATGGTCTCCCCGTGTTCTCCATCCATATGTACCATGCTCACCTCTAGGACAAGGCAGGTGCCATATAGACAAAAGGAACTGTGCAAAAGACTCCATCTGCATCCCATGGACCTGTTGAAAAAGGGTCCAGTGGAAGACCATGAAGATGATCAGAGGGATGGAGCACCTCTCCTATGAGGACAGCCTGAGAGAGCTGGGGTTGTTCATCCTAAACAAGAGAAGGCTCCGGGGAGACCTCATAGCAGCCCATCAATATCTGAAGGGAGCTACAGGAGAGCTGGGGAGGGACTCTGTGTCAGGAAGTGCAGCGACAGGACAAGGGGCAACAGTTTTAAATTGGAAGAGGGGAGATTTAGATTAGATATTAGGAAGAGATTCTTTACCCTGAGGCACTGGAACAGGTTGCCCAGAGAAGCTGTGGCTGCCCCATCCCTGGAGGGGTTCCAGGCCAGTCTGGATGGGGCTTGGAGCAACCTGGTCTGGTGGGAGGTGTCCCTGCCCGGGGCAGGGGGGTTAGAACTGGGTGATCTTTAAGGTCCCTACCACCTCTAACCATTCCATGATTCTAATATCGCCTGCATCAGCAGCAGCCCTGCTGCCCCCTCTGCCTCCCCCACTGCTGATGCCGCCTCTTCAGAGACCCACAAAGCCCTGATTGTGTTTAATTAAGTGACCGCACGCTGATTTACACAACAATCACCCTGTTTCCAAACAGGCAGGCTTCAAGCAGCTCGCCCCAGCGACAGAACCTCGCTGTTCCTATGAAAGGGAGAAGTTCATCATCAGTTACTTATTACAATGCAGAATTTCAAAAATACCCTTTTTTTTTTTTTTTAAAGGCACAGCTGACATGACACGGAAAACCACTTATTTTCAACCCAAGCCTAGTAAGGAATTTTTTTATTTTTATTTTTTTTTGCTTGAAAGACAGAGTGGTTCATGCTTTGAAGTTAATTATAACTATTTTGCTTTATACATCACTTGCTCAGGACGTTAGGAGCCTTCCAGATCTCCCTGGTTTATTCGGTACCGAGACAGACCAAGGTTTGAAAGTCACAGGCCCAGCTTCCATGAGGAAGATCGATCTTCCTCCCAGATGCAGCCACGGGAAGGTCTGGACCACAGGGCTGGATCCTGCTGCCACTTACACGGCCTCAACTGGATGGCATGGAGATGAAAGAAAAGCAAACCTGGGCTGGTGAGCACCAAACCTCCTGCCATGGGACCTGACAGGAGCAAGACAGGAGAAAAATCAGCTCTTTGGGACGTTTCAGAGTATTTATGCCCCATGTGGCAAAGCAGAGTCTTCTCCATGGCTAGGTCCACCAGGCACAGGGGCAAATCAATAACTGATCAAGAGCAGTAATCAAACTGTGCTTGAAGAAGTCATCGGAGCATCTACCAGCAGTCGTGAGTACGTGGTGGGATGGGAAAGCATCAGCTGTGCTGGTCCTCAGGGATGCTCCTGGAGACCTACTGCTGCTCGGGGGTGTGACACAGCACGTAGGGCCACCTCCATCCCTAAATTTGGGGAACCTCCTGATTCCCCAGTGCTACACAAACTCGGATAACGAAGTGGTGAAGGAACAGCCCATCCCATGGCAAACACCAGGCGCTGCTGGGACAAGCCCCTTGCAAGCAAGGCCCTGCAAACAGCCCTTTTTTCTCCACCCTCCCCACTCTCCCCCCATCCACAGGAGCAACATCATTTAGCTTTGGGCTTCTAAATTCTAAATCAAAGAGAAGAACGCCTAACATGCTGAATCTGGGTCACACCATCCTTCCCGAGCACCATGGTGAGAACACAGGTGGCACCTACACGGGAGAAAGACGCTGAAGCTGCTGGATCAGAGGCCGACTCAGAGCAAATCCTGAAGAGTCACCAGGTGGCTCTTAAGATACTCCTACACAGGCAGACACCAAAGGGACAGAAGAAACGGCTTGGCAGAGGAGGAACTGGAGCTCCTCTGAACGACGGGATGCACTCCTGGTGGAGCTGGTAGTCAGAGGTATCAAAGCTCCTGTCTGGCTCTGCTGCCTGCGACTTGCAGGCAAATATAACCGAGAGCAGGTCTCCTGCTGGTGGGTTTTCTAGGAGCACCTCCTAGAGGAATTTCTAGGAGCACCAAGGCAGAGGAATTGGGGCTCTGAGGATGCTCTGAGGACTGGAGCCCCTCTGCTATGAGGACGGGCTGGGAGAGTTGGGGGGGTTCAGCCTGGAGAAGAGAAGGCTCCAGGGAGACCTTAGAGCCCCTTCCAGTCCCTCAAGGGGGTCCAAGAAAGCAGGGGAGGGTCTCTTCATCAGGGAGGGGAGCCATAGGAGGAGGGGGAAGTGTTTTGAACTGAAAGAAGGGAGACGTTCTTTGTTTCCCCAAAGAAGCTGTGGTTGCCCCATCCCTGGAGGTGTTCAAGGCCAGGCAGGATGGGACTTTGAGAAACCTGGTCTAGCAGAGGGATTTGGAACTAGATGGTCTTTAAGGTCCCTTCCAATCCGAACCACTCTACGATTCTAAGACTTTTAGCAATGGCCAAGCTGAAAACTGGGGAGAGAATCACAGGTGGTGAGGTTCTGCCCTAGAGCAGGAAGAGCATCACCACCACCACACCTGATCTTGAACCATGCATGGAAAAAGCTGGTGGTCTTCAACCAGCTTCAAGCCACTGCAACATGGTTTTTGGGGGACATAGTGCCTGCTTTGGTGGAGGTTTCCTGCTTGCCAAGTTAGGCTAATTCACAAAGCAGCCTGTCTCCTCCAGGAGCCCAACAGTCACACAACGGCATCTGTTGAACGCAGAAGGTGCAGGGAGATGCTGCCCTTCAGTTTGGGGAACCTGCAAGAGATTAACATCACTTTTTCCTTAGAAAAGCATCAGAATTCAGCTAACAAACTAAAAGGCAGCAGCGATTAGCATACATTTTCCACTGCATGAGGCCATCACCGACAAAATAACTATAAACCTTTTTGGTTTGGTTTTTTTTTTTTTTTTTAAAGCACAGTCTCTACAGAACTATGTTGCCCTCCGGGCTCCACCAGAGTTTGCGGCGCCCCGTATTTGTTTCCCAGCTGAGATGTCTGCAAGTGAAGCGCTGGCTGGTATTTGCTGCTGCTGCTGCTGCAGAGACCATGCAGCTAAATAATTCAGCAACCAATTACTGTTTAACAGCATCGCTCCCCGTCCCTCCAGCAGCGATCCGGCACCCAGGCCAGGAGACTCCAGGAAAAAAAAAAAAAAAAAAAAAAGGTTGCCAGAAGCCTTGGTTTGATGTAAAGACATCGACTCGTGCACTTCTCCCGTGTAATATACAACTCAACGGATCGGAAGGCTAGAGAAGGGCTGTCATGAATTGCTGAGTGTCTGCAGGTCACCCCTTGGATTGCCACCAAAGCAAAATTGGTGAGGGCAGGAAGATGAGAAGCTCAACGTGAGCCGGCAGTGTGTGCTGGCAGCCCAGAGAGACAACCCCACCCTGGGCTGCATCAAGAGAAGTGTGGCCAGCAGGTCTCGGGGGGTGATTCTGCCCCTCTGCTCAGCTCTCATGAGACCCCACCTGGAGCACTGTGTCCAGTTTTGGAGTCCTCAGCACAGGAAGGACATGGAGCTGTTGGGATGGGTCCAGTGGAGGGTCATGAAGATGATCAGAGGGATGGAGCACCTCTCCTATGAGGACAGGCTGAGAGAGCTGGGGTTGTTCATCCTAAACAAGAGAAGGCTCCGGGGAGACCTCATAGCAGCCCATCAATATCTGAAGGGGCTACAGGAGAGCTGGGGAGGGACTCTGTGTCAGGAAGTGCAGTGACAGGACAAGGGGCAACGGTTTTAAATTGGAAGAGGGGAGATTTAGATGAGATACTAGAAAGAAGTTCTTTGGTGTGAGGGTGGTGAGAGCCTGGCCCAGGTTGCCCAGAGAAGCTGTGGCTGCCCCATCCCTGGAGGGGTTCAAGGCCAGGTTGGATGAGGCTTTGAGCAACCTGGTCTGGTGGGAGGTGTCCCTGCCCAGGGCAGAAGGTTGGAACTAGATGATCTTTAATGTTCTTTCCAACTCAAACCATTCCATGATTCTATGGTCCTGCCCATGGGATGGTTCCTTGGTGAAATGAGCAGCTGATCAGCTCAGGAAAAACAGAAAGCAGCACAACCTCACGCTGATTCTGTGCCCACATCAGCAAATCTGGATTTTTCTCCTTTGTCCCCAAAACGTATGCGACACCACCGCATCTGATGCTTTCACCACCAGCAGCATCAGGGCCACCTCAACCAAGCCAGCTCTCCAGCAAGGGCAACCAGGGCTCTCCGACTCAGATTCCCCCCCAAAGTCTACCTCTGCCTCTGGATGGGGACCTAAAAAATGCAGCTGCTCTCATTTTTAAAGGCTCATCCCTACGCAGCAAGCGTGACCAGCTGCCTTCTTGGCGATGAGACAGGAGCTTATTTAAGTCCTGAAGCTGACCTGCTCCACGCAGGCCACCACCAGAGCTCACCCAGCCCATCTCCATCGCCTGGCTTTGAAAGATGCCCCTCCTGCCTACTCGGTTCCTTGGTGGTGTGGCTTTAAAGCTTTCTCCCGTGCGGCTATAAAAGGGTGTGAGAGAACTTGGAAAGGAAACCCTGGGTGGTACAGATGACTGGAACAAGGAGCAATCTGTGCCCAGGGGCAGGGGAGGGGGTGGCAGGGCCCACACGGTGCCACGCTGGATGGCTGCCGGGGAGGAAATGACACACCGCACTATCCTGCTTTTGTCCAGGGGCGAGACCAAAAAGCTGCAGAAAAGAGGAAAAGGAAAAAAAAAAAAAAAAAAAAAAAACACCACAAAAAGGAGGGGCACGT
>JAOQGI010000019.1:3189394-3201582 GCA_027564495.1 Gallinago solitaria | reverse complement strand
AAACTTAAAAAAAAAAAAAAAAAAAAAAAACACCACAAAAAGGAGGGATTATTCTGCCTTGCACTGCTCCCCCCTCTCCCCTCCCCACCGCCCCCGTATCCTCGCTCCTATGGACCAGGGGGCACACCGCAGCCCCAGCAGCATCTGGATGGGCTTAGCATCAGGGTTGTGTTTTTATGCTCCCCTCCTTGTTGCTTTTTTTTTTTTTTTTTTAAAAAAAAAAAAAAAACATGGCCACCAAGCCAGCCAGCGAGGCCAGGGCACAGGAATGCCCCACTCTGCTGCTCCTCACAGCGAGCTGCCAGTCAAGAGCTTCTCCAAGGGCTTGGAGAAGCAGGCAGCATCCTCCAGCCCTGCCTCCAATGCCCCTGCACAAGGTGCCACCAAGCATGCCAGCTATGGTGTCCACGCTGGTGGTTCTCCCCCAGCTCCTGAAGGAGTCCCAGCTGCTGTCACTCCAAAAAATAAAGTCTTAAGAACCTTTCACCCTCGTCGTTCCAAAAAAAAAGCTCAGAAACTTGGTGTTTTCCAGCTGCTGGCCATAGGTCTACTCTTACCTCTTCTACGCTCTGTGCTCAGGGATGTCCTCTCCTGCTCCCCCCACCTCAGACACCTCTCCACCACCTCACCCTCATGTTGCAGGGCTTCCCCAGAGAAGATCTCCTCCCTTCCTGCCCAGGGGCTCCTCTCCTCCCTCCCCATGGCTGAGGCTCATCATCCAAGCACCTCCAGGTCAAATCCTCCACCTGCAGCTCATGAGCAATCTCCCATACATCCAACCACCCTTTCAAGCCCCACTCCCTGGTATCAAACTTTTTTTTTTTTTTTTTTTTTTTTTTCCCCACATCTCTCCTTCTCCTATTGTTTCGGTATCTTACCCATCATCTGGTCCCCTGTGAGAAGACCAGAACTCATGCTTTGTTCCTCACCCCAAACTATCTCCCTGAGCTGCCTTCTACTTCTCACTTCAGGCATAATGAAAACAAGCAAGGCACAAATGCCAATTTCTTAAAAATTACAGTTAAGGTTCCTGAAAGGAACCAAAAATCTCTATTTCTGCTGGATGGTTTATCTCATTAAAAAGAAAATCCCACAGGAACCCTAACTAAACAACTGTTTATAGACACAAGTTCTCCTCCTACATCCCACGAGCAATTCAAAAGGGCTCAGGCAAGATAAAGCCAAAGATGGATTGGGGAGTGCAGGAATCAGGGGAGGATGAATGTTGTGGGAGAGATCCACTCTTGTGGAACTTCAAGAGGACTTCAAAAACGCCAGTGAACTAAAGCCAACTGGCCAGCAGAAGAACCCATATCGGACAGGAATGCAGCCCCAGCTGATGTTCCTCTGTAATAATGGAGGACAGTGAGGATAGTTACGCTGAACAGGAGAAAAGTTTCTGCTGAGCCCAGGATGACTCCCTGGCTTTCTACTCAAGTGAGTCTACACTGTGACTCAAACATCTCCTGCTTAAATTTAGTTGCCAGCACATCCACAGCTTGGTCCAGCCTCAGGGCTTAGTCCAGCCTCAGCCCAGGTACTCCAAGCTTATGATGGAGAAAAGTCACCAGGGTGCAGAAATAGCTGTGCACAGACATCTGGTTTTGCCTGGAGACACAGGTCACCCTCATCCAGGGTACCCTGCCCGAGCATGGGGACCTCCTGAGGTTGCCTCAGCAAAGTGAACCCCAAAGCGAAGGCTGAAGGTCTGCCACTTCCACGTGGACCTCGACCGAGAAGGGCTGCAAACCTCCCCCACGGGGCTCTGCAGTGCTCAGCCTGGTTTAAGGAGAATTCACTTTTCCTTCTTCCCTCCCTGAAGACTCATCTTAAGCATCTCCAGCTCCGAAGAAGAGCAAAACCTGACCACCCTCCCTCCAGTAAACAGCAGCGAGCACAGACACCAGCACGGCCCCCCTTCCCAAACCCAACCACACACCAAAGCCACCTCCCGCAATCCTCCCCGTATCCATCCACAAGCACCTGAGAAAAGCTGCTCCAGGGAGATATGCCGCTTCCTTTATGCTCCTAATGAGTTATTATTGATAACCCATAGACATAACTGGCCGGCCAGCCTGCCAGGCATGCAGCACAGCCTCCTCTTGCTCAGCTGCTGAAGGATGTGACCTGCAGGAGACCCCACCTGGAGTACTGCATCCAGCTCTGGAGACTTCAGCACAGGAAGGACATGGACCTGTTGGAATGGGTCCAGAGGGGGACCATGAAGATGGTCCGAGGACTGGAGCCCTCTGATGTGAGGACAGGCTGAGAGAGTTGGGGGGGTTCAGCTTGGAGAAGAGAAGGCTCCAAGGAGACCTGAGAGCCCCTTCCAGCTCCAAGGAGCTCCAAGAGAGATGGGGAGGGACTCTGGATCAGGGAGAGGAGCCATAGGACAAAGGGGAAGGGTTTGACACTAAAAGAGGGGAGATCTAGGTGAGATACTAGAAAGAAGTTCTTTGGTGTGAGGGTGGTGAGAGCCTGGCCCAGGTTGCCCAGAGAAGCTGTGGCTGCCCCATCCCTGGAGGGGTTCAAGGCCAGGTTGGAGGGGGCTTGGAGCAACCTGGTCTGGTGGAAGGATCTTTACAGTCCCTTCCAACTCTAACCATGCTATGATTCTAGATGATGAGCTTCAGCTGTGGGGAGGGAGGAGGAATGGACTCTGGGGAAGCCCCACAACATGAGGCCAGTGTGATGGAGACATGCCCAAGACGGGAGAGCCAGGAGAGGACATGCCTGAGCGTGGGGTGCAGCAAGGGGGGAAGATCTAAACCTCCAGGTCATGTCAGTCACCTGCGTGTCCCCCAGGACCTGAGTCACCAGACACTCATCAGCCACCTCAGCCACCCAAGGCACCACTAGCCCTGGGGCCAGCTCGATGTGGGGAGCCCTAGGGAAGCATCGAAAGGCTGCGTGGAGCTGCTTGCTTCAGATGGCACTGTCTGAAGGTTTGCATACTTGGAAAGACATAAAACCATCCCGTAATACCAACAAAAATAGCTTAAGACCAAAAGAGAAGTGCAACTACAACTATTTCGGGCGTGCACACATCCCATGCTGAACCCACCACCGGCGGCTGCCAAAACCCACAATGATGTCCCCATCCCCAGGAGCTCACAGTGGAGCACATGAGGAGGTGTCCAGCAGCAGTATCCAACGCAGCAGAAAATAAATTAAAAAAAAATGTAAAAAAATGTGGTTTCTGTGTGGTTTTTTACAAGCCACACCTGCACAACACCCACCCATTGGTTTCCCTCCAGACTCATCCAAACATTCACTACTTGAGAGACGCTTCCCAACAAGGATCAGCTTTGCTAAGAAAGAAGAACAGAGCCCTAGGCAAAATTAGCCTTTTTGTCTCCCAAATAGGCAATTATCCCTTGAAAAACTACGTACTTCTAAAATACAGGAGAGGCAATATTAAGCTTTACTAAAATGGTGCCTTTAAAGCATGAATTGTTGCAACATGGTGAAAACAACACGGGGGATCTGCAGCCGCAGAAAACTGGGACTATTTCTGATTTTATAGTTTCCAGGCATACTGGGCTCCAACGGAGACGACCTTAAAAAAATCACAGCTGTATTACATACAGCACCCCCATTTTTAGATCATTTTAGAGGAGGTGCAAGTCAACCGCTTCAGTGTTCCTCCCGAAGCCCCCATAGATAGACTCCAAATATGACTGAGCAACCAAGATATATACCTGTAAAACATAAACCAAACTGCAACGTATACCTCATAGATGGTGGAGTGATGTGCCTAAAAACATTCTTGAGGTTTATTAACCACTGAAGAGGCAAATAGAGCATACTGCAGTATAGAGCAGAGAGTATACTGCCCACAGAAGACAACCCTAGTGTTCCTACCTACATGGCATGCCAGATGAGTATCAAAACATCTTGGTGTCCCACCATCAATACACATAGCTATTAAGCAGAGAGATGCAGACAGAGATAAGGAAACATTTCTGGAGATCACTAGGGCAGCCCTTGTAAAGGCACAAGCTTCAGGATGCAAGGAACTGAAAGGCAAAGCAGAGACCTGAGATTTACATCCCAGATCAGGCTCCGGAGCGTGAAGCAATAACGGTGGTTCTGGAGAGCAGAGGCAGCAAACGGCGTCTGATGCGACTTCTTCAGACAGGCAAAGCAGGCAGGAATGAAGCAGGCACAGGTCTATGCAGATTCCAGCCCATGACACACTCGGCAGAGATTAAAAAGTCTAAGTACTTTCTAAAGAACAACAGGGGGAAAAAAAAATAAAAAAAAATAAAAAAAAAAAAAGAAAAAAAGGAAAAAAAACGCTCCTTCGGTCATTATTTCATTTATTTTTATATGAAACAAAGAAAGAAAAACAGCAGCATCTCTGAGAACATCTTCAGGGATGCTCCTCCTGCATGTCTGCTCTCCCCCACAACCACTGAATGAACCGAGCTGAAGGTGAAGCGGTTTTCCAAAGGACACAGCTCTGGAAATCCCATGGAAAAAAAAAAAGGATTCATTCTCATAGGCCTGAGTGTGTCACGCCACCGACCTGTCCTGCCACCGGGATCACCAGCACGTCCCCATCCAGAACCAGAGCCGGCACAAAGCCATCACAGCATTTTGCAGGAAACACTGCGCATAAATAAATGCCTGCACAGAATCAATGCAAAATTATGCAGCTAATTTGCATGGGTAATCACTATGAATTAGTATGCAATTGGCCAATTAGATTCCCTTCTTGCTTGCATGCAGTTTCTAAATTCAGGCCTCATCATGGAGTGATGTCCTGGTTTGATAAGCGGTCCAGCCGATGGGCTGTTTCCAAGTTCCCTTCCCAACCTCAAGATCATCACAGAATCATAGAATACTTTGGGTTGGAGAGGACCTTTAAAGACCATCTAGTCCAACCCTCCTGCCATGAGCAGGGACATCTTCAACTAGAGCACGTTGCTCAGAGCCCAGTCTACCCTGACCTGGGATGTTTCCAGGGATGGAGTATCTACCACCTCTCTGGGCAACCTGTTCTAATTCCTTTATGGGTTTCCATCAGATTACAGGCTAAAAACATTTTCTGATACCAGATTTCAGTAAAATCACAGAATTTTATCTGTAAGGGACCTCCAAGATGACCTAACCTCAACTCAACCTGAAGAGCAGAGCTTCATAAAGCCTAGATGTGATATTTGAGCTAAAGCAGGTTTTTCATGAAGATACCCAATCCTGAACTAAAGATGATGGAGAGTCCATCCCATTCTAACACAAGCATGTCAGCACCCTGCCTGGAAGTTCATATGATGTTTGGCACATCCAGTTAAAAGATACAATGGAAATGCTTTAACTCCCGATTCACAGGTCACATGCTCCAAGGACTGAGAGGGTATCGAGAAGGACCAGCCATCCCCACCAATTTGGAGGCAGCACATTTCTCCAAACTCTTTTTTTCACTTCTAGACACAATCTGGCAGAGTCCAACCAGAGAAGGAGAAGATCCTCCCAACAAGCCTGGTTTGAAGCCACCCCCCTAGGAAGAGGTGGGCTGCATGGATTTGGAGTAACAAGATGGAGCTGGACAGAAGGACTGATCCTGATCCTTGCCCTTCCCTGGGTCCTATCCTAGGGCTTTGAACCTTAAGGACAAGCAGCCACTCTTCCAGGCAGAGCTTCTTGCCTCTGGTGACTATGGAGACGTCAATGAGACATCACGGAGAGAAGAGGCAGTGAGCTGTGAGCCCATTTTGGGGAGCCTGGGGGCTGTTGGGGGACCAGGACTATGGTGGACCCCCATGGCCATGTGGCATTTTCCTATTCCTGCAGAAAATGGCAGAGAGGAGAAGAAGGAGGACAAGGACAGGAGCAAGGGGGAATGACTAAGTCCCATTAACAGCAACTGGGAAGCACTGCTGAAAGACAGTAGGGACAAGAGCCAAAATCACAGCAGGACTGAGACCACCAGGGCAAGGTGGGCAAGAGGAGGCTCAAAACCAGACAGTGGTCAACACCCATGCACCCACCAGCAGCTCCTCCACCCAAAATCAGGCCCCTGAGGTCCATCTCATGAAGGATGCTCATGCATCAGGACCATCTGTGAAGCTGAAAATGTCTCTACTCATCCCACCAAGGAAGGCGTCACCAGCCTGTATTGGGTGGGGTGAAGAGAAGCATTATCTCCCAAAAGCCCTGCCACCAGCACACCGACACCACACCTTGGCTCCTCGCACCATGGTCTCCTTTATCTGGAACCCCCAGGAGCAACAATGGAAAGTTACAGCAGATTTCCCCTCCAAAGCTGCGTTAATTCTTCCCAAAACAGAGGAAACTCACTCAAGACTGGAAGGTGACTTTAATTTCCTCCTCTGATTTTTCTTGGCAAAGGGGAGGGTGGGTTTGATTTATTTCTTTCTTTCTAATGCCTTCGCCTGCCTTTGAGCTAGAAGTCCCAGAAGAGGAGCATCCCAATGGCATGCTCCTCCGTGGGTGCCTGAAGGGAAGCTCAGTGCTTGGCACAGCAGCACCTTCCTCAGTTACTCATGTTTCAAAATCAAAAGTGCCTTTTTCCTCTATTCCCCGCCCCAAAAAAAGTACCCAAACCCAAGCAACCCTGAAATTCAGCTTGGCCACAGGACAAATAGCTCCAATATCCCACCTTGGGATCACATCATGGATGCTCCATCACTGGAGGGGTTCAAGGCCAGGTTGGATGGGGCTTGGAGCAACCTGGTGTGGTGGAAGGTGTCCCTGCCCGTGGCAGAGGGGTTGGAACTGGATGATCTTTAACATCCCTTCCAACCCAAACCATTCTGTGATTTTATGATTCTATCTTTTCTCTCCCCAGCTCTGCAGCAAGCACATCCCAGGGAAGCAGTCCAGGTCCCATTCGGATCACGGTGTGAAGAGCCTCTCAGCATCACCAACCCTGAGATGCCACCACCCTCAGCCCATCCACAGCCAGGGCCGATGGCACTTCGCTTTGATGAAGGCTCCGATGTCTTTCTCTAAAGAAGTCTCAGATGTGCAGGTAACTGTTGGTGTAAACAAGGTGACCTCCAATGCCACACCAGCAACTGCTGTGAAGGCACCATCCTCCTCCTCCCTGCTCCTCCCTGGACCAATGCAAGGTTAAAACACGCCGTGTTTAAAATACGCTGCGCTTTAACGTGATAGTTTTCCTACCTTTTGCTTTCAGCTGGGATTGCACCCTCAAAACAAGGACAAACGGGCGTTTTTAAGAAGGATAGCCGGGTATTTCTTTACAATTCAAAGCCCAAGAAAGGTAAGGGGCTTAGAGTAACCACCACGTGGGAAGCCCCTGAGGAGGTCGCCTCTGGAAATCAATGGACAAGCCAGGCGAGCAAAATCACTCACACTCGGAAGCCCCGTGACCTTGGTCCACAATAAAAGACATTTTAAAAAGCATCAAAAAAATACCACAGGGGGTGCCGCAGGAGCACATCCGTGCACGTTACTCATGGAGCATGAGCAAGACACTCAAGTTGTATCAATGTCACCAAAAAAAAAAAATTAAAAATGGGGTTAACACCCTTTTTTTTTTCATATTTTGAAGGGGAACCATAAAACGAATTCTTTCTCAACCAACGCTAGCTAAACTAATTTACAGCTCCATGTTTATTTTGGGAAGCCCGTCATTACTACGGGTCACTCTGAATTTACAACCCGAAGCCAGTAAATTCCGGCATCGTCGTATTAATTGCTCATTATCAAAGGGCTCATTTGTAACCTCATCGTTTGAAACGGCGGCCGTTAAAGAAACCCTGCTGCTTGTTTCCCACTCATGCTTTCACGTGGCACCTCCACGCTCCTCAACAGGCTGGCCAAGGAGTGCTTGTCTTCTTGGGAAATAATAAAAAGAAATTTAAAAAAAAGGCTTTAAAACGGAATGTCAGGGATAAATCAACCCAGGGCACTGGCTGACACCAGGTCGGCACCAACGCCTGGTGGCCTTTGGGTTGAAGAGAGGCCCCCAGTACCAAACTCCAGCCCCCAGAAAGCTCCTCCGAGATGAAAACATCCAAAAAAGGTCGATTTACAAAGGCAAGGCTGACGAGCGGAGCGCTGCCCGCAGATCCCCGCCGAGCAGCTTCGGCGACTGCCATCAGTCATGTTTCCCTCCTCCGCTGTTTAATTGACAATCAAGATGCCTAAACAGCGGCAGAGAATGCCCTGAAACGTCTCCTCCTGCATCATCCTGATTATCTCCTGGAACTCAATTCTCCAGCTGCAAACGGCCACCAATTTTAGCGAACCTTCTGGGCTTTAACCTCAAGCTCCCTGCTGACCCAGCTGAGGTCACCCTGCTCCTGCCCACCCTTTTTTGGTTTTACTTTGATGGTGTGCTCATCACAAAGCCAGGCGACCTAAAAATAGATCCCCCAAAGGGATTTATATTTAAAAGTTGCCAGTGGCTTCTTACTCGTGTCCCTGTGCCAAGGTACAACACGCTCTACAGAAGGGCTCGTCTTGGTTGCAGTCATGAAGTTCATCACCCGCCAATTAGCTGGAGGTCCATACATTTGCTAATGCCGATTTGTTTACTCCCATCAGATTTGATCAAGCATGCAAATCTTCAGGGCTTACGCTGGGCGAAGCCTGGAGAAAGGAGAAGGCCTGTGCCAATAAATAAACAAAATTATCATTTGGGGGATTAAACTGGGGAGAAAGCGGGCAAGAAGTAAACTTTTCTCCGCCCTCCCAACCTCCTCCTCCGCTGCACGTTGTGAAACACGCCATGAGAAGGTTCAGACAGCATTGGAAAGGCACCTTCCACCAGGAACAAAGCCCAAGAGGTCCTGCAGGACCAAAGGTCATCTTGCAAATGGGTGAATCTCACCTGCATTAGACACAACATCTGCAAGAAGTAGCCACAAGAGGTTGGGAGACACCACTTCCCTCAGCAAATCAGCACCCCATAAGGTTACGTAGGACTTTCTAGAGCATTGTTCACCCCACAACCCAAAAGGCCCCATGTCCCTCTTGGGGGTGCTTGGCTGGCAGAGGTGACAACTTTGAGACGAGCCATAAAGCTGCTTGTTTCGCCCACTGAAAGACATAAATCAAATGACATGTTCATAGGAGGTGTCCTATCCAGCTCCCAGTAGGGTTCATCCTATTTGTGGACACAAGTTTTCCCTGGAGCTCCGAGTGGAGGCAGTAATTCTGCATTTCAGGTCCTGAACTAGTTTTGTTATTAAACAGCTGATGTCGCCTTGAAGCCGGGGAGCAGTGTATTATGTGCATGTGAGGGTTTACAGAATGTTTGGGTGCCATTTCTGATGAATGGCTCTGCATAAGTGTTAGATCTCCAACCCCTCGCTCTTGCAAGTACTCTTACTTATTTTTTTTCTTATTTATTTGTATTGCAGTAATTCATTCAGGTGCCAGCCATGACTGAGGCCGTGCTATCAATATGCAGCCCGACAGCAGCAGCGAGACACAGCACCAGCTCTACAGACCACACAGGAGAAAAAGAAGTGTCATGGCTGCTGTTGGTGGGAAATAGAAGAAATACCAGGTCACGTCCTCAGATCCCTAGGAAAACCCCAGCAAAACGAACAAAAAGAGAACTCCAGTCCACAGAGCATAGAGTCCAAGCATTTAATCCAAAGAGGACCACGGAATCATACAATCATACAATCATAGAATGGTTAGAGTTGGAAGGGACCCTTAAGACCATCCAGTTCCAACCCTCCTGCCATGGGCAGGGACACCTCCCACCAAACCAGGTTGCTCAAAGCCCCATCCAACCTGGTCTTGAACACTTCCAGAAGCCCCATCTCAAGCAGAAGGAATCGCAGAGAAACCTTTCATACCAAGACATGTGTCCCACCAAAACACCTGGACCACAAGAAGAGTAACTAAAGGCCATCAGCTCACACCTCTGCAAAGTCAGACCCAGATACAGCTGTCCTACCTGGGACAGCCTCCTTATCTACCCCAGAGACCTGCTTGCCTGTAGGAATGATAAGCACACCCAGCGCGTGCTCCAGTGCAGGTTTGTATGGACCAGCAGGATGAGATGCTATCAGCCCCTACCACTCCTCTTCTCTACAAGTGCCCCAAGGCGGCATGCAAGCTCTGCTGCTGGTGAGCAATGCAGAAGCAGTGGGTGGAAGCAATATCCCAGCTCTGGCAAAGTGCAGACCTGCACCATGCTTGACCTTGATGAAGCCAACATTGGCCAAAAACAAGTTGACGTGGCCCACTGGGACCAATGAGGATGTGGGCTAACTCCACATCTGTGGCCAGGCCCTGTGTCACCTCCTCTATCTTATGCCAGATGTTTTATCCCACTGCATGAAGGACCATACGTGTGGACAACCACCACAACCTGAGTCACAGTCCCCAGGATGGGCTGGACCTCCAAGATATGGGGGTCTGCCAAGAGCCTGGACCTGCTCCCAGGGAATTGCAGCACCATCCTGCTCTAGGTGGACCTGCTTTGGCAGAGGGGGTGGACTAGCTGATCTCCAGAAGTCCATTTCCACCTTTGAACCATTCAAGCATTCTGTGATCTGCAACAGAGGCAAAAGCTGGCTCCTGGTTCTCCTTCCCACCAGGAACAGGCAGTGTCATCTCGCCCCTTTGAAGTTTTTCTTCTGAGCCCTGCTTTTTGAGCAACTCCCTTTGCTCCTGGAGATCCACTGGAGAGGAAACCAGCAGCTTGGCAAGCCCCACCACTCCCCACCCACCCGCTGCTCCTTCCTCCTCCTCCTCCTCCAAAAAAAAATAAAAAATAAAAATAAATCCAAACCCTTTCAGCTGAGGCAAAAAAGCCACCGCAACCTCCTCCCAACATCGACAACGGGGAGTCGGGGGGTGGGGGGGAAACTAAGATCTAATTAAGCAAATTAAACAGATTCCGAAGAAGGAGGAGGGCTGTTTCTCAGGGCCGGGCACGGTGAGATGAGAAGCACAGCGAGACCCGGATCCCTTTTCACCCCAGCGCTGTTAAAACGAGCAGCACAGACCCAGCCGAGCTCAAAATACACAGCACACCCTTCCCTCCAAACACACCTGACACTTTTCTTACCCCCCTCTTCCCTTTCCCACATCCTCTCCGGAAAAGCCAAACTTTCATTCATTACAGAACCCAACTATTTTTTCTTTTTTTTTTTTTAATATTTCCTTTTTTTTTTTTTCCTCTCCATTTTTTTATAGGCGGCCATCTGGGAGCGGGGAGGGGGAAGGAAGCCCTGGAGCAATTCAGACACAATAAATAAAAAAAAAAAAATTAAAAAATAAATAAATAAAATAATGTATGATTAAAACCAAAAAAAAAGCATAAACAAACAAACCGTGTTACCCGGAATAATGAGGTCGGGGAAAAGCGCCAGAGAAATTGTATAAGCTTCTGGAGCGTGGCAGAAGAGAACGGAGAATCCTCGCGGCCAAGGAGGCTGGGACAGCAGGGACCCTCTGGGTGAGGAAGGAAGGAGAAGGGTTTCACAAAGACGTGGCTGCTCCAGCAAGTCTTCAGGCACCTGGTTTTGGTAACGGCAAAGCTCCAATCTGGGCAAACTCAGACCCATTCGTTATGGTCTAATTACCTCTCTGTGCCGCCCCGGGGGAGACACCGCCTCCGGCTCTGGGGCCACCAACAGCAGAAGGACATGGTCCTCTTGGAGCAGGGCCAGAGGAGGCCATGGAGATGCTGGGAGGGCTGGAAACCTCTGCTGGGAGGGGGGGCTGAGAGAGTTGGGGATTATTTTTCTTCCCAGTTCCAGCCAAGCAGCTCGTGTTAGGCAGAAGGCACAGAGATCCTCTATGGGCGAGCCAGGCTTGGGTTGTAGGGAATTATCTCTCCTTGAAAATCTGTTCCTTGCTTTGCTCACGTCACCCAAGCCCAAACATCACTGGATCTGAGGCCAGGAAGGATTTTCCCCTTGGTCAGAGCAGCAGGAACCCAGGGATCATTTCCTTTTCTCTGTGCTGCAGAAGGTGACTGATGCTCCAAAAAGCATCATTCTTCCATTTCACTTTTCAAAGACCTTGAAGAATGGGGGCACCTTGAGGCTTTCCTGCTCTCGTCAGACAGAAGAGGTTAATTTAAAAAAAAAAGAGGAAAGCTGTGATGAAGGGAAGGAATCAGTGGGGTTGGAGGTGAGATTCCATGAGGATGTGACAGGACAAGAGGAAATGGGCACAAAGGTGAGTATAAGAAGTTCCACCTGAACATGAGGAGGAACTTCTTT
>JAOQGI010000019.1:3106837-3117372 GCA_027564495.1 Gallinago solitaria | reverse complement strand
GCCCCATCCCTGGAGGGGTTCAAGACCAGGTTGGAGGGGGCTTGGAGCAACCTGGTCTGGTGGGAGGTGTCCCTGCCTGTGGCAGGGGTTTGGAACTGAATAATCTTTAGGGTCCTTTCCAACCCAAGGCATTCTGTTATTCTATGAATTCCTGCTCTCAAAGGAGAAACAGTGCAGCTCCGAAGAGGAGATCCTGGAGGACATGTGAAATATGGGGTTTTTGGCTATTTCCTCAAATATTTTTACTTCTTGATGTTTCCTTTGGAAAGGTGAAAAATAACAAGGAGAAGATGTAATGGGGGCTCTTGTTCTATTAGCTTTTAGTAGAAGCAGGGGAATGTGAAAAAAATGGGATTAAGTCTGACTACAGTCACATGTTGTAGTATCAGCCAATGTAGAAATGTGTTATAAAACTCAGGCTCCTCTTGATTCGGGGTGGTTGTGGGTTGTGGGTTTTTTGTGGTTGTGGGTTGTGGGTTTCAGGTTTTATTTCTAGAAATGCTGATGTATTTCCATGGATCGAATTTGGATAAAAATCAGGGGACGAGGAGCGTGCTTTGCTGTTGTGCTGCAGCCGGAGTGATGCTCCAGCAGACCTCCTGCCCTGGCATCCCACGTAGCAGAGCATCCCACCACGGGATGGGACTGATGTCCATCAGATGGGCCATAATCCCACCTCCTGAAGTTGAGGCGGTGGTTTTATTAGCTGTGTGCTGGTTTTTCCTTTCTTTTTCTTGGCAACGTCCACCGCAAGCCAAAGGTAACATCGGCCCCCCCTGCCTCCTCCCCTACCCCCCCGCCTCAGGCAAGGAAGCCCATCTGGAAGGAAACTGCTCCAACCTCGTGCACAGATTTGACACACAAAAGGACTTTGTTTTCTAAAGGTGATGAGGCTTTGTGGTGGGTTTTTTTTATAAAAAAAAAAACAAACAAATTCACCTCCCAACCACAAAAAAAAAAAATGGTCCCTTATTGCAGTGAAGCAAGCTGAGTAATAAATTATTATCTGGCTGAGAACAAGGGATTTCTGGATTTCTGATTAATTCTCTCCTTTCCTTGCTGGATCTCTGCATCAAGGCAGCTGCTTTTGGTTGGATTCTGTGGCCTTTTGCACTGGGTTGTCTCCTGGCTCTCTCCTTTGTGTTTTTTTTTCTTCCCCCTGATGTATTTCTGTAGTTATTTTGATAGCTCTGTTTTGATGTGCTGTGGCGTTCTCCCGCTCTGTGGCATGCCAGGCTCGTGGATGGGGCTGCAACATGGCAGCTGTTGGGCTATTTTCCTGTCACTTGGGTTTTTCTGCATCACCAGGTACCAGAAACCAGACCTGAGACTGGAGGGGATGACGAAATCTATAAAATGCTCAGCCAGCCATGGATGCCTCGGTATCCAAAAAACCCAAAGCTGGTGCCAGCAGCAGACGCTCGGTGTGGTTTTCAGAGGTGTTTACATTTTAATTAGAACAGGATCAGATCCAGGATGTAATAATTTATATCGCTTGATGTTTTGGCATACGGAAAAAAAAAATAGTGGCCGCGGAGCAGCAAACCCAAACCAGCCACGTGATGCTTCATCTGTGGTCGCGGAGACGCGGTAATACCTGGATGGAGGGAGTCATGGTTCATCTCGATTGCTTTCATTTTCCATGGTAACTGTTCCTGCCGTTTGCTGGATATTAAAGCTGGATGTTGCCACCAGCGATAAAGATGAACTGCTGCTTTCATTCCCTGAGATGCTCTCGCCGCTTTAGAAAGAGACGTTGCTAATTACGTCTCGTTGGAAATTGGCTGGATTAGGAGAGAGAAGAGATTGCCGCTGAAGGAGCTCGTTAAAAGGAGATGCTGGGAAGTGAGCTGGCTGGCCGTGGCCGTGCTGATAGGCAGGAGGTCAAACCCCAAACACAGATGGTCCAAGGTCCTTCTGCGTGTAGAGCTGCTAGAGTGTGAACTGGCAGACGGTTATTTGCAGACTTAAAGCACGTGGAAGGTTTCACCTGATCTGAAGGCGCTGACAAGAAGTAGGAGAGTTGTCCTGTACTGCTTGGGCCATGCAGTCAGGGCATTCCTCACCTCCCAGATCTGGGGCTGAAGGGACCTTCCTTCCCCATGGCTTTGCAAAGGCCAGCTTGGAGAAGACAGGGAGCAAGCAGTGTGAAGGTGATGATGGAGGGTTTGACCACATACCGTTCCTCTCTGCTCAGCCACAGATAGGCACCAAGCAGAAGAAGGTGTCATCTCACTGAGAAGTGATGTCCAACAGGTCTTCACTGTAGGGAGTGAAGAGCAACAGGGTGGGTTTTGGAGACCTGACAAGAAATTTGAAAATTAATGTTGGTTGCTCGTGGGGCAGGATGTGGTGTCTGCTGGCTGATGCTGGGCTGGAGCTTCTCCCTGGGTCTTTCTGGGTGAGTTTTCTTCAGTTTGGTTTTACCATCATCACGTGCAGGCACAGATAAATAAATCTGTGGGCTGCGGGGGTGCTTCTTGGTTCATGTCCCAGGTGTCTCAGAGCAGAAGGGATCTTGAGGGTCACAGGAGTATTTAAAGTTTATTTATTATAAACTCCCCAGGGAGAGCAAACGCGAGAGGGACGCTGGATGTCCTACCACAAAAGGCACTGGAAGGAGGTGGCTCCGTCGGTACGCAAAGAATTTGCAGCGTGGCTGCCTTTTATAAGAAGCATCTCTTGTTCCTGGGAAAACCTGGGATGATAAATCCCACATGGCAAGAAAAAGGCTTTTGGTGATCTGTCAGGGTAGGTCTGGAGCCCGTCACAGCCTGCCTCTCCGGTGGCATTGCTGGGCAATAAATCTTCTGCAGAGAGAGGCTGCCCCATGTTCCTCTTGCCCTGAGTTGGAGTTGTGGAGGAGCAGAGGGCTGGCATGGGAATTTTTTCAGCGTTTAACTGGAGGATCAGTAAAGAAGAGACACAAGTTCTCCCACTGGGATGTCTTAAATCAGTCATTTAAGCCCATATCTAAACAGCTGGAGCCAGGTGGTTGGAAAGATGGACTGGGAGCTTGCTGTTTACTGGCATTTGGTAGTCATTTGACCTTTTGGTAATTGAACTTGGACACAGGTGCCTAAATCTGGGGAAGCCTGATGCTAAGCACCGCATTAAGCAGCTGAACTCTGTGTTTTAGAGATCTTTTCCAATCATTGTACCTAGATGTTAGCATTGAGTATTCACTCCTGGCAGTGTAGTTGGGGGAGTAAATCCTCTTCCAACTCTCGCTATTTGGGTGTGTGTCATAGCGTGGTGCTCCTGGTTCTCCTATCTTTGAAGGCCACAGGAAACTTGTTGCGTGTGAGAAAGGCTTTCAACATCCATCCAATGGAAGCAAAAAAAAAAAAGGTGGCAAAATCAACCTCTTTCTTTTGTTTCCTTTGCTGATGCCTGACCAGGTTGGACCTGAAGAAGGTGTGCAGATGTGATAGTACATTAGGATGTTGGTTCGTCTTGCTGAGTTGGAGCAAGAATTGTTTGAGGAAGATCTCTTCACGGGCAGCAGTCTTGCTAACAAGGTTGCCACGTCAACGTGTTTCGGACCAGAAGACCCCACTCCTTGCTTCAGGGAATGATGTTTGTATGAGGCTGGAGTTCCTGCTCCCTTGGGATGGCTGGGACACAAGCAGGTCCCACCCCAGGTGAAGAGCTGTGTGTGGCTGCCTTGTGTCTTTAGTCCAACCACTTGTTTGAAGGGTCAGCATCAAGGTTGGGTTTTACCCCACTGCTGCAGTGAGCAGGGAAGTGTGGTCCTAACCATGAATGTGGGAGCATGTTCAGAAAAGGGCTTCAAAGGACAAATATAGAAAACCCAGAGGTGGTTTCTAGTGGGGAGAGTGCCAGGAGAGGCCACAAAATCTGCTTCTTGAGCCTCTTTATTGATGCCCAGTGCTGGGTGATGAAGACACATCAGCAGTGGCCTCAGGACAGCCGGCATGCTGAGATGTCTACGTCAGTTGGCCAGTCTCTGTGTCATTACGTGATTCACACCAATGCTGTGCAGAATAAGCATATAAAGAAGATTATAGACCATGACTTCTTAGTCTTTCATCTTATTATAAGGGTTGGATGCTGACCAGCTTGCTGTTGATGCCTGGACATCTGCTCTAGATGATCCTATCTCAGGTGTATGTGGTAACTCATCATCCTTAAACGTAGGGGAGTTTTCTTCCTGCTAAGTTCTGATCTCCTTTAGAGATACATGAAGGTGCTGCAAGATGGACTTGGATTTAGAGTTTCCTACTAGAGATCCAAAAATATCTTGAATATGTGATTTGGGCTCCTTTGCTGGACCTGGTGACTTTTGCCAAACTCATTCTCTTTCAGTCCATCGTCTCTCCTGTTGCTAACTAGCAAAATGCTGGTGGTGAGCACCCTGAAAGTGGAGTCATGTGTTAGCCCTTGCTCTGCTTTATGACAGATTTTCAAGGGGGAGCATCCTCAGGGCAGTGCCCTGGCCTTGATTTCTTCCAGTTCCACCTTAAAAACCTCCATAATAATAATAAAATAGGCAAAAACCTCATTGGTTTGTGTTTTATGGCCCCAGGAGATGGAGGATACCCTACATGCTCCAACCCAAGTGATGCCACCTGTATCAGCTGTCTCTTACCTCATGCCATCACTTCCCCACGTGCCATCGTGCCCTCTAGGACTTGTTGCAGCCACTTATTCTCCCAGCTTTTTTTTTTTTTTTTTAGCAATTTCTATTTATTAACTGGTGCTTTGCATATGGTAATTGGCACTAATTCGCTAAAAGGGGAGAGGCATGCCCTTCTCCATGTTCTCTGGGGCTCCTCTTTTTATTTTTTTCTTTCATCTTATGTTTTTTTCTTTCTCCTTTTTAATACACCACATGATTTTTGTTCAGGAGTTAATGTGTGATATTGATCTGCATAATGAGCCTTTTTGACAGTCTGGGCACATTTGGGAATAATTCCTTGAGCAGATGAAATCCTTAGGCCAGAACTGCTCATTCTCAGCAGTTTCCAAATGAAGCCACAATTGTTCAGAAGTGACAGATGAGAAATAGTTCAGGAGCTGGGAACAGATTATGGTGGTTGGTTTGTTGTTTTTTTTTTTTTTCCTTCTTCCTTTCCGGATGGCATGTGACTCATTCCAAATTTACTTGTAATTTTATACTTGTCTCAAAACAGACTGTAAATACTGGTTCTTGGTGAAGGATGAAGTTTTGATGTCCTGCAATGTGGTGGGATCTCCTCTGTCTTTTCCCTCCCAACCTCAGGGAGCTGAAATACAGAATCAGAGATCTGTAGACTTTGGAAGGGACCTTTGGAGATCATCTAGTCCAATTCATGTGCAAACATGTCCAGCCCAGGTAGAGGAATTGATGGCTTCTTCTCTTTAAGGTGTGAGTGACGTTCAGCCATGGAGGAAAAGGCAGCAGGAGGGGGGTTGGTCCAAGCTCCTTCCACAGTGGTTGGGTGGGATGCTGAGCTCCCTCCCCATCACTCATCCCAGCTTCTCTGGATGGGAGGATGTGGCGTTTGAGGTGAACTTGGCGCCAACACCTGACTGATGGCCAAAGAAAGGGTGTAACCCCTCATAGAGTGGTCCCATCTCCCACAGCCATGAGTCCCAGAGCTTTTATGTCACATGGAAAATCCTTAGTTTTGGTGGCTCTCCTTGTCCTTCTTGTTCCTGTGGGTTCAGCCCATGTTTACAACCCAAGCAGCTCCTGTTTTGGTCAGTACCTTTAGGAGACACCTCCTAGGAAATCCCGTGATGTGTGCTAAAGTGTGGGGCTTGAAGAGCATCATCTGCAGATGTTTGCAGCTAGAACGGTCCCCACTTCCCACTTTGTGTCCCCAGGCACCCCAGGCCTGGGCAGGGGAGAGGACCATGTGGGAGGTTATTTTGGGTGGTGGCAGCCCCCTCTTCAGAGCAAACTGTACCTGTCCTTGCTGGTATGACCAGATGTGTTGCCCTCATGGGATCTCTTGTGTTGACCATATGGTGTGCAGCCACTGTTAAATGTACAAACTGTGGCTTATTGCTCCAACCTGGGCTTTGGGAATCTTCTAATCGTAAGTCTTGTTTGAGGAAGCATCTGCAGTCGGGGTGAAGGTCTTCTGATGCTATTTCCATCTTAGGAGACCATGGGAGGACCTCTCCATGCCTTTTGCTTGTCTCTGGAGGGTTCCTTTTGTTTACCTTTCATTTCTGTCTCTGGTGATGGTGTGGTTTGTGGAGCTGCTCTGTTCTTGGCCAGAGAAGGTGGCATTTCAGTGACATGAAGGGAATGTTGTTGGAACACATCATATTGTTGGAGGACAGTGATGGCCAACTTTCAAAGGAGTGTTATCTGGGATGATGTGCTTGGTAGGTGCACACAACAATCACAGGAGCATCCACCTGAACTTCATTAGAGCTACTGACTCCAATTATGTTGCGTTTGAGGTTTCATCAGCTTCTCTTCATCAGATGCACATCTTTTGATGATCTGGATGTCACCTGTTGACGTGTCCCACCATCAAAACCATGGATCCATGGCACTTGGTGGTCTGGCAGAATAGGACTGGGTTTGGGAGAAGAAGGATGTTGTGGACGCCCCATCCTCTCCAGAGATGGAGCAGCCACAGCTTCTCTGGGCAGCAGTTTGGGTTTTGTGTTCTCTCTCCAGTAGTTTATAGTTTCTCCAGTAGTTTGGGTTCTTCAGTAGTTTGGGTTTTAAGAAGAGGAGGATCAGCAAAATATTTGTTGTTGTCTTTAGATGTAGGAATATTAGAGAAACAGGATTTTTTTGTCATAAAATCATAGAATCATATAGGTTGGAAGGGACCTTTAAGATCATCAAGTCCAACAATTTAGTTTGTGCAGATATGGATGCTGCAATAATTAAGATTATTATAAATGTTATTGGATGTACAGCAAAAAGTATCCTGCCTGCAGTAGCTGATAGGTTTTGGCTGCTGTTTTTTAATTTATTTATTTTTAAATAATTACTGGTAAATCATTTCTCGCTTTTTTTTTTTTATTATTTTATTTTCTCAGGCCCCTTCCGTTCTTGGCATCTCTCCTGAAGGGATGGAGAACTCGTCGGTGGCATCAGCCTCCTCGGAGGCGGGCAGCAGCCGCTCTCAGGAGATCGAGGAACTGGAGCGTTTCATCGACAGCTACGTCCTGGAGTATCAGGTCCAGGGGCTCCTGACGGATAAAACAGAGGGCGATGGCGAGAGTGAGAAGACGCAGTCCCACATCTCCCAGGTGGGCGATGGGCACAGTGTGGGGTGGGAGAGGGCCTGGGGGACACTGGTGGCTTGTCCACCTGGGTTGGGGATGCATGTCCGGTTGAAACACCTTTTGGAGCATTGAGGTGTAAAGCAGGACACAATAAAAGACTGGATATGGGGCATCTTGCTTGTTCAGCCAGATCTGAGGTCTTCATCTAGTTGGTAGAGGTCTCCATCTAACTGGGTTTTGTTTTTCCGTGACCTCAAGGTGCGTGCCCTGAAGCTTTTTGACTTTCCCAAGGTTCCCATAAAATGAAGGACATTTTATTTATTAATTGTGTCCCTCTCCATCCCAAACAATACGTTGCTTTGGTAGGGTAGAAAAATCCTGGAGGGATGGGGAAGAGCTGCTGGGGCTGCAGTTGGAGGGGTGCTCAGTAGTGAGAGGTGCTCCTGTCCGTGTGCACAGTGGTGTCCATGCAACAACCAAGACCAGAAGGTCAATCAAAAGCCACAAAAGTGTGGTTCTTGTGGGCATTTTAATACGTGTAATAACTTGGTTGCTTGTTTCATGATTGTTATGTCAGGGAAGGAGATGGCTGTATTTCAGAGGATGTGGTTTGGTGTTGTCATTAGGGATGACATGGTCTTACGTTTGTTCCAGAAATGGCAAGTTTAGGTCCAACACAAGGAGAAATGAAACCTCCCGAACTGTTGTTGTTGGTTTGGGGGGGAAATAATTTGTATTCTGGTGCCACGGTGTGGCAGATATGTGCTGAAGGCGTGAACTGTTGAAGGAATAAGGAGCCCATGGTGCAGGGAGTGGTGATCTTTGGCTTGTAAAGCTGCTGTGATCCTCCATTTGTAACAGAGGTGCTTTCCTAACCCACAGGGCTCCCAGTGGGATAAAATATTTAGGTTAGGGACTGCGTATGTACTGGTTATGAGGACAAAATGAGAATAGAAAGACTGAAGGGTCATAAGAGTGTGGATATGGAAGTTGTTGGAGAGCTGAGGTGTGTTTGAGCTGCTGGAGGGGTCTGCTGGTCTGATTTGGGTCTTCATCTCTTTATGCGAGGTGCAAGAGAGACTGATCCTGAGCAGAGATCCCCAAAACAGTTCTCATTAAGCCTTAACGTTAGCTTAATGGCTAATGAGATTGTGTAGCAAAGATGAGCTGGGGGTACGATGATGGGGAGAAGGGCAGAGTCCGGGCAGTGTTTGTTGAGGACCCATGACCTCCTCCTCCATCACACAGAGTTTTGTTGCAGGTCGTTTTTTCTCTCATTTCATGCTCAAGTTTATTAATTGCTTACAAACGAGACCCTGCCTCCCTACGGCATTGTTTTGCCTTTAAATTGGGAGGAGTGGTTGGGGTAGCAAGGGCAAGGTGCTCTCCTGCTGGTTCCAGAGGTGCCTTCTCCCATCCCCTACCCCATGCATCTCAGCATGCAAAAGCCCATTTCCCCAAGTCCAGCAGAAAGGAGTTTGCTCTCCCATGTGAACCATATGAAGTTCAACAAGGCCAGGTGCAAGGTCCTACACCTGGGTTCGGGCAATCCCCAGTAGCATTGCAGACTGGGGGATGGATGAGTTGAGAGCAGCCCTGCAAAAAAAGGACCTGGGGACACCGGTGGGTGACAAATTAGGCGTGAGCTGGCGGTGTGTGCTTGCAGCCCAGAAAGCCAAGTGTATCCTGTGTTATATCAGAGGAAACATGGCCAGTACACCAAGGAAGGTGGTTCTTCTCCAATCCTAGAGACCCCACCTGGAGTACCATGTCCAACTTTGTTCAAGAAAGACATGGACTTGTTGGAAAGGGTCCAGAGGAGGCCATGGAAATGGTCAGAGGGCTGGAGAACCTCTGCTATGAAGGCTGAGAGCGTTGAGGTTGTTCAGCCTGGAGAAGAGAAGGCTCCTGGGAGACCTCATTGCAGCCTTTCAGGATACAACTGGGGCTTAGAAGAAAGATGGAGGCAGACTTTTTACCAAGGCCTGGAGTGACAAGACATGGGTTTAGACTGAAAAAGAGCAGATTCAGACTGGACATAAGGAAGAATTTCTTTGGTGTGAGGGTGGTGAGAGCCTGGCCCAGGTTGCCCTGAGAAGCTGTGGCTGCCCCATCCCTGGAAGGGTTCAAGGCCAGGTTGGAGGGGGCTTTGAGCAACGTGGTCTGGTGGGAGGTGTCCCTGCCTGTGGCAGGAGGTTGGAACTGGATGGTCATTAAGGTCCCTTCCAACCCAGACCTTTCTGTGATTCTATATATGAAGAATCCCATCTTTGTCCCGCTATCAGCAGTTTTTATCTGATTTATCTGAGCCGTGCAGGTTTGCTGGAGCTGAGGATCCAATCCAGAGTTTTACACCCTTTATATATTAACTCAGTATAAAGAAATTACCTATCAAAGGAGTCTTTTTAAGAACAGATTTCACTGAAGAGGTGTTTTGTAATTTGAGGATTAAAATTGTTAGAAGTGGGAGAAACTAAATTTAAAAATCAAGTGATTTAAAGTACTTTATAGTGCATTTTTTTTTTTTTTAACATAAGGCTGGGAAATGGCTGTATTTGAAGTGACGCTTTGGAGGGGCTTCAGGTGAAACCAGCAAGTGGTACTTTATTTAACATGTCAAGTTTAAAAATAATATTGAATTAGAAATAAATTATGAGTCGAAGTTTTACAGCCACTTGGAGCCTGTCCACACTTCTGCCCATCCTCAGGACAAAACCTGCTAATTCCGGTGGGAGACCCGGGAACAATTTTTTGCATTAAGATCCTTGTTTGCAGCAACCAAATCCATCTTCCAGTTGTGGAAATGGGATTTTAGTTTTCCTCCTCCCTGGCCTACTCTGGGGAAAAAAAAAAAAGGAGCTGCTGGGGTTTATAGTCAGTTCTGGGAATGCTGTCTTTAAAGACGGTCAGATTTTATTTTAAAGGAAAAATGATTAATAATGAAAGACCTAAATTAGACCTTTTAATTAGACCCCTTTTAGTGGTTTCTCAAATTAAGCAAGTAAATGTGCTTGTATCCCAGACCATTGGTGTATAAGTTTAATAAAGTTTTCTCTCTGAAACTCCAGCAAAATGCAGTGTTCTGTGTTTTTAGGGCTAAATATGGGACAAGAAGTGAGGGTGGGCTTTTTCGTAGGTCACCTGCTTTTATGGAGCCATATCTTAAGGGATGCGTTAGGAAGGAGTTCTCTGTTGTCTCCCGAAGATATTCGCTTTCCCACCTCATACCTTCATTTTAAACTGAAAAAGGGGAGATTTAGATGAGATCTCAGGAAGGAATTCTTTGGTGTGAGGGTGGTGAGAGCCTGGCCCAGGTTGCCCAGAGAAGCTGT
>JAOQGI010000019.1:3076972-3104053 GCA_027564495.1 Gallinago solitaria | reverse complement strand
GGTGGGGGGGGGGGGGGAGGAAATATGGAGTGTCCAGTTTATTCCTGAAGGACTTCTTATTGCCACCTGTGGGACCTATTTTGAGCATCAAAGCTCACTTTGGAAGTTTGGGATGTAGCTGGGAGCTTTGTGTAGCTGTGTTTCGGGGTTTTGTGCTGCAGCACGAGGATGGTGTTGCAGGGAAGAGAAGTGGGAGAAGAAGCAAAATTGCACGTGCTGAGAGCCTGTGTTGGGTTTGCTATGACAGAAGCCAGGTGTGAGTCGGTGTTGATGGTTGTCCATGGTGTGATGTCCAGTGAAGTGTATTTACCAAGCACTGCTGGCATTGCTGGAGGTGGCTGTCCCTCCTCTGTGTGAGCACCAGCATGGGACAGGATTGGCAAGGATGGAGACAAGGGTTTGACTGTTGTCACCAAGTTGAGGAGCTGTTGTGGGACCATCAACTCTGTAAGATCAGCATTTGCTCAAGGAGTTGTGAGACCAAAGTGGCATTTGCAGTTGCTGTGGCTGATGGCTGTCCCACCTGGAGAAGGGGCTTCAGGCTTGTGGGTTTTGGTGCTCTTGCCCTGCTCGAGGTCCTCCAGGCTTCAGTCTCAGGTGTGAGATCCATGAGAAATGTGGGAGCCCCTTGTAGGGTGGTACTAGAGGCTGTGCCTATCTGAGTGGTGTTTACTGAAGTTCCCGGTTTGGGCACAGCTTCTTCTTGTACAGAGTCGTGCTGGAAGCTGCTGTGATGGGGCCTCCCTGCCGTGTGCTTGGATGGAAGGATGCTGGGAGCATCTATACAAACACCAGCACAGAACCAAGGCAAGGTCTTGTTGTGTAGAAAGGTGGAGTAGGCAGACCCTCCCTCAGATGAACCTCTGAAGGTGGCAGATGGAATTGTGGATTTAATTTGTGATCTGCTCTGAAATACTCAGCAGCAAAACCCTGGCTGGGCTCCCTCCCACCACCACCACAGCTGCTTGAAATTCAACTGGGAGGCTGGATGTTTCCATCGAGCCTCCTTGGGTCACTCGGGTTTTTAGCAGGACCGAGTCCTTTTTTGGAGGGGCAGAAGGTCTCTGGCTCTTCCCCCAAGGGCTCAGCTGATGTCTCTGGTGGATCCCACGGGAGGATGCAGGAATCACACACGAGTGATGCTTTCCTGACTCAAATCAGTGCAGCCCTGACATCTTCCATTTATGGTTTTTTTTTCTTGTTTTTTTTTTTTTTTCCATTTTTTTCCTTGGGAATTAAACATATTTTATCTCCACCAGCACGGAGCTTGTTTCCTATGTACGAATAACACTCACCGATGCCCAAAGCTGTTTTCCCTGCCTTTGGGCTCTCTCCCAGCCTGCAGCTGAGCTAATAATTATCTCTCTCCGTGTTGGGCTTCCTTTAACAGCGAGTAACAAATTCTCCTTGGCACCAAAGAGGAGCTGCGAGCTATTGTTCTTCTGTCCAGGCAAGCATTTCTCTTGCTGTTACTGATACACGAGTGAAAAGCTGCTGGTGAGAATTAAGGGCTCAGTTTATTACCATTTCTGGCTGTTGATTTTTTCACTAGTAGCTTTAAACGTTTAAAAAAAAAATAAAAAAATAAGATGTTTGTCTTGCCTGTAAATTATCAATCACCTCTTCAAACCTGCTAAGGAAAAAAAATGGCTAATTATTTCCCAAGAGATGTTGTGGGGGTTGGGGTGGGGTTTTTTGGTGGGGTTTTTTTTTTTTTGGTGCAATTTTGTATGGATTTTGAGGGTTTTGGTTGAAAAATCAAATTCCTGTTTCTCCTGGTTTATTTCCAGCTTGAGATTTCTGCCTTGCTGGTTGTGGAATTGAAAAATGCTTGGATGTGGGATTTCTGCTGGCTTCAGCTACCGTGAAAATGTAGTTTATGTATCAGGCACCGTAATATGCCTCAGGCAGTTCTAACCTCACGATCAGAAAGGGCATTTCTATGGAAATTCCAGGTTAGTTCTGGAAAATATATTTGGCATCTGGTTCCTTTTCTGTGAAGGTAGAGTTTTCAAAACCTTTTCAAAAATAATTGGTTTCCTTGAGGTTATAGGGGAGCCCAGATTTGAAGCTGACTTTCCTGTGTCTGAAAATCCCTCTCTGCATCCCTAAGTACCTGATGACTTTGAAATTCTTGGCTGTAGGATCCAGCCTTAAGGCAAAAGAATAAAGTTTGGGTTTTTTTTATAGGTACATTATGTATTTATATAGACATTTATATACGTGTATATAAGCATCCACAAGATGTTGTGTAAGTGTGGGCCTGAGAGCAATTCCTGGATAGTGTGAATTTAGGGGTAAAAATAAGGTGTCTTTATGCAACCTGCAGTCCAGGAGATTCCTGAATTGCTGTTTATCTGACGTTGCTGGGTATCTCCAGGAAAGACCACCTTGTACTTGCCCTGCTCTTACACTCTTTGATGAGACATCTGCAATTAGCAGCTGTGGGAGAGTGTATGGGGGTCAGTGCACGTAGGAATGGCACTGTGCATCCCATAGGATGGAGGGGAAAAAAATAGAGCGGATTTCCTCTGGAAACCTTTTACTCTGGTTTTGTCAGTTCTCTAGGCAGGTGGCTGGGAGAAGATGTGGAGGATCTCGTGAGACACATTTCCTGAACTCCTGGTGCGCTGAGAAAAATCCCAGACTCCTAATTACATTGAGTTCATCTGTAATTCTCCTTGTTTCCTACCACGAACCCCTTCCTTTGCTGCCGTGCCCCATTAAGCCCCTCCCTGCATTTGAGTGATACTCCCCAGAAGGTCTTCTAGCCACCAGGTGAGCCTCTGGTGTGTGAAGACCACTCTGTCAACGTATGCAAGATACTATCTGAGCACCGTATTGCCTCTATAAATGAGGAAAATTTCCATAATAGAATTATTTTAAATCTTTCTGTGTTTGGATTTAATTTAGTTTTTTGTTGTTTTTTTTTTTTCTCAAAAGACCCAGTGGGGAGATTTTATATAATACTTTATTTGCATTCCCCTTGTGAGGCTGTTGGAAGTAGGAAGCTCTTTGATATGTTTCGGAGAGCAATTCATTAAGTAAAAGACTTCGGGTATGGTATGGTACGTGTTTCGAGAGCCAGAGGAGCTCTTGGTACATGAAAGACCTGGCAGAACCTCCGTCCCAAGCTCCCCTTATGGAAAGGGCATTAACAAAAACCAGAGCGACTCTGCGGGTTTGTCCCATTTCTCCAGGCGGTGGGGGAGGGCGAGTTGAAAATCCTCCTTCCAGGCTAAGTCCATCCCTTCCCCTGTGGTGGCTGGCTGTCACCCATAGTCACCAAGCAAAAGCCCGCGTTGTTGGCAGCAAATGGGACTGCAATTGATTTGACTGCTTATTTGCATGTGTGTCCACATCCCACCGACTGCAGCAGGACTTCTAAGCAGGTACTTAGAATCACAGAACAGTTTGGGTTGGAAGGGACCTTAAAGGGAATCTAGTTCCAAGCCCCTGCCATGAACAAGGACACCTCCCACTAGACCAGGTTGCTCAAAGCTCTGTGAAACCTGGTCTTGAATGTCTCTAGGGATGGAGCAGCCATGGCTTCTCTGACCAACCTGGGCCAGGCTCTCACCACCCTCACACCAAAGAATTTCTTCCTGAGATCTCTTTTGGTTTGAAACCATTTCCCCTTGCCCTGTGGTTCCCCTCCCTGATCAAGAGTTCCTCCCCATCTCTTGTAGGTCCTCTTTAGGGACTGGAAGGGGCTTTAAGGTCTCCCTGGAGGTTTCTTTTCTCCAGGATGAACCTACCAAACTGTCTCAGCCAGTCCTCACAGCAGAGGGGCTCCAGCCCTTGGAGTATCTTTGTGGCCTCTGGATCTCCTACAACAGGCACATATTCTTCTTGTACCTGTTGCATGGTTGGGGACCTCTGATGTTTCTCCGGTTGATGGTCATGTTGCCTTATCTACTGAGCAGTGAAGGAGCAGGGAGGGCGTGTGGATCACATCTGGATTATCCTACACCCTGGTAGTACTGCCCTTATTCTGTTGTCCACGAGGAGCTGGTGGTGGTGGAAGCTGGTGGCTTCCATTAAGCCAGTAGAAACAGCAGTACACCTGTGGTGGGTTTCCACACTTGGGCAATGGTTGGAGAGGACTAGATGGCCAGGGTCAAGAGCATTCCAAGGGCTGCACTGGCAAGCTAACAGCGTAAGATGTTGAGTGTCGCATGCTGTTCAACGTTGTGGAGATGTAGAGGGCTTTGCAGGGAGCATGTGCCATTGTGATCAAGCCTGGCAGCTCCTGTCAAAGGATGTCTGAACCCAAGCCTTGCTGCTGAGGAACCCATGAGAAGTTCCCAGAAAATCAAAGCTAATACCATGTGAAACTATATTCTGCGTCTCCATGACTCAAAGAACCACAGTGCTGTGCTAGTCCCAAAATGTTCCCAGGCAGGAGATGCTTCTGGTTGCGTGAACTCAGGCTGTAGGCAGAGAACTGTCCTGCCTGCATCTGGGCAGGTGTCTTTGACTCAAGATCAGGCTAGACGGGGCTTTGAGCAACCTGGTCTAGTGGGAGGTGTCCTTGCCCATGGCAGGGGAGTTGGAAATGGGTAATCTTTAAGGTCCCTTCCAACCCAAACCATTCTGTGTTTCTATGACTGCTGTGAGTGCAGTGGGGTGAGATCAGAGCAGATCCACTAAAAACTCTCAGGTCCTGCTTTCATGTGCCTCACCTGAACCTCAAACCCCTCTCTGATGCTGAGCAATTGGCTTCCAACCCTATGAAGTCATGGCTGGAAAAGCTGGGTCAAACACAAGAAAATCCTCCCCAATGGTTGATGTGGAGGCCAATGGGGAAAGGATCATGATCTGAGGTGGTGACCACATCACTAGGGCCATAGTTGGACTTAGGCTCCTGTGGCCATCATGTAAACTTCTTGAGTTGGCGGTGAAGTTGTCTGCTTGCCAGCTTAAATCTGCTGACATCATCAGACAGCATGTAATGCCCAAAATGCTTGGCTGACCAGATCAGTGCTGGAGAGCGGGTGGACGCTGCTTGAGAAGAGACTGGAAGGACCTCTCCACTAAAGGTGTAATTCATTTCCCCATGCTGATCAGACAGCCTGTGTCTGGCTTTAGTTACCCATCCTTGGGTCTGGATCTGAAGTGCAGTGGTTTTTCTTGCTCAGCAAAAGGTGAGGGATGATCCTGGGGGCAGGTTGGGATTCTCCATCTCACCAACCCACTTGTGTCATGGTTTCTGTGCTGAATTTGGTTGAGGACCTGCCAGGACAAGTGGGTGTTGGCAGATGCTACAGTCACCGTTGTCTTGTTTCCAAAAGAGAAAGCAGAAGAGAGGGAGTTACTTTGAGGCCTTGCCAGTGCGTACAGGTTGGTGTAGCCCTACCTGATGGAGGAAGAACTTAAATCTTTAACTGAGGTGACCTGCCCATGATCAAAGAGCAACTCTGAAAATACCAGTCGCTTAATGGTTTTCTGCCTGTAATTGCTGGGTGACACTCCCTCCGTGTAGTGAATGCAGCCCTGTTTAGTTGTGGTCAGAGTGAAGTGCTGGGAAAGAAATCAAGTCCTTCAGCTAATACATGGGTTTAACTTTCTCTGGGGCTTCTCTTTGGAATACACCTCGTGAAGAAGCACCACCTCTCATGAAGCAGCCACCTCTTGGGTGTCTAAAGTTCTGGGAGCAAAATGCTTCACTGCTTTGCTGCCTGGAGTAGAAGAACTGTTGCTGTTTACTGAGCATGGAGGAATCTCTATGATGATCTCTGTGGTCCCTTCCAACTCTAAAAATTCAGTGAAATTCACTGAAGGTGTCTTCTAGGCCTGTTGTCACTAGTGACTCACATGGGAGGACGTCTCATCACCCTCAGTTTCCATTTGTGTGGAGAGAACTCGGTGATGCCAGTCTGCCCACTGAAAGGAATGCTTCCCACGCTCCAGTTTTGTGAAACTTCAGGTAGCCAAGTTACCTCTGAGGTCTCCATTCTTCTTCCAGACTGGGTTCAATAGGTCAACAAGTGCCAAAGTTCTTGGCAGGAAAGGGATGATGTGAGCCCTTTTCTCAAAGGCCTGGATAGGGGCTTGCTGCTGGGCTTCCATGACACGTCTGAAGTTCTCAGTGTCATTTTGAGTGCTCTCAGTGTTCCTCATCTTCATCCTTATGTGTAAACAAAGTGTCTAGCACATCCTTGGCTCACAGGTCTCTTCTGATGTTCTCCAGGAAGAACACAGCCACACAGCCTTGGGCTTTTCCTGGGCAGTTTGGAAAGATCTCTTAGACTTAACCTGCAGCTCCCAAGCCCATCAGGTCCTTTGGTTCTGTATTGTGGTCCAGGTATAGGTGGAACCTTACTTTTCCTGGGGTGAGAGAAGAGCTCCAAGCAACGTTTGTTGACCCTTCAGCTGTGCTTTTACCAAAGCACAAAGCACTGTACCAGATTGGAGAGGGCTGGGGAAGGTGGACATGGACTTGGGGAGGGAGGGAGCAGAGCCAAAGTTATTGGTTTTTCTGCATGATATTTTAATAGAATCATAGAATGGTTAGAGTTGGAAGGGACCTTAAAGGTCATCTAGTTCCAAGGGTCAGTTTTCTCTTTTTTTTCATAGCTTTATGCAATACATTGTGAAGAAAGAATCTGGAAATTTATCCCTCCTAAAATGCTTAGTTTTTTTCCTTAAAAGGTGCATTTTAAATTATTAAAATAATTAACTCCTTATTTTCCCATAGAAAAATTGAAGTGCTTGTTCTTGAATAGATCTAGAAGAGCATGGAGATGCTTGGAATCCAGTGTCAAAATTCTGCATAACTGGAAGATTTAGCTGCAGCACAAAGTGGGTGTGTGAAAACCTACCGTGCAGAGAACAAAAACCTCCAAATGGACATTTTCCTGTTCTGACCAGGTTATAAGACTCAAAATTTGGGAATATTTTGAAGAAAAATCCACAGCTTGGCCTAGGGAGCTCCTTGTAGGTGCAGTGATGAGACGATTGTTAATGCTTGTGGGTATCTGAGAGGCTTTTGTGTCCTGAGAAGTCCTCTGGCTTTCTGGTGTTTTTTTTTCATTTTTCTCTGGCCCTTATACTGTACACTGAATATTGAGATTTTTGCATACAATTGAACATGAATCCCATCAAGAAACTGGTGTCTTTGGGCCACTTAAAGCTTGTGGTATTGACATGGTTGGTCTACAGCTCTACCAATACAGCCAACTTTACCCATTCTTATAGTCACTGAGGGCAACCATGTAGGTTGTCACTCCATTTCCATTTATGGCCTGTGCTATGGGGCATGGAAGGACATGGACCTGGTAGAAGGGGTCCACAGGAGGGTCACAAACATGCTCAGAGGACTGGAACACTTCTACTGTGAGGACAAGCTGAGAGAGTTGAAGGTGTTCAGCCTGGAGAAGAGAAGGCTCTGGGGAGACCTTAGAGCCCCTTCCTGTCCCTCAAGGAGCTCCAGGAGAGATGGGGAGGGACTCTTGATCAGGGAGGGGAGCCATAGGACGAGGGGGAAGGGTTTGACACTGAAAGAGGGGAGATGGAGATGAGATCTGGTGAAGAACTTGTTTGGTGTGAGGGTGGTGAGAGCCTGGCCCAGGTTGCCCAGAGAACCTTTGGCTGCTCCATCCCTGGAGGGGTTCAAGGCCAGGTTGGATGGGGCTTTGAGCAATGTGGTCTGGTGGGAGGTGTCCCTGCCCAGGGCAGGGGGTTGGAACAAGATGATTTTTAAGGTCTCTTCCAACCCAAACCATTCTGTGATTCTATGAGAATTATCTCCTTTTTCTACAAATGGGATTTGCAAACTTGCACTGAAGCAGCAGAAAGTATTAACTCTTGAAGCTGGCAAAGGGAGCGGGATTAATTAGTTCATGCCTCAAAGAGCTGGCTGCGAAGGTGAGAATTGCAGTGTAAGTGAAACACATGATTATCGCTAATTAAAATGCAAATGTTAGATTTGACAGCTAGTTTCCAAAGGAGGGTGGCTGGCAGTATTAATGTGCACAAGCCTCGCTGTTCCCAAGAGGGTGTAGAGCTTTGGTGGCCAGAAGGATTGTCATGGATGAGAACAGTGGCTGGGAATCAATCTCTGGAGGAGATAACATTTTCCCCTAAGCCTTAAAGTGTGGCTCAGAGGTCCCATCTCATGCTGGTGAGTGTCGACCATGAATGGTAGATGGAGAAGCCTAAATAAGAGCTGGGAAGAAGAGTTCAAGGGTGGTTTGGGATGTTGGGAGAGACTAGGAGAACCTTGGTCTTTTGAGTAATGGATCTAGATGATGGGGGATTGGGTTGACAGGACACAAGGGCATGGGGTGGAGAACTTCATGGCATTACCAAAGTTTCTTCAGCTTTTGTAAAAGCTGTGGACAGATCTGTTCCTGCAACATGCTGAACTACCATGGGGGAGACATGTGTGGGATGGGGAGTGAGCAGCACTGTGTCCCACCACAGCAGAACCTCAGCTTTCGGCTGAGGTCCAGCTGCCTGTATGGGTTTGGGATCAGGTTTTAATGGTTTCTGTGGTGATACTGGTGGAGAGTTTTTGTTGCTCAGTGGTTGTTTATTAAGGAGTCATCATTACCTTCATATTCTCAGCCATTAATCATCACCCGTGAGGTTGGTGTGAACTTCCCTGCTCTTGCAGAAAGGGGGTCTACAGAGAAGGTTCATTTTAGCATAAAAGGGCTTTATTAGAGGATGCCAAGCCACCAGAAACATCTTGGAGAGTTTCTAGTGGATGTATTTAGGTTCTGGAGAAGTCCCCTGAGTAAGGTAGCAGTAAAAAGTTGTTCCTCTTTGGCAATTAGTCAGAAATTCAGGTAAAATATTGAACTTGATTGTGCCGGTGAGTTTGAACAGGAGTGAATTTAGGCCATACTCGGTTGAACTGGTTTAGTTTCAACAGAAGTTTCAACAATTTTTGGTTCAACATATATTATTTTTAAAATAATTTGGTTTAAAATATAAATGTTAGTAGGGTGTGATAAAGATACGGAACATGAACAAGGAAGAGACCTCAGGCCATGAGTTAGAGCCGGGAGGGAGACAAGTTGATCTTTCCTGTGAGGGTGGTGGGACCCCGGCCCAGGTTGCCCAGAGAGGCTGTGGCTGCCCCATCCCTGGAGGGGTTCAAGGCCAGGTTGGATGGGGCTTTGAGCAACGTGGTCTGGTGGGAAGTGTCCCTGCCCGTGGCAGGAGGGTTGGAACTTGATGATCTTTAAAGTCCACAGGCAAGGATGGCCAAGAGCTGGGTCAAGCAAATTTAACCAAGGGATGATGTTTATTTTCAGTGTCTCTTTTAAAAGTGAAGGGTGCATGTGTTGACTTGGTCCCACTGTAGTGTTTGGGACAGAATTTTTTTGTATGTGGATAAACAAGATGTTCAGTGTGTAGGATACAGTCAGCTGGTAATTAATCTTTTGAAGGTTCATTTCTCCCAACTGCTTTTTCAGTTGGTGCCCGTCTTTCCCACGTCAAATAAAGATATTTCTCACTTCTCAGGATGCCTGCAAGACTTGGCTCTTCCCCAAGGCTTCCCAAAGTGGCCTTCCCTGCCCGTGTCTACCAAGTAGCATCAATGAAATTTTGTTTCCCTTCTCGCCAATTTAACAACTCCCTGATCTTTGTGCTGCTTCGGCTTTTCTCAGCCGTTGGAAAATTCAGGTCACGGTGTGATGAGGAGGGAAGAAGCTGCTTTCTACTGTTGTAACCTGTGGTGGGAGTAATCAGAACCTCTCAAATTTCATCTATATACAACCTGAAAACCAGATGACCTCCTTTTTTGAAGTCAATACTGATTTTTGGCTACAACAACCACAATATATTCAAGCTTGCTTGAGCCTTGCTGGGTTTGAAGATGGAAAACATGCAGCTGGAGAAAGGCAGAAACCAGTACTGATGCATTTTGCTTCTAGTCCCTTGTGTTGAGTAAATACTTTCATGTTGCACGTGCGCTGACGTCCATGCTGGACCACTGGGCAGCTGTCTCCATAGTCCATCCAACCCAGGTGGCAGTGGTGGAGGTGAGACCTGGTATGTGCCCTCAAATTAGCAATTTGGAGTTGGCTGTTGTCTGCTTTGCTGCTGAGTCCTTTTGGCTCTTGAAAGCCAAGGTGGTTCTGCCCGTGTCTTAGTCCATGGTAGTGTCCTCAGGTCCTCATGTAGCCCCATGAGGATGTTTGAGACATGAGAAGTCCTCTTAAAGTGTCACCTCAACACCAGACCTGAAGCTCCCCTTTATATTTCCCAGATTTTCAGAATATTGAAAGAGATGAATATTCTGCACTCTGAGATTTAATGTTTTTTATAATCATTTTAGGTCACTTCAAAGGTCTTTCTCAAGCCTCTAAGCAAAACTTTTGGAGTAATTACCCTGACAATATCCACCTTTCTCTCCAAGCACCTTGTGGAATGTTTGGATAGATAGGACTGGTTGGGTGAGTTTTTCTGGTTTTCAGATGATTCATCTTGTCCCAAGGGCTGCCAACTGAACAAGGAACCTGCAGGTCACTCCACAGTAGAACAGAAGTGTTAGGAAAATAAAGGAGAATAATGGGGCACAGCACCTTAATAGTGAAAATAGTTATTTGTGTAATGTATCTTCTGGTGAACTCCAAGAGTTTTCTGGTTAGTGAGTGAGACTCCCAAGAGTGTGTTAAGCCGAGGGAAAAACTGACTGAGGACTTGATTTGGGCTTGGGAGGAGAATTAAGGAAATAGAATAGAATTATAGTGGTTTGGACTGGAAGGGACCTTAAAGATCATCCTGTTTCAACCCCCTGCCATGGTCAGGGACACCTCCCACCAGACCAGGTTTCTGGAAGACCCATCCAGCCTGGCCTTGCAACACCTCCAGGGATGGGGCATGGCATAGGATAGAACTGTTTCAGTTGGAAGGGGCCTGGATCATCTAGTCCAACTGCTTGACCAATTCAGAGCTGACCAAAAGTTAAAGCACGTTGTTAAGGGTGTTGTCCAAGTGCCCTTAAGCAGTTTTAGAGAATGTGGGGTTCCTGAATATGCATAATTAATCCTCGTGAAGACAGAGGAGGTAAGTATTTTTCCCCATGCATATAGATTAGAGCACTAGAAGCCGAATCTTACCTTTCTTGAAGCTTCCCACAATGCCATCCCTTTGCAGTGTGTAAATAGAACATGTTGGAAGGGCTCCAAGAAAGCCCCAAAATCAGGGCGTTGGGCATGGGCATAATTTTGTAGGTGCTTGCACCTTGTACTCTGAGAGCTGGAGCTTTCCTGGATGACCGAATCAGTGGTTTTTTTGTGGGTGCGGGGACAGAGTTGCCCTTGACTAAAGTGAGCTGTTTGTTGTTTCCAGGAAGATTGGGATCACAGCAGCAGTGGGAGCGCAGGATCCCGGCTGGGATCAGGCTCCAGGCGTGGGTCTGGATCCAGGTCTGGCAGCCGTGGGAGAAACAGCCAGTTCAGGCAATCGACCAAGGTATATCTGGTAGCGACGTGCTGAAGTCATGTCCTTTGCTTGCTGTTTATGGGAGGCATCCTCCTAATGATGTGCTTTGTGTGTGTGTCTACACCTAGGGTGTGAGTGCATGTCAATTATGAAGGACACCTCAGGGATCTAATTAATTCACGCATAGTGTGTGACTTGGCTGCTGAGGGCTGTAGCTGTTCTTCTGCCTCAAGACGTCTGTTGAGTTGTGTCAGCTGCCTTAATATTGGGAAAGAAGTCCCTAGTCGGCTGGTTTAGTGCAAAGGAAATTAGGGTTTTTTCTTTATTTGAAGTCTGGGAATATTTTAATTTTGAGAAATTAAGAGCTATGTGCAATTATTTTTTGGCAAGTCTTCATTAGAGGTTGATATGTGAGTGGATACCACTGAGATGGTGTTAAATGGTGATCTTGAGTTCAGCTGCTTTCTGAGGGAGCCATCAACTGGGCTAAATGGAAAGTTTTCTTCCTCCCTGCAAAAGACTTTAAGAATTGGTGGCCACGAAGGCCAAGAGCATTCTGTCCTGTATCAGGGGCAGTGTGGTGAGTAAGACTTCGCAAGTGACCATCGCCCTGTACTGGGCACTGGTGATGTCCCACCTTAAGTGCTGTGTTCAGTTCTGAGCTTTTCACCACAAGAAGGACAGTGAGGTGCTGGAGCATGTCCAGAGAAGAGCAACAGAGCTGGTGAGGAGCCTGGAGCACAAGTGTTGTGAGGAGCATCTGAGGGAGCTGGGGTTGTTCAGCCTGGAGAAAAGGAGGCTGAGGGGAGACCTTCTCGCTCTCTCCAACTCCCTGACAGGAGGGTGTAGCTGGGGGTCGCTCAGTCTCTTCTCTCAAGGAACAGGCGATGGGGCAAGAGGAAATGGCTTCCTAGTTGCACCAGGGGAGGTTCATGATGGATATTGGGAAAAATGTCTTCACCGAGAGGGTTGTCAAGCCTTGGACCACACTACCCAGGGCAGTGGTGGAGTCACCACCCCTGGAGATATTTAAAAGTTGGGGAGCTTGGTGCTGAAGGACATGGGTCAGTGGTGGTTTTTTGTCAGTGTTAGGTTGATGGTTGGACTAGATGATCTGAAAGGTCCCTTCCTTCCATAGAATCAATTCTATGATTGTATGAATTTGCTTTTGATTTAGGTTTAGGTCCATTCCTTGAACTCAGAGGAGGGCCCTCTTCTTCATGTTTTAGTCAGTTTCTGTTCTCGTCTCTCCTCTTGGAGTTGCTCTACTTCTGCACACATGAGCATTGGTTGTGCCGGAAGTGGATGATGGGCTCTGGGAGATTTGGGACCAGTGGTCAAAGCCCTGATCCATTGAGCCATCTAATCCGTTCTGGAGAGCTTGAGAAAATATCTGTCCTCCTGACCATGCTGTGGTGGGAGCGGACCTGCAGAACCATGTCATTGCTGAGAAGTGACAGTCCTTTTTGAAGGAGCGAGATTCAGCCTTTTTCTTTGACCAAGGATAATAATGTCTTCCTCAAAACATCTATATTTTTCTTGTGAAAACTTAAAGTTTTCAACAAAAAAACTTTTATTCAGAACCTTTTCAGACAGTTCATTAACTGTCTGTCCTTTCTGTTTTCTACTAAAGTTCAGCCAGGAGTTGTAGGCAGGTGAGAGAGCATGGCCAGCAGGTGGAGGGAGGTCATCCTGCCCCTCTGCTCTGCCCTGGTGAGGCCCCATCTGGAGCACTGGGTCCAGTTCTGGGCTCCCTGGTTCAAGAAGGACAGGCAACTGCTGGAGAGGGGACAGGAGAGGGCTACATAGATGATGAGGGGACGAGAACATCTCTCTGAAGAGGAAAGGCTGAGGGACTTGCTCTGAAGAGGAAAGGCTGAGGGACTTGGGTCTTTTTTGTCTGGAGAGGAGAATACTGAGGGGGAAACTGATCAATGGTCTGACAAGACCAGGCTGGATGGGGCTTTAAGCAACCTGGTCTAGTGGGAGGTGTCCCTGCCCATGTCACGGGGGTTGGAAGTTGATGATCTTTAAGGTCCCTTCCAACCCAAACCAGTCTATGATTCTATCATTCTATGAATGCTTATAAATCCTTCAAGGGTGGGTGTCAGGAGGATGGGGCCAGTCTCTTTTAGTGGTGCCCGGGGACAGGACAAGAGGAAAGGGGCACAAACTTGAATATAAGAAGTTCCATCTCAATATAAGGAGGAACTTCTTTCCTCTGAGGGTGGCAGAGCCCTGGCAGAGGCTGCCCAGAGATGTGGTGGAGTCTCCATCTTTGGAGATATTCAGACCCCACCTGGACAAGTTCTTGTGCAACCTGCTTTGGATGGACCTGCTTTTTGCAGGGGGTTGTACTAGATGATCTCCAGAGGTCCCTTCCAACCCCTACCATTCTGTGATTCTTTGAGAAAGAAGACAGGTGGAGGAGTCTTCTCAAAGCGCAGTCAGTGGTTGTAAGCAGCTGAGAAGGAGGAAAGGTGGGGGGATCTTCTCAAACGTAGGAATGAAAAATTCTTAAGAAGTAAGATATGACACAGGATAATTCCTGAATTTATACCACGGACTCATCCAACTACGTGGCGTCGTTCTACGTTAATGCCAAGCATGGCAATGAGCTGACGCTGTCGCAATCGCGTGACCGAGAGCACAATTTTATATTTGTCATGGATTGCTGGAGGCCTGTAATGAAGAGCAGTGAGAGGAACCAGTGGGACGCTGAGCTGGGCTTTGAAAAAGCTGCTGCAGGCATGCAAATGCTGACTTGGTGGAGAATTTGCTGAAGCTGCATCCATGGATAAACAGCCAGAGTCCATGCAGCCGGTGGCGTGGTCCATCCCTGCGTTTGTGCAGGCAGCTACAGGGGTTGGACAACGGTGGATGGAGATGGTGTGTGCTCTCAGGGACAGAGGTTATGGACCTGCGTTTAGAAATTTCTGGGTGTAGCATCGGCTTTACCTGGTCTCTGATTGTTCCGGTTATTTATCTCATTCTTCCCAGCGTGCCTGTCAATCAGCTTTCCTGGTAGCTTAATTAATTTTCAGCAGTACTAACCCCTTCACAGTCGAAAATTATTATCTGAAGCTGAGGGTTGGGTCATTGGGAGCTTCAAGCTAAAACTCCTTATGGTTATAATTGCAGTCCTGGGGGGAACTGACAGCAAATCACTTCCTTCCTTAAATACATGCAATTTGGGTATTTTCTTTTTGTCCCTGGACTTGTGAATTGGCTTTTTTTAAGTCGTATTATTAAGTCTTGGTGGCGTGCTGTGACCATTTTAGTACGAGCCCTGCGGTGCAGGTTTGCTTGGGTAGGAAGCACGTTCCCTGCCTTGTGAGTCGAGAGAGGAACCGGTTGTAAAGACAGGTCCAGTCCTCTTCCATATATTCATCAGTGACCGGGATGAAGGGATGGAATATACCCTCAACAAGTTGGCTGACAATACAAAACTGTGAGGGGTGGTTGACACACCAGAAGGCTGTGCCACCATCCAGCGAGACCTGGACAGGCTACACAGTTGGACAGAGAGGAACCTGATGGACTTCAACAAGGGCAAGTGCAGGGTGCTGCATCTAGGGAGGAATAACCTCCTGCACCAGTACGGATTGAGGGCTGACCTGCTGGAGAGCAGCTCTGAGGAGAAAGACCTGGGAGTCCTGGTGGACAACAGGATGGCCATGAGCCAGCAATGGGCCCTTGTGGCCAAGAAGGCCAATGGCATCCTGGAGGGCATCAGGAAGAGTGTAACCAGCAGGTCGAGGATCCTCCCCTTCTGCTGTGCCCTGGGGAGGCCCCAGCTGAAGCACTGGGTCCAGTTCTGGGCTCCCAGTTCCAGAAGGACAGGGAAGTGCTGGAGAGGGCCAACAGCAGAGGGCTACAAAATGATGAGGGGCCTGGAGGATCTCTCTGATGAGGAAAGGCTGAGGGACTTGGGTCTTTAAAGAAGAGAAGACTTAGGGGGCATCTGATCAATGCTTATAAATACTTCAAGGGTGGGTGTCAGGAGGTTGGGGCCAATCTCTTTTAGTGGTGCCCAGGGACAGGACAAGAGGTAACGGGCACAAACTTGTATGTAAGAAGTTCCATCTCAACATGAGGAGGAACTTCTTTCCTATGAGGGTGGCAGAGCCCTGGCAGAAGCTGCCCAGAGAGGTGGTGGAGTCTCCTTCTCTGGAGACATTCAAACCCCACCGGACACGTTCCTGTGCCACCTGCTCTGGGTGGACCTGCTTTTTGGTGTTGGGGTTGGACTAGATGGTCTCCTGAGGTCCCTTCCAACCTCATGTGATTCTGTATCTCTTCTTTGGGTGATAGCTATAAAGACCCGCACATGTGTATTTTCATTTTACTGCAGGAGGATGCTTCTAAGTATTCAGAAAACTATTTTCTCTCCTCAGTGGGAGAAAATCTCGCTTTTGTTTGCCTAAAATTAAAAGCTCTGCCTCCATAACCGAGTGTGGGAATTTTCTATATTTCTGGTAGTTTCTGGTGCAGAAACAAGTTGAGCTGCAGATCCTCCACAGGTGCAAAAAGGTATTCCATGGGGCCCTTGGAAGAGACAAAAAAGGGAGCAACGTGGCTGTTTTGGGAGTTATCTGGTATCTGAATCGGTGGTTGTGCTGGGAATGGCTGTGAAGTCTGACTGTGTCGGACTGAGGATGCATGTCCTGCTCATTGGAAAAGCACTGCTCGCTTCATGGGCAGACAGAGGCCTGAAATAGGCACATTTTTATGAGTTTTTAGTGTCTCAGTGGTTATTGTTAATAATAGTTGAAAAAAGGCAGAAATTACAGGATGGGGAATATATGGGAGGCACCATCTCCAGCACTTGTTTCACCAGATTGGGTTGAAATACTTAAATAATCTGAACGCGTGTGAGAAATGTTGAGTCAAGTCTTTCTTAAATGGTCCCAGCAAAATCCAACCTCATTTACTTCTTCACCTCTAAAGGGTGGAGAGGGCAGCCCTCTTTCTGTGGGGAGGACATGCGTAGGTTGAAGACAGTAAAGGGACCATGAAGGAGATGTGTGGGGTCTTAGCTTTAGATACTTTTGCTCAGGTCACTTCCAAAAGCAACTGCCACAGCAAAATTCAAGGTGCTTTGCAGTTTGCTGGTCCTAATTACCACCACATTATTACTGCAATGCTTTTTTTTTTTTTCTGGAGGGAAGGAGCCATCACCTTAGTGTTGTGTGACACACACCAGGATAACCGTATGAGCTCGTTTGCTGGTGTGCATGGCAGCAGTGGTACAGTGTAGTGTTCTGAGGTCCCTCAGCTGTTGTTAGAGCAAGGAGAAGTTATGCCACCATGACTCCTTGAAGAAGCAGGATGGCTTTCCTCATCCTTGGTGACAACAGGCTTTGGTAGCTGCTGGTGAAGAGTATCTCCATCCGTGGATGTGGTCTTGGGACCTGGTTGTAGGTAGCCCTGCTTGAGCTGGAGGGTTGGATTAGATAAGCTTCCCACCTCAAGTGGTCTTTGACTCTGAAGTTGGGTGTCTTCATGGCCAGGATGTTGACCTGCCTGTCGGAGCTTGGTGGGGTCTTGGAGGTTGTGGCCGATGGAGTAGGAGAACGGGGCTGGAGTCCAAGCTGAGCCTACCTATTGTCTGATCTGTGTTGTCCACAGCTTTGTGTCCCCAAGGCCGAAACTATGTCACTCCTTGCCTTCACGGTGTGCTTTGGCAGCAGGCGAGGGGACCTTGTGTTGCAGTGAGCATGGATTCACAGGGGAGCGGAGAAGCCATGCACAGAGCTGGTTCACCTCCAAGGCTGGTGACAGGAGAGGCTGTGCTGGCCTGTGCTGTGGTCTGGAAAGCCCTGCGTGCCTTCTGGCAAGTAACCACCTTTCCCTCCCTCCTAGAATGGCAACAAGGAGAGCTCCCTTGACATGCTGGGCACAGACATCTGGGCTGCCAACACCTTTGAGTCCTTCAGGTAAGCTGGTTTTAAAATGCTCTAAGAGAGAGATGGCCTCTCAGCCTTTGCTCACATGTCCGTCATGCTGGTAACCAAGTGCCAGTGAGTCTCCTGCCAAAACTTATGTCACTGCTCCTCCTCTTCTCCATCCCCATTTAGCCCATGACATTAAGCACAGTCAATCTACTTCTGTGCTTAGGAGAGGCCATGGATGGATTTGGAGGCCAAATATCTGAAACCAGTAGTTGTAATCATCTGAAAACCATGCAGGCAAGACCAGAGAAGTTGTGTCTGCCCCATCACTAAAGATGTTCAAGGCCAGGTTGGATGAGAGGATGAGGCTTTGAGCAACCTGCTGTAGTGGGAGGTGTCCCTACGCATGGCAAGGTGGTTGGAACTAGATGGTCTTTAAGATCCCTTCCAACTTAAACCATTCTATGAAGCTCTGAGCTGCTGTTCCAGGATTTTACTCCTCCATTAATTGGCGGTGCAGTAATGCATTGACTTTGCTGCTGCTGGGAAGAGCTCTTCAGCTGCTGCTTCAACATGGGGTCAGTGGTGAAATACGCTCTCTGTCCAGTTTTATGCATATTTGTCTCTGTTCTTGGAGCACTGCAAGAGTCTGCAGGGGTTGAGTTCCCACCTGAGGCTTGCTCCAGGCCATTGGGATGAGCAGGTAGTGCAGGATCAGAGGGAACACCTCCATTGCATGGACCAGACCACTACATGTTGTGAAGCAGAGAGCAAGTATAACTAGCAAGGTGTGTGCTGCATCATGCTGCATCATACCTGAAAGTTATGGGGGGTTTAGAGCAACCAACAAGGGCTCAGCATCTCCAAAAAAACCCCAGAAGAAATTAAAAGAAATGTGATGCAGCAGCGTGAAGGTTGGAGTCCCCCAGCCACATGTTCTGCAGCAGGGAGTGGTTCTTCCAGAAGTACCAGTTTCTCTTGTCTACAGGCTCTGATGTGCCCTCTGTTCTTCAGCCTGTTGGCGTTTAATTAGCAGTGGACTTTCTTTCTTTGTCTTTCCCTGTTTTTCTCTCCTAGTGGTGCGACGTGGGACTTGCAGCCTGAAAAACTAGATTTCACCCAATTTCACAGGAAGCTGCGAAACACCTCAAAACACCCGCTGCCTCACATAGACAGAGAAGGGTGAGTGCCGTGCGTGCGATACCGTGCTCTCCAGCAAGGTCTCTAACTTCTCCTTTGTAGAGGGAATGCTAGTTTGGTGGCACAACTCAAGTGGAGGATGTGGGGAAGAGAATTTAGGAAGAAATTCTTACAAAGAAATTCTTTGCTGTGAGGGTGGTGAGACTCTGGCTCAGGTTGCCCAGAGAAGCTGTGGCTGCCCCATCCCTGGACGGGTTCAAGGCCAGGTTGGAGGGGGCTTGGAGCAGCCTGGTGTGGTGGGAGGTGTCCCTGCCCATGGCAAGAGGGTTGGAACTTGATGATCTTTAAGATCCCTTCCAACCCAAACCATTCTATGATTTTAAGAGGAGCTGGACCATATATGAGGTTTGGGGGATGCTGTGATCAGTCTCTTTGGCTCCTCTGTCATCCAGTTCTGGGCTGAAGCAGAGCTGCTCACTGTATTTTGCATTGCTTGGTAGAGATCTATCTTTAAACCACACTGTATCCAAGCTTCCTTGATCCAGGTCTCCTAAATTTCAACGTTGGAGGAAAGATCCTGCCTTAGTGATAGTCCCCACAAGTGACAGGGCTTCTTTTCTCCAGCAAGACTTCAGGGAAGGAGAGAGCATCAACTGGATGAGTGTAGGTCCAAGTGTTCATCTCCTTTCTGCTAGCAGTAAAATATCTTCATTAAACAACACCAGGCTATATTACCTGTCCTATTTTCCCAAATTATGACAAGGTTTCAACTCACCCCTGACAAAACTCACTGCAAAATTTCTGCTAAAGAAAAAAAATAGAGTAATAATTCCGTAACCATATTTTATCACGTCAAATTTTAGTCTTTTTTTTTTGCTAGTCATTAATCGTTTCCTGCCCATAGAGGAAGGAAAAAAAAAATAGAACGGGGCTAAAAGAAGGGTTTGAGAAGATTGCAGGTGACTTCTCGTTGCGACATTGTATGTAGGGGTGGAAATCATCTCTCACAGAAATTTTTCAGTTGGTAAGTTGGTTTTGCTGAAGTAAAGGCTCCCTGGTTGATGGCACTTGCCAGGTGATCTTACCAGTGACATCTTCTACGTATCAGGAGGATGCACCAGGGTTTGCTTTGTGATCTGCCTTCAGTTCCTGGTGGAACTGTGAATGCCCAGGGTGCAAACGGGTAGAGAAGACAGTATAGAAATGAGATTCTTAATTATTTTTAAATATTCCAGCTGTAAAAACGGAATAAGAATTCGTGTCTGTGCACAAAAGTTAAATAAATGCCATCACCACAAGCAGCACATCTCCAAAAATGCAGGTTGTGTAAATAATCTGCAGAAGAATAGAGGAAGCACAGACAAAAAATTGCTTTTTTTTTTTAAATTTGTTAATTTTAAAAGTAGTGTCTGTTGTGCATTCATCAGCTCTCCACACCAAACCTGTGCTGAGTGTGATTCAGCTGGCTAAACCTCCAAGAACCTCCACCTAGCCATGCTCACTAGGCATTTTCCCTCTTACTTAAACGTGCAATGAAATACCTACTAGAGAAAAAAAAAAAAGGGGGGGAAGGATGCTGTTCAGAATGTTTTTTCTACAGTTTAAGTGCCAAAGAGACCTTTTTGTTCCTGGTTACTTGGCCAAGGTTGGCCACTTGGCCAAGGTTGCATCCAGTTGATTGACCTCAGGTGTCTTTTTGCTCGGTTGAAGAGTTTTCCTCTGGAAAGACGTCTGGTTTTATTTGCGGATACTGGGTTTGGTGCTATGCTGAATAATCAAAGTGTTGAAGGAAAACCAGGGAACCGTACCTTGTTTCTGACCTGAATTTGTCTACCTTTAATTTCCAGCGTTAGCTCTTGCTGTGCTTTTGCCCTTCCAGTTCAAATGACCTTTCGTAGGTGGTATTGTCTCTTCGTTCCAGGTATCTCCCAAGCCCACGTATAGCTTTAGTTTTTCACGCAGTATAAGAAATTTCATGCAGTATAAGAAATTTCAAGAAATTTCTCAAGTTTCTTGAAACTTGACTGCCTGAGATGCCTGTGGTTCAGGCTCAGCTGTGCTGCCTGTAGAGGAAAGCTGTCTTCATCCCCCTAATTGTAGAATGGTTTGGGATGGAAGGGACCTTAAAGATCATCTAGTTGCAACCCCCTGCCCTGGGCAGGGTCACCTACCACCAGACCACCTTGCTCCAAGCCCCCTCCAACCTGCCCTTCAACCCCTTCAGGGATGGAGCAGCCACAGCTTCTCTGGGCAACCTGGGCCAGGCTCTCACCACCCCTCCACCAAAGAAGTTCTTCCCCAGATCTCACCTAAATCTCCCCTAAATCTCAGTGTCAAACTCTTCCCCCTCATCCTATTGCTCCCCTCCCTGATCAAGAGTCCTTCCCCAGCTTTCCTGGAGCCCCTTGAGGGACTGGAAGGGGCTGTAAGGTCTCCCTGGAGCCTTCTCTTCTCCAAGCTGAACCCCCCCACCTCTCTCAGCCTGGTCTCACAGCAGAGGGGCTCCAGCCCTCTGAAAACCAATTTGCTGGATTTCAAGCCCAGTGCTTTTCCACATTCTATGTTTCTGTAATTTTTACCCCATTTGCTGTAATTCCACCAAGATCTGTTATTCTCTGGCTTCTAGGCACTCGTTACCTGGACCTGCTGCTATCAAAGTTTCTGTCTAATACAAATTATTTAACAATATCTTGTCACTAATTGACAAAAAAAAAATACATTGTCATTCTTGCATAATAAAAAGAGATCACCTCAGTTGTTTATAAATGTGGAAGGATAATAAATATTTATTGACACATTTTTTCTTCTTCTGTATCATTACAAATTCCCTCTACAATTCCAGGTAGTAATTATCTTTGGATTTTTTTTTTTTTTTAATTTTCTTGGTACAAGGAAGTCCTTCACCTGCCAGCTTTTTGTTCGGTTCGCCAGTGCTTGGCTTCTCACCCCATTTTTTTGGTGTTTCCAATTGTATTTGTTATTATTTATTGCGTTTATATCGCTTGCTGTTTGCTCTCGGAGACGTACGTTCCTGCTGGTTCGCCGACACCTTTCTCTGCAGGGGGATGGGATCTGTTGTGGAGACCAACAAATGAGCAGCACTTCCAAAGGAAACACTTTTCATTACATTTTAGTATCCTCATCTTTCTGTTGTTGTTGATTGTTGTCGTCGTCCTGGTGGGCTGTTCTTCTCGGTTTTACTTGGGCTGGGAATTGAAGCACACAACTGCGCTGCTCAGAAACGACTGTTTTGTCTCTGCTGCTGTTGTCACAAGCGTCTGAAGGTGGTGGTGGATGGTTCAGGTGGAAAGGACTGGGAAGAGCATTTAACTTTGTATTAACGGCTTTGTTGCCCACGTGGGAGTGTTTTGGAAGCGCGGCTCACTCACTTCAGAGAGCCTCTTTGTTTTCATGAGGGTCCTCTTCAGTAACAACTAATCTTCCCCGTGTGCCGTAATAGAAAATTAACTTTGGTTGCAGCAAGATTTCACGTGGTTTTGTTTTTGTTTTCTTCCTCTCACAGGCTCGGAAAAGGGAAATACGAGGACGGTGAAGGCATCAACTTAAACGACATAGAGAAGGTCCTTCCAGTGTGGCAGGTAGGTGATGAGGACATCTTCTGCCCGTGGTTCTGTGGAAACCAGCAGCTCCTTGCCTTACGTTTCTTGGGGAAACCCTCCCCAGAAGACTGGGTTGGACAGTCCTGTGGGATTTGTGATGGAGATTTGCTGTTGTGGAGACTTTGTTGGGACATGAAATGTTGAGGGAAGTATATGTTTACGTACATATATACGTATATATATATGCACATGGACACAGGGTTTATCTATTTTAGGAAAGATGCTGTGAGGGCTGGAGCCCCTCTGCTGTGAGGACAGGCTGAGAGAGGTGGGGGGATTCAGCCTGGAGAAGAGAAGGCTCCAGGGAGACCTTAGAGCCCCTTCCAGTCCCTCAAGGGGTTCCAGGAGAGATGGGGAGGGACTCGATCAGGGAGGGGAGCCATGGGATGAGGGGGAAGGGTTTGACACTGAAATCTAGAGGAGATTGAGATGAGATGTTGGGAAGAACTTGTTTGGTGTCAGTGTGGTGAGAGCCTGGCCCAGGTTGCCCAGAGAAGCTGTGGGTGCCCCATCCCTGGAGGCCAGGGTTGGACAGGGCTTTGATGAACCTGGTCTGGTGGGAGGTGTCCCTGTCCAGGGCAGGGGGTTGGAACTTGATGATCTTTAAGATCCCTTCCAACCTAAACCATTCTATGATTCTCTGAAAGGAGGTTCTGAAAAGCACCAAGCCTACTCACCTCTCCAAAATAAATTACTTCTAGGAAGCCAGCAGTGAGGGTTTGCTGACCCACATGTTTCCCCTATGGGGTGCACGCATGTTTATATGCAGTGGTCATCTATTTTTATGTTTTCTCCAACCGGTTTCTCCTCCAGATCTGTCCCTACGTCTGAGTTTTGGTAGTTCTGGTTAAATGACTTACAATGCTTGGGTGTTGGAGGAATGGCAAGTTGAGGCCCTCAGTTAAAAAAAGAACCCAGTGAATAGGTCAATTTATAGGTCAGCATTGTATAATTTTTCACTTTCCAGAGCCCTAGTCCTCAAAGGAGCTGAGTGGCCTGGGCTGGGCAGGTTTCTGAGGATGCTCAACGTGTTTTTGCTAAAGTCGCCTCTTTGCCTCTAGAAGGAAGGACAGACACATCTCACATGCTGGGGTAGTGTTTCGCTTTTCCTTGCTTGAACAAAGAACTCCCTGGGCTTCTTGCTCATGCATCATGTGAGGAAAAGCCTTGCTCATCCTGCAAACCATGTGATGATCTTATTAGTTCTTTCGAATGAGCTAACTGGCACCAAGTATGTGAACCAGTGGAAAGAACGGAGAATTGCTGCTGACTTTGGCAGGGAGGAACGCTGCCTGCAGCTGCTTTCTGCTCAGTTTCTTCCATGCCTGGTATGTCTGGACTTTAGGTCACTGTGAGAAAACATCAAGTTCAGCTGATACAGACCCCAGTAATTCTGCAAAATAAGGTTATTCTCCATGGGGAATAATTGGAAATGGGGAATCAAACCATCTGTGGTGGGAGAAACTGACGTTCTTCTCTAGCGTTAAACTTCTTTTAGAATTGACAGCTCTTAAATAAGCCAAGTCCCTCCTGCTCTGGTTGTCATCTCATCCTGGTTATAACACCAGGTTGAGTCCATTGACTCCGGTGAATTAATACCCATACATACCTTAACATCTAACTTAATTCTTCGTGGGCAACTCTAGGTTGGAACACCTAGTGGGAATGCTGGATTTGGGGCTTTGTTTGCGCCTCTGGGCAGACTTAGGCAATTCTTTATTATTTATGAGACTCACCTTCGCGTGTACAGCAGTATGTGCCTGTGGGAACCAGGAGCCCGGGTAGTTCTGGGTGAGGATTTATCTTGTTCGGCGTTGACAAGTGAAATACTTGCAGACAGCTGGTTTAATCCCAACATATCATTGTTAACTGGATTTGAATGCGATCGTGCAATGCCGACCGGGATTTTGCTGGGATTTATCCCTTGTTTTAAATGGCTTTGTGGAGCACAGCGCACGGGGGAATAAGGGAAAATATTCGGAAGGAAAAAAAAAAAAAACAAAACAACTTTCACCTTTCACAGGGCTTCCCCACACTGCGGTTATGTTTGTGTCGTAATCCTGACTTTTCAGGTTGGAAATACATAAACCCTTGTTCTGTCTCTTGTTTAAGACCTCATGGGTTGCTGACGGAAGCCCATGAGCTCCTCTGAGCGTCTTCTGGTGTGACTGGGGCCAGTCCGAGCACCTTCCAGTGCGACTGGGCTGCTCTGAGTATCCTCCAGCACAACTGGGGCTGCTCTGGGAGTCCTCCAGTGTGATTTGGGCCACTCCAAGCACCTCTAGATGCTGGTCTGAGCATCCTCCAGTGTAAATGGACCAGTCTGAGTATCCTCCAGCACATCGGGGCCGGTCCAAGCATCCTTCAGCCCACCTGGGGGTGCTCCAAGCATCCTCCAGCACGACTCGGATCCGTATGTTTTGCTGCTGAACGTGCTTCAGCAGTTATAACAGGATTAAGAGCACCAAATCTGAGAGAGGTGGTGAGTCTTAATCAGAGGCTGCTTTGGAAATTTGGGTTCCTTTGATGGAAAAGTAGGGTGAACATAGGACATGAATCTAGAACTATTTTCCAGTGCACATCCAAGCCTTTATGTGTATCTTTACAAAGAGATACAGTGACTCCCCCTAATGGGTTAAGCAGAATATTCTGGATTTCTGGACAGTGATATGTTATGTATTTGATTTTTGCTGCTGGGATCTATCTATTTCATATTTTAACGAAATATCGCAAGGGAATCTGATGACTATTTGACAATTAAAAGGTGAAAAAATGGACAAAAACCAAAACAACCTCTCCCCAAACCCCTCTTTCGTCATAGCTGTCTGAGGAAAAAACTGCTTTTCGCCAGCCTTTTGTCTTGAAGTCAGAGAATTCCTGCATCCTGCTCCTCGCAGATGCTCCGTAGCACGGCTCTGCCATCTTGTGGACACAAACAGGCAGGAAAATCCGGCTCCCCCTCGGCTCTGGGAGCAATTTCTTCTCAACTGGTATTTTGAAGCCTCCTCCTGCCCCATCTTTTCAAAGCTTGTCTGGGGTGCTGGTTTTTACTGGTGGATAGGCTTTGTTTTGAAAGCTTCACGGCGAGGAGCTCATGAGGTCATTGCTTTGGCTCCACTCATGAGCCCTAACTTCTTCGTCTCTCCTCACTCACAGGAGTCTGTAGTTGGATTTGGGCACTGACTCACCTCAGCACTGCCAAAAGGTGTCTTGGGAAGAAAATAATCTTTTGAAGATAAGTCTCCCGCATTCATAAGATCTGCTTTTTATTGCACGCTAGGGAGGATGAGGTTGTCTGCTGTGGTAGAGAGGCGCAGCTCAGATGCAGAGCCAATCTTCATCATCCTCTCCGCTTGCACCTCAGCTGGTATGTTGGAGGGAGACCGTGTAACCGTTTTGGTGTCACGAAGACGTCACGGGGAGGGTTGAGTCAGTGCATTTTGCTTTTCCTCCCTTTGGCAAACTCTCAAAAAGGCTTTCAGGCTTGCATGTGTTGCGGCCGAATACCCCAATCCTAGATACGGTCTTCAGACCATGAGCTTGACAAATGCTACAATTACCAGAGAAACCCAACCCAAGGGGTCATGTCCTCCAAGATGCCCTCCATCCTCTCTGAGAAGCTCACATAGGATGCAGGGGACATGAGCAGAGAGTTTTTGGGACACATCCCAAGTGGTTTCTGGGCTGGCCTCTTGCAGCTGTTGGCTTTCAGTTTGCTGGAGTTGTGCCCTCAGGATGGGCTTGGCCTCCTCTGAACGGCATGGCCGTGCCTTCGTTGGCTAGCAGCTCCTTGCCTTGTGTTTTCGGAGGTAGAAATTACGTGGCACTTCTGAAAGGCATCCTGGGTTTTACGGGTGCTATGGGATGAACTTGGAAGACAGCACTGATACCGTTCGGTTTGGCATCTTGATCGCCTTGTAGCTCATCTCCTGTTTCCTTACTGATTTTTGACCCTCTTTGTCATATGCTGGGATTTACAATAAACTTCTTGTTTCTCTTCTGGCTATGGTTGTCATCCAGCTTCCTTGTTGGATGAGAAACAAAGGAGCAGCTCTTTAGTAGGAGAAAGGCAGACTCTTTAAATTGTTCATATTCCTCTCAGCACCACCATATTCCTGACCTTGTCCAAACAGGCTTAGAAGCACTGGGATTCCTGACTGTGATGGGATCCCACCTGAATTTAGGCACCCAACAGGCCTAAATTCTTCTTGGGACCCCTCCTCATTGACAAAGGTTTTCAAGTCAGACCTTACAATTCAGTGTAGAGATTGTGTGAGTAAAGGTAGGACAAGTGCATGGGCTGGTCACTTGGGGATCCTGCTGTAGGAGAAGCATGGACATAGAATCATAGAATTGTCTAGGTTGGAAAGGACCTTTCAGATCATCTAGTCCAACCATCAACCTAACACTGACAAAAAACTTCACTAAAACATGTTTTGTTGCATCTCAGTGTAGAAGTCTAGAGAAGGTTGGATGATTCCCATCTGAAAATACCCATGTCCTTTTTCTGTCAGCTCTGCAAGGAGCCCAGAGGGACCAGCTAACACCAAGTCTTGTTCCAACATGGTAGGTTCTGTAAGAGAGATGAAGCCAACCCAGGTGTCCGGGGGAGAGAAGGGTGGATGGTGGCTGAGCATCCCCTCTGCTGTCACTCTCCATGCAAGGGAAGGATGTCAGTGTCCAGCACTGGTGTGAAGGCTTGCTCCTGGACCCTACGGATCGCTGACCCTTCCAGGGTGGCAGTGACAGGGGGACACGTCTCTCTGGAGCTTGAGGACAGCTCTTTGGTGGGGTGGTGTTATTTACTGTCACCATACAGAGTCCTCATGCTCTCCATGTTCTCTCTTACCTACTGTTTCTGCACTATGAGGTTGGGCAGTTGTTGTTCTGGGCCAGCTTGTTAGCCAGCCCAGGTGCCTCCTTTTTTAGAGCCTTGGTGACAACATTATGCCTATAAGTATCTAAAAGGTGGTTTGAAGGATGATGGAGCCAGACTCTTTTCAGCGGTCGCCAGTGAGAGGACG
>JAOQGI010000019.1:3024156-3035832 GCA_027564495.1 Gallinago solitaria | reverse complement strand
CGAACAAACAGTCGGCACTTGACCTCACCAGCGGTCACAGGGCATGAGCCAAGGGGTTGGTTCCAGGCAATTTAGAGACAGATCATCATTTCTTTTGGTTTGATTGTCCGCAACATCGCCGGGAGTTATTACACTAAATTAATTCTCCGAACTGCAGGTCCCCAGAGGGCAATATTGTCTCGGTGGTTTGTTCCTAAAAGGGCTCAGCTGGGTGATTGCATTATTGCGGCTTAATGAATTATGGCACGTGAGCTGGGCAGTGATAATTGCCTTTGCTTGCTGAGTGCCTTACACTGCAACCCCTCCACCCAGCTGGGAGATAAGTCACATTATCTTATGGTGGCCACGCTGTCCTGCATCAGCAGAGGGGCAGGAGTTACTCATTTGCAAGAAGATGCTCTGGTGGTGTGCTGGAGCTGGTCAGGAGGTCAGTAAGAGCTGGGGGTGAGCTGTGATGGGTCAAACCAGACTACTTGGCCTGGTGACCAGCAATGGACCTTATAGCAGCCTTCCAATACCTAAAGGGGGCCTACAGGAGAGATGGGGAGGGACCCTTGATCAGGGAGGGGAGCCATAGGACAAGGGGGAATGGTTTTAAACTGGAAGAGGGGAGATTGAGATGAGATCTCAGGAAGAAACTCTTTGCTGTGAGGATGGTGAGTCATTGGAACAAGTTGCCCATAGAAGTTGTGGCTGCCCCATCCCTGGCTATTCAAGGCCAGGTTGGATGGGGCTTTGAGCAACCTGGTCTGGTGGCCAGTGTCCCTGCCCATGGCAGAGGGTTGGAACTGGATGATCTTTAAAGTCCATTTCAACCCAAACCATTCTATGATTCTATGACACCAGGAGGAGCGTGAGAAGAACAGGGTATGCGTGTAATGCTGCTTTCCAGCAATGCTCTCATCTTCTTAACAGTTGAACTCAATTATCTTAAAGTTCCTTTCCAACCAAAATGATTCTGTGATTCTCCAGGAATTTACACTTTGAGGACCTGCAGGTGACCACACAATTTCTCGCCTTTTTGTCCAGTACCCCTCTGATGGATTTTCCTTTCATGACTTTGACATTTATTTTTAACCAACCTGGCAGGAAAAGTCCTCATCGCATGGGCAAAGCTTAGGGTGTTGTTGGCTCAATCAGCTGTAGGAAAAGCTACAGGGGAGCAATTCAAGAGCTGTCCCCAGGGAAGACAGCTGGAGATGAAACAACCCTGTGGTGCTTTGTCTGCCCTCAACCTCAAAGTGCTTTTTGGCTTAAAGCTGCTCTCAACAACCCCCTTCCCCTGCGAGGGAACCAAGGCAGAAAGGTTGGAAGGGGCTGTAGTTGGACCTTCCCCCATCACAGACCTTGCAGTGAACCTGTGGCCACCAGCTCTTCATATGTGTGAACCCCATCACCCATGAGACCATCCTTCAAGGCTGCTCTTTTGGTGTTGTGTAGTGCAAAACACAACCGTCTACGTGATGCTCTTTCAGCCGGCCAGAATTGAGGGAAGGAAATATAGCGGCAGGTTCCTCTGGGCTAGGAAACCAATCTGTTATTGAAATGGTTTTCTCTTTGGTGGAGTGTTTCCTGCACGGCTCCTCAGGACTGGAAATGGGTTTATCCATCTACACGTTGTTTTCAAGCAGGAGTTCATGGGGGTGTTGTCAGCAGCGGGTCGCTGAGGTAGATCTAAAGTGAAATATCTGGTTTCTTTCTCCTGCTCTCAATCCTCAAATGTACAATCATATAGTCACAGAATCATTTGGGTTGGAAGGGACCTTAAAGATCATCCAGTTCCAACCCCCCTGCCATGGGCAGGGACACCTCCCACTACACCAGGTTGCTCAAAGCCCCATCCAGCTTTAACACCTCCAGGGATGGGGCATCCACCACTTCCCTGGGCAACCTGTTGCAGTGCCTCACCACCCTCACACCAAAGAATTTCTTCCTAATTTCTAATCTAAATCTCCCCTCTTCCAGTTTAAAACCATTGCCCCGTGTCCTGTTGCTGCACTTCCCTGTAAACAGTCCCTCTCCAGCTCTTCTGTAGCTCCCCTCAGATATTGATGGGCTGCTGAGGTCTCCCCGGAGCCTTCTCTTCTCCAGGCTGAACAACCCCAGCTCTCTCAGCCTGTCTTCATAGGGGAGGTGCTCCATCCCTCTGATCATCTTTGTGGCCCTCTGTTGGACCCATTCCAACAGGTCCATGTCCTTCCTGTGCTGAGGACTCCAAATGTGCCCTTGCCGGTGATCGCTTGGAACGAGCACTGAGGGCTTTATGCCAGCAGATTGCTCCCCAGGCGAGTGAGCTGAGAGGTAAGGGTGACCAGAAGGTGATGTTCTGGTGGGTAAAAAAAGGTCTTATGGCATCGCCCATGCCACATGAGGTCTTTCCATGAGACCTGGCCCATTTGAAGAAGCCCAGCGGCACTACGACAATGTGACTACATGGTTTCACGGGTGGCTTCCAATTTTTGGCCACGGCAAGTCGCCACCCCCTGTGCAGGACGGCGTTGACCAACCTTTCTTTCTCCCTGCAAGCCCAAGTTGGGGACGTTGGCCCCAAAGACCTGGGAGGGAGCAACAAGCAGAAGCTCTGCAGGGCCTCCTGGCATGGTTAGTGTGTGAAGAAGTTGCCAGCTCGAGCTGTTTGGGCTCTTGTTGCAGAAACAATATTTCTGTCTGACCCCAGTTAGCAACTGATGTTTGCAAAATAAAGAAGTCAAGGCACTGGAAATACTTTCCATTCCCGCTCTTGTCTCAGCCCAAAATATTAGTATTAAAAATATTGCATCTATTATATGCAGTTAATATCTCTGCTGGCACGTAAATCACCCAGGGATTTTTCATCTCCATATTAAAAAAAAAAAAAAAAAAAAAGAAGTTAACTACGCTCTATTTTTGGATATTTGTTAACTGTTTTGTTTCCATTTATTCCGACTAAAGTCACAGCAGTCTGTCTCCAAGGGACCATCTGTGGGAAAGCCAGTCCCTAGATTGATTCGGAAGGTGCCGGGGTCATTAACAGGCATGAAGGCGCTGAAGTATCTGCTCTTTCTCTGATAATGTCTTTATTTAGCGTGACAGCCTCCAGGGCATGAGTGGACAACAGGCTGCTTTATTTCCTTTAAACTAACATTGCTCCATCCATTCCCAGCGTTGTGCAGATGCTCTGGATCATCCCGGTTTCCCGATTAAATCCCCAAGGAGCAAGAGCCAGCAGCTACATGGAGCTGCAGAAGGTGACCTTGCCTCCACCCGGGCAGCGTGTTCCCATCCAAACTGACAAGTGGCAACTTATCCAAGAGAAAATAAATTTTTGGGAGTGGTTCGGACCCTGGCATAGCTCAGCCTCAGCACATCCATGTGAGCCTTAGCGTGGAGAGAGGAGGCAGGAATGGGGTCAAGAGGAGACAACTCTTCTTTTGACAGTGGGATGGACTTAGGTAAACATTTGGGGAACCACTTAAGATTGATACAATCATAGAATGGTTTGGGTTGGAAGGCACCTTAAAGACCATCCGGTTCCATCCCCAGCCCTGGGCAGGGACACCTCCCACCAGACCAGGTTGCTCAAAGCCCCGTCCAACCTGGCCTTGAACCCCTCCAGGGGTTGTCACTGGGGTGCAATAAGTCAATGCGCAGATCGATCCCAGCTCCCAAAGCTCTATGCTAAATGCTTTATCGTTTTTGAAAGAAGTTTATTCAATAAAATCTGATCCCGGTGTCGGAAGTTATTGCTTGCTGTTGACTTTGGGTCAGCTCATGTGTCTGGACAGCTGTTAGGAGATCCTGTCAAATCTTGCCTTAGCTTCTACAGAAAAGACACTTATTTCTTCACTAGAAAACACCGGTATAAATAGGATATGGAAAAAAAAAAAATCAACCCTAGGATGTCTCCTTGCTTGCAGGTCAAAGAGTCACAGAGGTCTAAAGGAAGACAGCTGAACCAAAAGGCAGCAGGTGGGGGCTCATAAGTACTATTTAGGATGTCTCTTGAGGGACAGGACCACGGAGGGACGGTGGTGGGCTGTGTCTGTGCCTCTTGGCACGAGTTTAAAGTTTATATCTCTCAGAGGATTATCAGATCACAGGATAACCAAGTGGCCTTGGTGTATTTTTAAAGGAGGCAGCCTGGAGTCTGAGATTTAAGCTCTTCTATTGCAAAGTAGCAAAAGATGATTCTTTATTCACCCCACTCACATTCTCACCAGTAGTCCAGGATCCGTGCGTATTTGCGCTCAGTAGATGTTTGGGAAACATCACGTACCACGGTTGTGTCTTTCAGCTTTAAACTATTTCGACTAAACCAGATTCGTTTCCTTGTCACTGTATTTTCCTATGGTTTTCATGTAATTTTTGCAATCGTGTTTACTGTACGCTAAGAATCCAAAAAAAACCCATCATTCCAAGCAATGTCGTTTATGAAGAGAACCATTTCCAAGCAATTTCTACATGAAATCACTGCAGTGATTTCTCCACCAGTCTGGGCAACCAGCCTTGAAGTCCAGGGGGTGTCTTCCTAACTGGTTGCCCGGTCTGTGCAACAAGGGCCTCCATCTGGACATCCCTAATGATTTGTGGGAGATCCAGCAAAGTGTTTAAAGAGCTGTTTTGGAGCTATCTCGCATGCCATCTGTACTTGGGCTGTCTTTCCCAAGCTGGTGTTGCAAAACAGCTACTTAAATTCCTTCTGAAGGTTCATTTCCATGAAGCTTAGAAGAAAATAAGCTGACTCAGGCAGCCTGTGCGGCCAAGCATTGCAGTACATGAGGACTTTCATTGGACTTCAGCAGGAGACACGTTTGCTCTTCAACACTTCGCTGGGTTCACTGTGCCGATGGATTTGGTGCCGTGTCCTTTCAGCCCAGCAGCACCGTCCCTGCTCCTGCCTGCAGACTGGGTGCTCGTCTGGTGGTCCTGTGAGTGTCCATCACAACGGCTTGGGAAGTAGTGGACACTGGATGGTGTGAAGTGATGCTGCAGGAAGGCACAGGGAGAAATCAGGCTGGTTTTGTGAAGGTCAAATTAGTCACCATCCCATAGCAGAAGGTATTGCATCCCATGGTGAACCGTGCTTTGTGTCAATACTACACCCATGTTTTGGGTGTCTCTTTGTGAAGCCCTTCAATCATCGAATCATAGAATGGTTTGTTTGGAAGGGACCTTTAAAGTTGGGGACCTTTATGTTGGGGACCGTCGAGTCCCCAACATAAGGACATGGACCTGTTGGAGAGGGGCCAGAGGAGGCCATGGAGGTGCTCCGAGGGCTGGAGCTCCTCTGCTGTGACAACAGGCTGAGAGAGTTGGGGGGGTTCAGCCTGGAGAAGAGAAGGCTCCGGGGAGACCTTAGAGACCCTACAGAGCTGGGAAGGTACTCTTGATCAGGGAGGGGAGCCATAGGATGAGAGAGAATGGTTTTAAACTGGAAGAGGGGAGACTGAGATGAGATCTGGGGAAGAAGTTCTTTGGTGTGAGGGTGGTGAGAGCCTGGCCCAGGTTGCCCCGAGGAGCTGTGGCTGCCCCATCCCTGGAGGGGTTCAAGGCCAGGCTGAACGGGGCTTTGATCAATGTGGTCTGGTGGGAGATGTCCCTGCCCATGGCAGGGGGGTTGGAACTGAGTGGTCTTTAAGGTCCCTTGCAACTCAAACTATTCTGTGATCAAAGGCCATCTAGTCCAACCCCCCTCCATGAGCAGGGACATCTTCAACTAGATCAAGTTGCTCAAAACCAACCTGACCTTGAAATTTTCCAGAGATGAGGCATCTCCCACCTCTCTGGGCAACCTGGGCCTGGGTTTCACCACCGTCACCCTGAAAATCATTGCCACCCTGTTGGTTTATAGTGAGTCTGATTGTGTCAGTAAGGGTCAAACGAAATCATGTCTAGCAAGCAAAGACAGACATGATGTCCAGGTCCAGGGGAGGGTTGTCTGCAGCGGCTGCACCCCAAGACCAAGGTGATGACAAGAGGATTTGTTCCCAGGTAGGCGGCCCATGCGAAGGTTTCATAACTCTTCTCCCAGCAGCCAGATGCTGTGAGCCTCATCAAAAACATCTCTACCTTCATAGTGTTGGGTTTTTTGGCTCTGCTTGTCTTCTAGAGCTCGTTGTAGGTTTTCAGGGATGCGTACGAGTAAGACCTAAAGCACCCATTACGTCTCAACTGTTCAAAGATGATTTCAGGTCCTGATCGTCACCATTTGGACAGATTTCCTATGCTTCCAGGATGCCCTGTCTGTCCAGACACACGGGCTGGTGATCGGGATGGACTTTAACCCTTTAGGAACGGAAAGGCATAAAAGAAGCATGAACAATTTCATTTTTGTTTTCAGGGGAGAACATGACATCTTGTTCCCTTCTCATCTGAGAAAAAGGCAAACAAAAATGAAACTGGAGCCAAGCAAAACCAGTTTGAGAGAGAAAGCCAAAGGGAAAACACAACACAAGCCCTGTGTTCTTCATCCATGGAGCTGGTGGTTGTTGCTTTTCTGTGGGGCTTTGAGGTCTTCCGGTTGAATTGTGTGGAACCATCAAGCTTGTTTGGGTGTTTCCCACTCTCAATCATAGCGATGGTAGAAAACGGCCATGGCTGGGCTGTGGTGCTCCCTGCACTGAAGCAATGCTGAGTTGTCATTATACATGAATGTAAGACATCAGGATGCTTTTGATGGACATAGGCTTGGTGAAGAACACTTTTGGGGGAAGTCAGGCGTCTAGAATAGAAATTCAGACCTTTCTCCTCTATATATTAATAGCAATATTTCCATTGACCTCCCAGAGCAGAATTAGACCTCGAAGACCACCTTTAGCTTCTGTAAAATTCCACCACCTCCTAGCTGGGATCCTTTGGGCCCTCCAGTTTGGACCACAATGTCCCTTAGGTGCCCAAAGCTGGTGATGATGGGTGCTTTGGACTGCAGCATGACTGCCGAGCCCAAACCCCTCTGGCAGCGCCTGCCTGGGGGTTCCAGTCCAGGAATTTGTGGAGATGCATCACGCAAGGTGAAGCAACTGGTCTGGCTGGAATGTGTTTCACTCAGAAAGGCTGTGCCTGGAGAAGTTGGCTTGTCAGATGTTCCAGAGGACTTTGCTTCCCTTTTCAGGCTGAGTATCCTGGGCAGGTAATTAGTACAGCAGGGAGGAACCCCATTGCTGTCCATCTCTGTGAATTTAACTCTTTCAGGGGTGACTCTAAGAGTTTTATTTAATTTCCCTCCCTCTCAGTGGAAAATTATGGTGGAATTTTCAAAAAGAAGATGGGTAGAGGTGGCCCTTCATCCCATAGAGCCATCTCCAGCACTTCTCTGTTTGCCATTGCCATCACTATGTGTTTTGGGGGTGTTCTGCTTCTCCAGCTTCGGGAGATGCAACGAATAAGTGAGATCTGTGGTCCTCATGGAGGTGGAAGGTCCCACAGAGTTCATTTCTGCAGCAGGTCTTAATCTGTCCCTTTTAATGACAATTGTTAATTACTTACAGGGATAATAATAGCAATGCTGATTGTGAGATACTCCTGAGACTTAGCATCATGTTCCTGGGGCTGACCCTGGCACAGAGATGAGATCCTGGCTGGGCAGAAGAAAGGATGGAGAGAAACTCTCTGTCTGCAAAAAGCAGTGAGGAATGTTTTCATTCAAGCACCAGAAGGATGAAGAGGGTACAGAAGGTTTGACCTTGGCCATGGCACAGCTCTTTCTTCTCAACTTCTTGCCCAAGTGGCTGCAAGTCCATATTAGTTGTTAATTGCTGGGTGGCCCTGGACATGCCCACCAGGTGTCAGACTCTGCATGAAAGCAAGACAAAACCAACATCCCTCCTCTTCGAGGAGTTTAGTGTGCTCAGGAGGGTTTATCTCAAGGGAGTGTTGCCTGGGACTGAGGACAAGTGTGGTGTTCAGGAACATTCTTCAAAAGCAAGAGCCAGGATGTCCAGAGCGCCCAGTTCCTGAGCCCACTGATGGGATCTCAGTCTGTTTGGCCAGATGGATGCTCTGCACCATGGGGTAAATGTCTCGATGGAGATATAGCTCCATACTTCTCAGTATTTTCAGGGATTTCCTAACCAAATCTCCCCACAACCACCAGGAGAATGTAACCCCGCGTTGTCCTCCGCCTCTCCACATGCCAGACAAATGGTGGGGGTTCTCAGAGGACTTATCTCGCTCGGGGGGATATGAACGGGGCTGACGGGATGGAGCAACTGTGTTTTAGACCACAGCTGTCCATGTGTCTGGAGATATTTTCTCCAGCCTTGTGCCTTCCAGCCGCTTTCCTCAGGACCGAATGATGTAGTAAAAACTTGCAGGAATCCCGTATTTCGGAGCACATAGGCTGATAATCACCAAGACAGCTGAAGCCTTAGATTTGTTTACATTGGGTCCTCCGAGAGGGCAGGCATTGGTCAGATCTAACTTCTGTTGAAAGGTATCTCGTTTAGTTAATTAAATAATAATAATAATAATTTAAAAAAATCAGTGGAAAAACAATAGCAGAAGCGATACCATCCTTATTTCCAGCTTGGCCAACCCTGAGCTGTCTCCCCTTGGTTTTTAGGGCTTCTGCAGTTGCCTTGTGACTCTGAATGTCTCTTTAGTTTCCACGTTGACCAGCGGCCAAATCCCACGTCCCACTGAAGTCAGGGGGAGTTTTGAGTTGATTCAGAATTTGCCCTTTGAAGCGCAAATAGTTATTGAACATAAAACAGAGTCAAGAATTAAGAGACCGTTTTGCTGTCAATATAATTTTTCTTAAAGTTGAACTAGAGTCCTCTGCAAGGTGTCCTTACAGCAAAGGGTGAGTAGACAGGGACAGGGGACACATGAAGGATTTCCCAATAGCTGTGGCATTTTTCTAGAGTGAATTCTTCCTTTTCTTGGAGATTTCACCATATGATTCAAGCTTCAGCTGTTCCTCCCTTTGGCATCCCAGGCCTGAAATGGAGGGCAGTGCTTTTGGGTTCCTACATGGTCACCCCAAGCCACCATCTCGGCTCTTCTGCCCTCAAGCAAGAACAGGGTTGTTTCCATCAACTCAACCCATGGTGGGTGTGAGCAGTGGGGTGACCTGGTCCCTATCTTGCCACATCCTGGGGCTTTTCATCTCCACAGCATCTCTCTCATATCTGAGAGCAAGGGCACACAGAATCATAGACGAGTTTGGGTTGGAAAGGACCTTGAAGATCATCCAGTTCCAACCCCTGCCACAGGCAGGGACACCTCCTACCAGACCAGGTTGGTCAAGGCGCTATCCAACCTGGCCTTGAACCCCTCCAGGGATGGGGCAGCCACAGCTTCTCGGGGCAGCCTGAGCCAGTAGGTCTCACCACCTGCAGAGTGAAAAATTTCTTCCTGAAATCTCATCTCTGTCTCCCGTCTTCCAGTTTAAAACCCTTCCCCCTCCTCCTGTGGCTCCCCTCCCTGATCCAGAGTCCCTCCCCAGGTTTCCCGGAGCCTTCTCTTCTCCAGGCTGAACCCCCCCAACTCTCTCAGCCTGTCCGCACAGCAGAGGAGGTCCAGCCCTTCCACCATCTCCGTGGCCTACTCTGGACCCACTCCAAGAGGTCCATGTCCTTCTGCTGTTGGTGGCCCCAGAGCTGGAGGCAGCCCTGCAAGGGGGTCCCCCCAGAGTGGAGCAGAGGGGCAGAATCCCCCCACTGGATTTCTGGGCTCCATTGCATGTTGCCAGGACGTGTTGAGCTTCTCATCCATCAACACCCCCAAAGTCCTTCTCCTCAGGGAGAGGACATCCCAATCTCCCCAGCTTTGTGATGCAGTAATAAAAAAAAAGTTTTAAGATCTGGGCTTCGTTTTCCTGGCTTTGGCTCTTCTTTGCCGCAGAGTCCTATTTCTTCTTGGCTTTTCTCCTCCGCTGGGGTGTTGGGAAGATAAAAGCCCACAACAAGTCCTTGCCTGAATGCTGGATGCTCCTCTAGACCCCTGCCTGCTGCCAAGTCACGGACGCTGCTTCTTGTTTGCCATTCTCCTTCCTTTGCCTTTTATTTCTTTGCAATTTTTTATTATTATTATTTTTTCCCTAACTTGTTTAACTCTGGTGTTTTCCATCCTGTGGGCAGTGACTTGCAGAGCTCCGGTCTGTGTTTGCTCTGCCCCTCACCATGGGGATGTTGCCTTTTCCCCATCCTTTATGGGGACACAGCAGCCCGACCTCTCCCCCCTCTTACTGCCAAAAAACCCCAAACCCAACCATCTTACACATGACATGTTAGTTTAAGTGGTTGGGGTTTTTTTTTATTTTAAATCTTCTACTTTTTTTTCCCCATTATTATTATTCTTTCAAACAGAAACAGTTGGGTTTGTAACATCATTATGTCTTTAGGAAAAAAACAAAACCCAAACCTCCCTGCCTGCTTTTCTTGCAGGAATTCATGGTGGAGGTTGGTTCCCAGCTCATTTCCAGGGCGGTTTGCCTTACCCCTGCTTTAATTAAATTAAAGCTGTGGCTTTTTGCAGCTTTTCCCATTTCTCTGCACCCTTTGCAGATTTAAATACATTAACATCCTCTCCGGCTTATAAACCCCAAGGCTGAAATTGCACCCAAAATGGTTAAATCCGGGTGATTGAGAGGAGAGAAGAGGAAACCCCCCAAAAGGCAAAGGCTGAATTGTATCAGCAGAAACTGAAGCCCGTGAGTGTTTTATCATTAGGTAAAGTTTTTAACTAACTTTTATTTTGACATGCCCCTTTTAATAAGTGTCGCTCTTTACAAAGCGGTCCGGGTGATTGCGTTACTGAGAGGAAACAAAGAAATGCCAGGAAAACTTGATGTGGAGAATCTGTCCTCATAAAATGCTCGTAAGCTCCAGCAAACAGGAAGGCATCTCCCGTCTCCTTATATTATATATATATATATATATGTTTATTTTTTTTAATTCCCCGCCACTCAGCTTGTAAAAAATAATCATTTTTTTTAGAAAAGCACGTTGAATGTCTCAGAAAACCAGATCCAGTGGTCCGAGACTAAAGGCAAATTCCTTCCACTGCCACCACGAACAAGCCTCTTCGTCCCGCGTTGGCCAAGCACGAGCCCTCCTTCTTTATGGTTAAGAGCCAGTTGGCCTCGGAAAATAGGTTTTATCTCCTGGGGGATGCCAAGGAACACAGATTTGATGGGCAGATGGCTTTGGCAGTCGGGGCTGGAGGCCGTTTAGCCGCTGACCATTGAAATGGATTTGTGAATGGCCGCTGCCTGCGGCCAAAGGGGCTTCAGCCCAGGGGGTAGAGATGATGAAAATAAAATGAATTGCTACATGGGGGCTTTTGAATTAAATGCTGCTCTTTATCCGAGTGGAGGAGAGGGTTTGGGGTAAGGGATGAGGCTGAGCAGGGGAATTAGAGGGGGTGCAGACCGGTGTGGTCACCGCAGCGCTCATGGTTGTTTCCCTGCTTCAGCCTTGTAAGGAGCCAGGAGTTAAAGTATCTCCTGTGCTCTCAGAGCTGATACTGGGTGTTAACGAGGCAGCAAACAGGCAGGGAGCTGCCACCATGCTGAGGGCTAACCCTCTGCCGACCAGGGTGAAGGCAGCCCATCTCCATCTTAATGGAGACCATCTCCATGGATGCATCTCCATCTCCATCTTAATTGCATCCTCAATGATGAGAAGAGAAGGCTCCAGGGAGACCTTAGAGCCCCTTCCAGTCCCTAAAGGGGCTCCAGGAGAGATGGGGAGGGAC
>JAOQGI010000019.1:2992081-3010073 GCA_027564495.1 Gallinago solitaria | reverse complement strand
CAGCGGGGTGGGTTCCTAGCTGCACCCAACCATTGCTGGTGGGTGAGGATGCTCGGGGCCACGCAGGGTCCCCCCAGGGCTTTGACAGGAGAGTCAGAAAAAAAGAAAAAAAGCCTCAAAATCCATGTATCCATTCACTGAGAGGGGAGGATTTGCCTGGAAATGCTTAAGGACCCCCCCTCCACCCACTGAAGTAGAGGCAGGGGAGGGGGGCTTCAGTGTTGAGATCCCCTCAGAGCGGACTGGACAGGCATCAGCTCCGGCTCTGTTTTCTCCCGAAAGGCTCAAATCCCACCCCAGGATGCGGGAGCACGTTCCCACCAACCCCGGGGACTCAGCCAGCCTGAGGCATCCTCCTGCCAGACCATCTGCTCCGGCGTAAATCCGACTCGGGCTGCTGCTGCCGCCCCGAGGTGAGGATTTTGGGATGCTGCGGGGGTTGGGAGATGCCTGCTGCCACCCTGCCCTCCCCAAACCCTGTTCCCCTTTTTTGTGGGAACGGGATTTTTGGGACCCCGCGATGATTTTTGGGACCCAGGACCCTGCCTGGCTGCGCCCATCCCGCATCCCCTGGGGGATGAAGCATCCTTCTGAGAGAGGATGCCAGGGATGTCACCTCCTGAGCCAAGTCCAGAGCAGACGCAGGTGCCAGTGTCATCCCGGAGCTGGGGCTTGGGCAGAAGGACGTCGGACAGGGCAGCATCTCTTTTCCTTTCTTGGGAAGGAGGGAAAATGGGAGAGTTTGTGCTTTGCCCATCCCTGGCATCACTCGGGGCGATGGGGGATGCTCATCTTTTCCTACTGCTGACGTTTAAACAAGCAGGTGCAAAACGATGGCATGAAGTGTCTTTGGTGGGACCAGTTCCCCGGGAGTGGAGGAGCCGGAGGAGGTGGGGGGTGAGGAATGAGACACGTGAGAATTATTTTGGGTCCTTGTCCTGCGCCTGGCCAGGGGGGGATACCGGTGTGAAACACAGCAATCAGAGTCTTGGAGGATGGGACCAGAGGATTCCTGGCTGGATGATGCCACCCCATCATGACATATCCTCTGGTCTCATCAACGGTGCTGCCACCTATGGGGTCCCCCCCACCGTGCTCTCTGAGCATCCAAAACCAAAGCTTCCTTTTCCCCTCCATTTTTCTTTTTTTTTTTTGTTTTAATTTTTTTTTTTAATTTTTTGTTTTAAATTATTTTCTTTTTTTTTTTTTTTATTTATAAAAAAAATATTATTTGCTCTACATATTAGTTTTTGAATAAAGAGGGGTTAGGAGGAGCGTTTCTGACAGTGCTTGGGGACCCCAGCGATGTGGCTCCCAGTCCAGGACCAGCAGGAACTGGAAGCCAAGATAACAAAAGAAATAGTGTCAAAACCTTGAAAAACAAACCTTTCCCCTTTCTGCGTCATTAAAATAAGAGTAAGGTGTGTTTTCTTGAGCCTCTTTAATATTCCAGCCCGTGCCGTCCGGTGGTCCTAATGGTGATATGCTGATATGCTGGAAAATATGCTGTGGAAATCATCCCTTTAAAGATAGAAATTTGGGGAGGATCGAGGGATTTTGCAGGTTAATGTTGTTTTCTGCAGCTCTTTTTTCTGTAATCCTGGTTTTTTCAGCGTGGACGGGCAGCTTCGGAGGTGTTGCGGGGCATGCTCCGTACCTCCATCTTCAGAAAAGCTTCATGCAATTTTTACGTCCATTTAGAAAAGAAAAAAGAAAGCAGGCAAAAATCAAATACAACGTTTTCTATAGCAGAAACTCCCTGGATTTGTAAATGTTAGCCCCCGAGAAAGATTTTCTGAGCTGTTTTGCGTAAATAGCATTTATTTTTTTTAGCGGGCTGGTGCTTTACTCTCCAGGTCCTGGCTTTCCGTGGTGGCTTGTCCCCCATCCCGGGGAGCACGGAGCTCCGGTCCCATGGGATGCTTGGCCACGGCGGTGGGAGAGATGGGGGCTGGTGAAAAGCAGGCGGAGGAGATAAGAGGGTTGTCAGCCCCTTCGCTTTCCGGCGTGTTTGCTCAGCGACGTCGAGCTCTGGGCCAGAGCCACCACCTCCCCTGCAGACTAAACAGTCGCAGTGTTTTCTCCCATGACCGAAAGAATTTAGAAAAGGGTCCCGGTATGAAACTTTACATGAACCCTGGGTGCCACGAATAGCTCTGGCTGCCAGGCTGTTAACTCTTCCGGTTCCCTCCTCGCCCATGTGGCTCAATCTGTGGGCAGATGAAGGGAAGAAGTTCCCCCACACCCCCCCGCAGCAAATCTGGCTTCTCAGCTCAGGAAAGATGTGGATCTGTTGGATGGGTCCAGAGGAGGCCACAAAGATGCTCCGAGGGCTGGAGCCCCTCTGCTGTGAGACTTGGGGGGGTTCAGCCCAGAGAAGAGAAGGCTCCAAGGAGACCTTAGAGCCCCCTTCTAAAGGGGGCTTAGAAGAAAGATGGGCCCAGCTTGCCCAGAGAGGCTGTAGGTGCTCCATCCTTGGAAACATTGAAGGCCAGGTTGGACGAGGCTCTGAGCAACCTGATGGAGTTGCTAATGTTGGGTGGTGGCCTTTAAAAGTCCCTTCCAACGCAAAACATTCGATTCTTTAATGCCCTACGCCTCTTGGACCTGTTTGTAGCCATCTGTGTGCATTGAGGTCCACCCAAAGGTTGTCCACTTCCCTGCACTAACCAGCTCGGGAGCTTCTACTTTAGGAGCAGGTTTCAGAGATGAGAGGCCACCAGGGTTTCATTCATCCGTAGGTCCTGGCTTGCAGAGAAGCGTAAGTCAAGCCTTGGTGTCTTACACTCCCCAGCCAGATCAGCAGATTGGTGGTCCCACCCCATGTGGAAGCACCACCAACCACTGATTCGCATCCCACAGGGAAAGCATCCTGCTGCCAGCTCCCAGGCACCCAGAAATGTGGTGCCCAGGGACAGGACAAGAGGAAATAAGCACAAACTTGACCATAGGAAGTTCCATCTGAACATGAGGAGGAACTTCTTTCCTTTGAGGGTGGCAGAGCCCTGGAAGAGGCTGCCCAGAGAGATGGTTCTCTGGAGGTATTCCAAACCCACCTTGGTGCCTTCCCGTGCAACCTGCTCTGGGTGGACCTGCTTTGGCAGGGGAGTTGGACTAGATGAACTCCAGAGATTCTGTCCAACCACACATCATCCTGTGATGCTGTGATGATCCAGCCACAGTGCCCAGACGAAGCAGCACCTGCCTTCACGGCCACTTCTCTTCCTCTTGTATCCTGTTCACAAACTTGGCCTGTCCTCATAGACCCCTCAGCATGTACGTGTGGTGTTTGCAAGCAGGATCCATCCATCAAGCTCCATTGAGGTCCTAGTTGCCATCCCAAGTTGACATTGGGCATGGGATGGACATTTTATCAGGCACAGAAGTGACCTCTGAGCACATGCTGGGGATGGTGCTGAGGCTCAGGCCTTGCCCTGATGCTGGGAAGGGCTTGAAAACTGCCCATCATCCCATTCCCACCCATATAAAACATCCCCTACACACTTTTTGGGGAGTCTTCTTCAAACCAGCTCATGCTTTGGAGAACGTGTCCTGTGGGCAAGGATATTTATATCCATGCTGGGATGGTTAGGGATCTGCTGTGCTTGATCTTCTCTTTTCCCACCACCTCCATGTAGCAGGGAAGGGATTGCTGGCCATGGTGACGGGATGCTTTTGGGGACACAGATGCTTTGTCCTCATGGCTGCCTGGGAGAGGACTCACGATGTGGCCCAACACAAGGTGACCCAAGGTTTTCCCACGCACGGTTGCAAAGGCAAAGGCCACGTCACTGCCTCAGGGTTCCTGGAGCACCAGGACTTAAATATAACAAGGATCTTCTGCAACACTCCAGAGGAGCCAACCTGACCAGCAAGAGCTACCTCCTCCGGGAATTACAGCCACAGGGTGTCTGCAGGACTGGGTTGAACTGGGTCGAACTGGGTCCTGGCTATTCTGACGACAACCCAGCAAGAAAATTAATTTCTATTTCTTCATGGTCCCTTGTCTTCCCACCAGTTCCTCTCCACGGGACTGAGAGGTTGGCTTCTGGCTCTCAAAGAGTATCATTAGTTCCCTAATGTCCGTGTGTCCTCCTGTTGGTCCATGTCCCTCTGCTCGCTGTAGGATCTGGGCTGGGGCAGGCGATGACATTTTGCCGTGCGGTTGTGTCTGGGTTCCTGGGATAACAGCGCTTCAAAGTGGTGATAAAGTGCTGGTATCCAGCCGAGCTGACACCCTGGCACGTGTTTGGGAATCCAGGGAGGTGCTAGATAGGAAAGGCGGCAATAAAAAAATGAAGTAAGGAGGAAGACAACTCTGTCACCTAGGTACTGCTGGAGGAGGTGCTGGCAGACATCCTCCGGTGAAGCAACCAGAGCTCCCAGAGCATCCCACCCTCTTTTCCAGAGTATTTCTGCTCTGTGTATTGTCCTGCTTGAAAATTATTTGGAGAAACATGTACATCAGAGAAGAATCTTGGTAACTCAGCGGAGATGCAAATGTGTTCTGATGGAAATGAAGTTTGTTCCATTTCATCAGTAAGCTCTGCTGACCTGTGGGACAGGTCTCCTGATCTGTGATGTGGCCACATCTCAATTCTGATGCTTCCCCTCCACAAGAGAAAAGGAGAAGGAGATAACAGGAGACCAGGGGGTTTCCTTTGAGCTGCCTCTTCTCCTCACTCTGCTTTCTCTGCACTTGGAGGGTCATTAAAGAAGACTTTTAGACCAGGACAAAATAGCATTTGCTGTTTGTGGTGTGCAGATCATGCTGCTGCACCCTCCTGGTCATCTCAGAGCTTCCACTGGGTCAGTGCTCCAAGATCTCTAGAAACTGCTAAGTTATCACCATCACTTTTCTGTTGGCACGTCCATCACAGTGTCCCCACCAGGGCAGTTTAAACCTCAACTAAATCAATAATTAACTGCTTGCGCCTCTGCAGCCTCCGAGGACCTCGGAGACATCACTGGCTGTGAGACACCCACATTGGGTGGGTTGTTGCTCTTGATCCCAGACTTGTAGTCAGACGGAGAGGTCATGGTGAGACTAGGGGGGCAGGAAGTTCAAGTGACCACCCACTTGGTCACCTCGGGGTGTTTGGAGACACGGGAAGTACCCGCAGCTCCTGTTGGCTCTGGTCACCAGCTGTCTCGGTTACCCAAACATGAGGATTTTGAAATTCATGGATGTTCCTAGTCCTGGGAGTTTGCTTGGCATCTCCTTAAGAAGAACCAGGAGTTTTCTGACTATTTTCCCCTTCCTGCCCAAATCCTTTTGAGAGGAATAAGCACTCTTTGTGTCTGTCCAATGGCTGTGGGATCTCTGGTGAGTTGTTCTTGTAGAATCAGTCAGTGGCATTTAATGCAAGTTATAGACCATCTGGTGGTCGGGTGATGGGTGGTAGGTGCCCACAGGGCGGTGGTTCACAGTCCTGGTAACCTGGACCTTCCCCACGAGATGCATTTTGGAATGCATCCTTAGAAACCTTCACAGAGCTGTGGCCGTCGTGAAACCAAGTCCACACTGAAAGCCACTGGTAGGATTTGCTGCTCTTCCCAAAGTGACCCCGAGAAGAAGCTGCTGCACCTTCATCTGGTGCCAATCCAGCTTGGAGGAAACAGCCCGATGAAAGTCTGTGGGAGTGAAATGCCTCATGGCTGGGTGAAGCTGGGACCTTTGCGAAGGCTGGGCACAGGGTGTCATCTGTAATTTAAAAGCTTTATCTGCTTTAAATGCCAATAGCTCCTTTGTTGGAGTAATAATAATTGCTGTGATTTGCATGTCTCGGTCACACGCCCCAAAGCACTTTGGAGAGGAAGGTGGTGAGTACATTGTTCCCGTTTGCCAGCTGGGAAATCAGGGTGCGGAGGTGATGGGAGCCCACACAGGGCTGGAAACAAACCTCAGTCTCCTGCGCTGCTGTTTTCCTGGTCCTGCGTGGAAGCTGTTGGCACAAAGGAAGGTTTCTTTCATCGTCTGATTTGTCTTAATTGTCCCTGTGGTGGCAGTAGCGTGGGCAGGGATGGGGTGGTGGGATCTCGGTATGGTTCGCTCCTCAGGCAGTGTCAATGCAGTGCTGGGAGCATTGCTGTGGGTGGTTGGAGGAAGAGCAGAGCCCATGGAAGAGCTGATGGTCCCACCTTGTGTCCCACCTTCTCCGGTGCTTTGGAGAACTTCTGGTGCACTACACTACTTGTGTAGTGGTGTCTGCGTGGAGTGAGATGTACCTGATGAAGCTATGGGTGGTAGCTCTGTTTTGAGATGCTCAGAGAGACCCCAGACATCCATGGGCGGATGTATTTCATCACTCCCTGGTGCTGCCACAGGTTTCTCCAGCACCTCCTGACTTTCCTCTGAATGCTGGTGCTCCAAACTACTCACCTCACTGGGTTATACTCCCCAGAAGGCAAAGCCATGCTCCAGAGCCTCCTCCAAACCAGGACCTAAACTCAAGAATTATTTAAATTATAAACAGGGAATAATAAGGCTACGAAGATGATGAGGGGACTAGAACATCTCTCTGATGAGGAAAGACTGAGGGACTTGGGTCTTTTGAGTCTGGAGAAGACTGAAGGGGGATCTGATCAAAGCTTATAAGTACTTCAAGGGTGGGTGTCCGGAGGATGGGGCCAGGCTTTTTTCAGTGGTGCCCAGGGACAGGACAAGAGGAAATGAACACAAACTTAAGAAGTTCCACCTAAATGTGAGGAGAAACTTCTTTCCTTTGATGGTGGCAGAGCCCTGGAACAGGCTGTCCAGAGAGGTGGTGGAGTCTCCTTCGCTGGAGACATTCCAACCCCACCTGGACACGTTCCTGTGCAGCCAGCTCTGGGTGGCCCTGCTTTGTCAGGGGGTTGGCCTAGATGATCTCCAGAGGTCCCTTCCAACCCCTACCATTCTGTTGATTCCCATGATAATGCAGCAATGTTAAGTGTGCAAAATGTCATTTATTGGAGCACTTTCTCAGAGGGGTTGGGGAGGAGCGTGTGCTCCTCCAGGAGAGCCACAAGGGTCGGATGTTGTCCCAGCCTCTACGCACCACCTCCCTCCTCCAACCCATTTTATTACTCTCAGGTCCTTTCCAAGGAGCCATTTAAGGCTCCAGCCTTTAGTAGCACATTGCCAGGAAGTCCCAAGTATTTAACACAGCTTTTTATACAGCGCTTAGCGCCGATATCCAAGCGTTACATATTTCTTTCTGCCCAGTATTTCTGACTCAGTATTTCCTGCCTCCTTGACGCTGACTGAATAAAGAGCAGACCAGGGGACAGCGGAGGAAGAGCCCTTGTGTTTACAGAGCAACAAGCCCAACTTGTGTCTTCTTCCTTTTTTTTTTTAGTTTTTTTTTTTTCCATTGGAAGGTGGCGATGCTTAAATTAACCCTCATTTTTAGCCCACACTAAACTTTTGCACTCTTGACGTGCTGCTGACGGAGTCACCCGTGAGCTAGTGGGCCCAGATCTGGGGACAAGTTATTTGGGACTCGTCTTAAAAAAAAAAAATAATAGCATGGCGAATTCCCAAGGGATGAATTTTCAGCCACAGCTCTCTGGGCTGGAGCAAGGGCTTAGGTCCTGTGGCAAAATGCTGCTCCTGGTCCCAGTTGGTGCTGCCCACCAGAAATGGTAGAGGATGGATTTTCCTCCTCTCCCGTGGCGTGGTCAGTCCTTTTGGCTCTTCTGACTCGGTCTGACCTTGAAAAGGTCTCGTGTCCGGGCCAAGAAGGGATGGAGTTGCATCAGCTGCATCTACACTGAGATGTGGAGTGGGCTTTCACTTGGGTGCAAGAGTGAAGAGACCCAAGATAAAGGCCTTTTCTATTTCCATTGCTGGCAGGAGCTTCAGCCAAGCTTAGAAAGTGTCCAACGGGGACATCAGAGGGTGGGTTGAGCCATGGCCCATCTATCATTCATGAACAAGGACCACCCCTGACCTACCCTAGAATCATAGAATGGTTTGGGTTGGAAGGGACCTTCAAGATCATACAGTTCCAAGCCCCCTGCCCAGGGCAGGGACATCACCCACCAGACTAGGTTGCTCAAAGCCCCATCCAGCCTGGCCATCCTCCAGGGATGGATGGGGCAGCCACAGGTTCTCTGGGCAACCTGGGCCAGGCTCTCACCACCCTCACAGCAAAGAATTCCTTCCTGAGATCTCATCTCAATCTCTCCTCTTTCAGTGTCAAACCCTTCCCCCTCGTCCTGTTGCTCCCCTTCCCGATCAAGAGTCCCTCCCTGTTTCTCCTGGAGCCCCTTGAGGGACTAGAAGGGGCTCTAAGGTCTCCCCAGACAGAGCTTTCTCTTCTCCAGGCTGAACATCCCCAACTCTGAGCCTCTCCTCACAGGACAGGGGCTCCAGTCCTCTGATCATCTTTGTGGCCTTCCACTGGACTTATTCCAACAGGTTCCATGCCCTTCCTGTGCTGAGGACACCATATGAGGCCCACCATGATGAGCATGCTTGGCCTTCAGGTTTATACCCCATGCTTGTCCTGTATGAGACCTCTTTAGAGGTCCCCTTGGCCTCCTCCTTCTTGCCGCATGGTTTCCCGATGAACTCTTCTCCCAGACCAGGCAGACAAGAGAGGTCAACCCTCCTACCTGGTATAAATACATTTTAATTTTAAACTATCGGCACTGAAGGAAGGTCATCCAGTAAACGCGCCCGGATTATCTACAGGCTAGGGCACCCCCAAATTAGTAATACAATTTGTGTTTAAAAATACAGCCAAACTGATGAAAGATAATTTGCTTACTGCCCTGACATCACCACCTAAACATGGGGCAAGCCAATCCACAGGTTATTTTTATATAACTCCGTGAGGCATTTCCAGAGCAAATAAAGTTCACTGGGCAGGGCAGTGACCCGGCCGTCTGGTTTCAGTGCTCTTCAACCTCCTCAGAGGCTTCTCATCAGTGGCATGGAGGTCCATGGGTCAGGGCACGGCTCCATCGGATGTCCCCTGGGCACACGGGGCGTGGGTTTTGTTCTGTGCTGAGCTGCTCTTTGCTACTGGCCAGCTCTTGACCTCTCTCATGCTGTTGGTCTGGCTCATCCATTTTGGTTGCACACCCTTTGGAGAAGTGATTGAGTTGCTCTCCACATTCTCCATGCCCAGCATGATGGGAGCATGGCTGACGTGCAGCCGGGTGAATGGCACCCATAACTCTATTGACCAAGTTCCCTCGATGACAGCAGTGGTCTCCTCAAAGATGGGCACCCCAAGGGAGGTGGGACACCTCTGTATGGATGGTGTTCGTGTTGGCTTGCCCTGTCCGTGCATGCCATGGTTGTGGTCAAACCTGTTGTCTGAAGGCCAAATGTTAGGACAAAGCTCCCCAGGTCACCTTCCTTGTGTTCGCCATGACACTGGTGTAGCAGCACCTTGCAGGACCAAAGCAGATGGGTATCTCAGGATGTTTTGGGAGAGCACTGCAAGTCCGGCTACCATAGAGATTCAGCTCCTGGCAAGCCCAACTCATGCCCTTGGGCAGGCATGGTCCAAAAAACATAATTTCTGCCTCTGGCAAAGTTCCTGCTTTGTCAAAGGAATCAGTATCACTCCCCCCTTTTGCAGAGTACATGCAAACAATCTGCTTCTGTGAAGTTTAGCCCAACTGGAGGCTGAAAATGGAACAAAACTATTCCCTCTGCAGTCTCACATTCTGGGTGAAAATGTTCCTGGTGACCTCTGCATCCATCCAATGTTCCATCCTTCATGTGTGTCCATCAAAGTCTGCACAAGCTTTTTCTTGACTTGGGGAGGGGAGTGGGAGAAGACAGCAGTCCCTTTTCTTTTGCAGAGGTCTTCAGCTGCAAAGCTGGGGGGAGGATGTTCACTGATGTCTCTGAGGGGTGGCATCACCCACTGGGTGCCATAGGATGAATAAAAGAGGATGCTGGGTGGTGGCATCCCTCCCTGTCAGGACTGCTGAGTTTGGTTTGGTGGTTGTTTTATGGACATTTTATGGCTGGTTGGATGGCTTGATGGGTTTTTTTTACAGAATTTTTTTTTTTTTTAAGAGAAAATGTTGAACACTCAGTTTTCTCTCTTGCAAAGCTATGGAGCAGGGCAACAACGTTTGAACAGGAACAGGAAGGAGGAGAGTTTCCTGCAGTGGTTTTTTTTTGCTATCCCAGTAATCTGAGACATGCGGTTATCCCAAGGTGCTAGGAATTACCCAGCATGCCCCGGGGATCACAAAATATAGCCCAGTTCCCCCAGCACATCAGCATGGACCTTCCCAAGCGGGACAAGAGGGCTGCCTGTAGGTGTCCAGCCCAGGATGAGCAGGATGGCTCAGGGACTGAAAATGGGTGGGATGCTGCACAAGATGCAGGAGATAGCTTGGTGCCAGAAGACGGAGAGGTCTCGGGGCGTCAAGGAAGAGCTCCAGGGTTCAAAGGGTGCTTTTTGGGTGGAGGTGACCAGTGGGTGACCTCTGTGAGTGGGTGAGGCTGGAGGTCCCTGATGGTACAGATAAGGGGCATGGAAATGGAATGCTCTTGCTCGGTCTTTTAATTTCTCAATAGTCAGGAGGTCACAGAATCACAGACAGGAAGGGACCTCTGGAGATCATCCAGTCCAACCCCCTCCAAGAGCAGGGTCACCTAGAGCAGGCTGGACAGGATGATGTCCAGGCAGGGTTTGAATGTCTCCAGAGAAGGAGACTCCACCACTTCTCTGGGCAGCCTCTTCCAAGGCTCTGCCACCCTCACAGGAAAGAAGTTCCTCCTCATGTTGAGATGGAACTTCCTATGTTCAAGTTTGTCATTTCCCTTTGACTTTTTTTAAGTAAAACTCAAGTGAAAACGCCAGAACGGGTAATTTGGTAACCCTGGGGTGATAACCTGAGCTGGCAAACCCCTGTCACCGCCCTGGGGACCGGCTGGAGAAGGAAAGGACAAACCCTGCAAACTCCCCCAGAGAGTCTGCAGAGACCCAGCAGGATTTGGCTACAGGTTGACTCCAGAGTCGCAGACACAGTTGGGCAATTGCCCAATAGAAATGGGTGTAGAGAGGAATTAGTCATCGCTGTTTGGTTAACAAGTGCCTTGGTTATTTTACAAGTCTTTTTCCTGCACATGCAAATAGGTGATTTTTTTTTTTATTTGTAATGAAACATATAAATAGCTCCCGTCTTGGATCTTCAATGCGTAGGGTCGGGCCATAGGGAGGTTGGCAGCAGCCAAGCCCTTCTTCTCGGGCAGTAGGAACAAACCCAGATGACAAAGATAAAAGATCACATCCTGCCTTCGGGCAAAACCCTTTTGTGTTACTTTTTTTTTTTTTTTTTTTATCTCCCCACGCTTCTAGCTCCCTGCGTGCTTCTTCTTGGTGCTGCTCCGTAAATCACGTCACTCGCATAATCCTTGGTCATGGCAACCGTCAGCTCTGGAGCGAGGTGACCTTTTAATGACAAGGCCAGGCTGCCCTGATCTTCTTCTGGTCAGGCAGGGATCCAGTCTCTGCTGTAATTTGGTGAAACCCCAAGGAGCAGCCAGGCCATTAGGATTGGCCCCAGATGGGTCTGCTGAAGATATGGGAATGAGCAGGCTGGGCAGGTCTACCTGGAGCACCACGTCCAGCAGGGCCACCAGCTTTCACTGCGTTTCTTCTGCCTTTCATTTTGGGTCCCTCACTACAAAGAAAGATATTGAGGTGCTGGAGAGTGTCCAGAGAAGGACAACGGAGCTGGTGAGGGGTCTGGAGCACAAGTCTTGTGAGGAGCATCTGAGGGAGCTAGGGGTGCTCAGCCTGGAAAAAAGGAGGCTGAGGGGAGACCTTCTCGCTCTCTCCAACTCCCTGGAAGGAGGGTGTAGCCAGGAGGTCTCGTCTCCCAAAGAACAGGACAAGAGGAAACAGCCTCGGGTTGTTGCACCAGGGGAGATTTAGGGTGGATATTAGGAAAAATGTCTTCACTGAGAGGGTTGTCAAGCCTTGGAAGAGGCCACCCAGGAGAGTGGTGGAGTCACCATCCCTGGAGGTATTTAAAAGCCGGGCAGACGTGGTGCTGAGTGAGGGACATGGGTTAGTGGTGGGTTTTATCAGTGTTGGGTTGATGGTTGGACTCGATGATCTGCAAGGTTCCTTCCAACCTGGAGAATTCTGTTATTCTGTGATTCAACCTCTTTGTTGCTGTTTTCACATGATCTTCGCTGTGCCTATGGAGAAGAGTCCCCCGTGTCTGCCCGAGGGAGAGGGCAGGGCAGGGGGGACGCCGTCTCCAGCGCAAGCCGTGACAGTTATTGCAGGGGTTGGTGATATTTCTACAGTACCTGCTTTCTGGTGGCTTTGCTCTGTTGAAATTCCAGCCACTCCACGGGCGTTGAGTAATCTCCCTGCTGTTACTAAAGAGTCAGTCTGTCTCTCTGTCTGTCTGTCTTCCTTCCCCACCCCACCCCACCNNNNCTTAATTCTTTCTCTCTCTCCTCTCCCCGGGCGATGCGGTTTTGCTGATGCAGCCTGTTGTCTCTGTCCCTCTTGCAGAAGGATTTCACCATGCGGGAGGAGTTGCAGCAGCGGGACGTGGAGCGCTGGCTGGGGTTCATCACCTTCCTCTGCGAGGTCTTCGGCACCATGAGGAGCAGCACCGGAGAACCCTTTCGAGTCCTCGTCTGCCCCATTTATACCTGCCTCAGGGAGGTAAACGCCTTCAGAGTTTCTCCTTCTCCACCTTTCTCCTTCTCCAAGCTGCTGCTGAGGTGCCCGTGATCCGTAGATGTTTGCTTTAGGATTCCTAGAGGTTTGCTTTGTCACTATCAACACTTCCCACCCCAAAAAGGACCTACGTCATTTAGGCTTTTCCTGCACATTGTGTTTCTGCTACTTAAAGCACATACTCCTTTTGTAGTACTCCAAGCAAGACTCCTTTCTCCAAGGGTTTGTAGAGCCCAACAGTTGGGATTGCAAACCCAACCTTTGAGTTTGCAAATCCCAGCGTTGCAAAAATCCCCACTGAACTGGCTAAAAAGCTTCTAGAGACCAGGTGAAGCCACCTGAGTAGACTGAGGGGACAAAACGGGGAGAGCAGCGAGGTCCCACATGTCCTTACTCCCCACCTAGAGCAGCAGAAACACAGCCCTGCCAGCAGGGTTGGGGACATTGCAGAACCTGATCTCCTGATGGATGTTCAGATCGGATATTTGGAAAAACTGGGTATGTTGGGGAAGTTCAGATTGGATATTAGGAAAAATGTCTTCACTGAGAGGGTTATCAAACACTGGAACAAGCTGCCCAGGGCAGTGGTGGAGTCACTATCCCGGGAGGTACTTAAAAGCTGGGCAGATGTGGTGCTCTGAGACATGTTTTAGTGGTGGTTTTTGTTAGACTTGGGTTGATGGTTGGACCAGATGATCTTGAAGGTTCCTTCCAACCTGGATGATTCTATGATGAGCTCATTTCAGAGCCTGAGCTCTCCACTGTTCCAAGTGGTGGCAGAAACCTCAGTTTCTGAGGTTTCAACCATCAGAAAAAGGCAACTCAAGTGTTAATGTTCGATAGAGCAGGAGAGGGCTTTCCCCCATCCTGTTCTAAAGACAGTTTTGTCTCCTGCTGCTGTCTGGAGAAGACTTTTTCAGAAAAATTCAGCTTCCTTGCCTAGGGTTGGAGCTGTGAATTTCAATTTGTCACTAGAGCTTCTGTCGGGCCATAAATAACTCGCTTTAAAATAAGTTCTCCCCTGGACCTCGGGCAAGGGAAGGATAAAGAAGGTGCCGGTGATGACTTTTTTTTTACACGCATGGGAAGTTTCCTCTGGAGGCAAACACACCATAAACATTTTCTCTTCACAGTTATGTTGTGGGTAGGGTTCACAGAGACGGGGACTGAGAAGGAGCCCGGGCATCGTGATGAGGCACACGTATCCAGAGGAGGAGGTGGGAGAAGGACGCTAAGAATAGCCTAACTTCCCCAAAATCCCTGCCCACGGCAGTACGTGTCACCTTACGGGGAAGATCTCGCCGTCTGGCAAAGTCCCCGTTCCCCTCCGCTTCCCATCGCAGTCGTGACACATCCCAGCCCCGATTCTGCCAGGATTTTTCCCTGCCCACTCCTATCTGCCCTCACCTCACCGCTATGTGAGGTCACAGTGGGGATCTAGAGGTGCGTGGAAGACCATGAATTTCATGTATCGGGGATATTTTCTTGCTGCAAGGCAGCTCCCTAAAAAAACTAATTATATCAAGACGTCACACGTAAATTTCCTTCTTAAAAAATACATCTCTCTGTTTCTTAGCAGGACAGCTCTGTCCCCATGGTGTCCTTTGAGAAGAAGACTCTTAGCTTAGCTGGCATGGGTGAACCTGAGTCTTCCAACTCTCCTACCCCAAAATGGTTGATGGGGTTGATGGTCACAACTCCTCGCTCTGTGGGGTTGTGACCCATGGGTCTGGGATGGGCTTTCATCTCGCCACCATTTTTTGCCACCATTGGCTAATCCTGATGCACAGACGCAACCCAGGAGACCAGGAACACCTGTTTAGCAGCAGTGAGAGGTGCCAGGCACAGAGATGGTTACCGGAGCCAAAGTCAGGCTACAGACACAGCTGAGGTGATGCTGGTGAGCTCTTCCAGCTGCATCCAGGGGAGCACAAGGACATCATTGGCACAGGCTGGGCCTGCCAGATGCTCCTGAGATGGTGGAAACTCCCTAATCCTGCAGAGTGCTCATCTCTTGATGAGCTTCATGAGGCACGTGGGCTGGTGTCCCAGGGAAGGAGGAGGTGTCACTATGGCCTGTAAGGTTTGAGACCTCCAGGTGCCTTGGGACAGGTTCACAAGGTGTAGTAGGGCTCATTATGGGTGTTTTCCCGTTCTCTGTGTACAATCTCAGCCCCTCGCTCCTAACTCCTTCTCCTGGGCATCCCCAACAAAGCCCTTCTGTCTCCATCCGCCCATCCTTTGATGATAAATCATTACCAGAGGCGAGATAACATCTCTCCCTCTGCCTGTCCTTCCAACCCCTCTTGCTTTTTAGTTTTTTTTTTTTTTCCCCTTTTTCCCTTTTCCTTTATAGCTTTGCCAAACTCAGCCAAAGGTCAGCGAGGGAGCGAGCAGGAGGAAGGGGAAAGTTGCCTGATGGCTGAGGCAGGGACGTCTCTTCCCTTTCCCCTGCAAAGCTTCCTCTCTCCAGCTCCTTTTCTTACCCCCCACCCCCCACCCCCCCAATCACTCCTAGTAAAAGCTTATTAATGCCATCATTAATTGGGAGGAAACGAGGATGGCAGCGAGGACACCGGTGCTGGGTGGCCAGATGAGGAGGAGCCGGGGCACGTGGTTTGGGCATCGAATGGCAACGTCGGTGTTATTTATTGAGCGGGGGGAATGGGTTGGGTTTGTGGGCTGGGAGCTGGGAGAAGAAAAATAATAATAATAATAAATAAATCAGAAGTTCATTATTTCAGGCGAGGCCGGAGTGATAGGTGCTGGGGTTTGCTGGTGAATCCTTGGGGAAGAGGGCAGAGCGCTGGGTTTTCATGTCAGCCACGGCAAAGGGTGTTTGATCCCAGCAAAGGAAAATTGGGTGAGAGCTGCCACCTCGCCCGGGCAGTGATTTGGGAGCCAAAGGAGCGGCTGTGCCACTTGGCACAAACATGGTCCCCCCGTCCCCGGGGGCTCTGCTACATCCAGTCCCTCAAGGGGCTCCAGGAAAGCTGGGGAGGGACTCTTGATCAGGGAGGGGAGCCACAGGAGGAGGGGGAAGGGTTTAATGCTGAAAGAGGAGAGACTGAGATGAGATGTGGGGAAGAACTTCTTTGGTGTGAGGGTGGTGAGAGCCTGGCCCAGGTTGCCCCAAGAAGCTGTGGCTGCCTCATCCATCCCTGGAAGTGTTTAAGGCCAGTCTGGATGGGGCTTTGATGAACCTGTTCTGGTGGGAGGTGTTCCAGCCCATGGCAGGGGGTTGGAACTGGATGATCTTCAAGGTCCCTTCCAACCCAAACCATTCTATGATCTTCCTCTGTGCCTATTGCTTGAGCTGCCTGCTGGAAAACAGTGTGGGGGAAGAAGGAAGGGTCTACCCACCATGTCTGACCCGGTAACTGCTTCTCCCAGGAGCTGCATCCCTAAAGAATCAAAAAGTTTAAATTCTAGAAGCATTCTGAGGGTTGGGGGTGAGATTTGTGCAGGCAGGGAGTATCTTCTCAAAAAGATCTGGCAGGGTCAAAGTGGGGATTTTAGGCGAAGAGGTGGTTTGCCGAGAGAAGCTAAAGGTGGGTCCAGCTCTCCTTAAAGTGTTTTGGTGGAACACAGTGAGTTTGGGTGGTACTTTAGATCAAAACATGTTTTTTTCTGCTCGGAATATTGCGTAGTTTAAGTTAGAGATGGGAAATGGGATGTCCAAGCCCAGCCCAAAGAACGGCATTGAAGATTTTCGGGGCTAAGGAGAGATTTTTTCGGTGAGCAGATGAGACATGCGTTGCAGATGAGAACCAGAGCACTATTGCAGCCCTCAAATCTGGGGAGCCTGGGAAAAGAATAACAAAGGAGAGAAGTTAAATAGAAACAAAAGAGAGAGCTTTCCTCCTATTCTTCCCTTGGAGCTTTGGGGAATTGAGGGCAAAGCTGGAAGAGGGCATTGTTCCTGGGCAAAAGCTTTCCCTGGGGATGGCTGTGCTACAGACAGAGCACCATGGGCTTAGGGCTTGCCTGCTTCCAGCCCTGGCTGTCCTCATGTAGGACCAGTGATGGCATCTTCCAGGACTGCATTCTTCCATAAGTCTTCTATTGGGCTCGATGAAAATGCTTTTAGCACTTGTAGGAAGTTGTCCTTGCTTGATGGTCTAAGCAAGAGGGATGTCCCACTAACTTCTCCCAGCCCTACAGCCCATGTGCTCTCAACTCTGGTCTCACTTTATTTCACAAAATCACAGCAAATTTGCCCCTGTACATCTTCTGTCCCTCCAGGATGGTGGAGAGGGAACATGCTGTCATCCTGGTCAGGTGAGAGCAACCTGGTCTGGTGGGAGATGTCCCTGCCCATGGCAGGGGGTTGGAACTCGATCATCATTAAGGTCCCTTCCAACCCAAACCATTCTATGATTCTATCCTTGCTGCTCCAAAGCCTCTGCCCCAGGCTGAAACACCAAGGACCATGTTCAGCCCTGGTCCAACAATACTTCACATTGCACATCCCCCAGAACCAACTAGAAGCAGGAGGACAACCAAGGGACTTTAGTTCCTGCAGCCCAGCCATCTTTCTTGTTTTCTGTGGCCTTCAGCAGAGTCAGCAAAATGTAGAAAATGGCTTGGGACCAGCAGATGTCAGTTGAACCATCAGTGGGACAGGAGCATTCCAGAGCTCTGTGCTTGGTGCAACAAGTGCCCCGTGGCTACTGAAGACATGTAGATAATAAATAATATTATTTGCCATCTATTGTTCACCGATTATCACCACTTTAGCCTTTCCTGGCTCTTTCCTAAGCATGGTTGGAGCTGGTTGGTCTTCGTCCAGCTCCATTGCTGCCCACGGCTACGTGTGTGTCAACGGGGTTGGCATGGGCCAGTCCAGCCCAATGCCCTCCCTGCTTCATCCCCTGGTGCTGCTGGGGAGGAGACACATTAGGACTGGGTCCTGAGGGACCTGGCGCAGCTTTTGGTGGTGGCTGAGGTCTGCAGGGAAGGAAGGATTGTAGCCAGCTTGGAGCCATGGTCATGCTCTGCAGAAGCAGGGACAGATGAGTCAGCAATGTGCCCTTGTGGCCAAGAAGACCAACGGCATCCTGGGATGCATCAAGGGAGCATGGCCAGCGGGTCAAGGGAGGTCATGCTCGCCCTCTACTCTGCCCTGGGGAGGCTCCAGCTGGAGCACTGGGTCCAGTTCTGGGTCCCCAGTTCCAGAAGGACAGGGGGAACTGCTGGAGAGGGGACAGCAGAGGGCTACAAAGATGATGAGGAGCCTGGAGCATCTCCCTGATGAGGAAAGGCTGAGGGACTTGGGTCTTTTGAGTCTGGAGAAGAGAAGGCTGAGGGGGGATCTGATCAATGCTTAC
>JAOQGI010000019.1:2977987-2991981 GCA_027564495.1 Gallinago solitaria | reverse complement strand
GCAGAGGCTGCCCAGAGAGGTGGTGGAGTCTCCTTCTCTGGAGACATTCAAACCCCACCTGGACATGTTCCTGTGCAGTCTGCCCTGTGTGATCCTGCTCTGGCAGGAGGTTTGGACTAGATGGTCTCCAGGGGTCCCTTCCAACTCCTATCATTCTGTGATTCTGTGACCTATGTCGGGAGGTTTGGCTCTTCTATTTCGATCTTGGCAGACGTTGCTGGGACGCCAACCCAGGAGGTGCCTCTGGGCCTGGGAGCTGCCACCTTCCTGCCAGCTCTCTGCCAGGAGGAGCCGCTTCCAGCCGAGGTGGTTGGTGTCGAGAGCTGCTTTGGTTGCATTTGTTTATTTTTATGACGCCGCTCAGCAGGCAGGGAACCTGAGCAGTTGCCTACGGCAGCAGAGCGAGGAGGTGGAAAAACTGGCTTGCGGGACCTACAGCTCAAGAAGATGCCAGGTGGCGATGTCACTGTGGTCTCCTCAAAGCCCCTTGCCAATTGGGGTCCCACAGGCTGGGCTGTGCTCCATGTCACCCCCGATAATAACCCTATCCCACCCCTTACTCATTCCCCCGTGCTCTTCTCCTGCGCAGGGCTTCTTTCCTGTTGAATGTTTAAGGTTCTTCTTGACTCCTTTCTTCAGCCCGTTGCAGTCGCTCCGGATGGCAGCTCCTCGAGCACATTGAGTGGTTCCTCCAACTTGGTGTTATCTCCAGACTTCACAAGAGTGTGCTCCTCAACTCCTCCAGGTCATCATGAGGATGCTAAACAGGGCAGGTCCTGGGATAGACAGGTCCTCGGTTCTCCTCATCACTGGCCTCCAGGCAGAGTTGGGTTGTAACGCAATAGCTACAGCCCTCTGAGTCCAACCATCCCACCAGGTTTTTTTACCCATCTAATTGTCCACCTGTGATGTCCTAGCTTAGGTGCAAAGGTACTCAGACAAGGTACTCAGTCTTCTCCAGACCAAAAAGACCCAAGTCCCTCAACCTCTCCTCGTAAGAGAGATGCTCCTCTTTGTGGCCCTCTGCTGTCCCTTCTCCAGCAGTTCCCTGTCCTTCTGGAACTGGGGAGCCCAGAACTGGTCCCAGTGCTCCCGATGGGGCCTTCCCAGGGCAGAGCAGAGGGAGAGGATCAAGAAGGTCACACTCCTTCTTGAGGCACCCCAGCATGCCATTGTCCTTCTTGGCCACAAGGGCACATTGCCGACTCATGGTCATCCTGTTGTCCCACCAGGAGTCCCAGTTCTTGTTCCTCAGCGCTGCTCCCCAGCAGGTCAGCCCCACCAACCTGTCCTGCTGCTTGGGCTTATTTCTCCCCCCAACTTGGAGTCCCTCCACCTTGTTGTCACCTCCAAACTTCACGAGAGCGTGCTCCTCACCTCCCATTTCAGCGTCGTTTAAAATCTTGGCGCGCTCCTGTCGCTTCCCCGCTCTTTGGTAGGTGCTGATGACTGAGAGAGCCTCGGAGGGGGGCAAGGGGGAGATGAGGGGGGGTGCTGGTGCAGGGAGGATAAATACTCCCCCTCTAATTGCCTTTCCCCCCCCACGTCTTGAGTCTGCGGTGCAGCCTGTAGACGGGTATCTCCTCCCCTCCCTTCTTCTTAGCGCCTGTTATCTCCCGGGGCCATGCCGTGTAATTTAGCCAAATATTCCAACGCGGTAATTAACGTCTGAACTTCAAGAGGGCACTGCCTTTTCTCTGTCTCCTCCAGAGGAAGAGACGAGGAAAACTTCGCCGGCTGCAGTCAGGAGGAGGGTGGTGCTGTTTGGAAAAGAAAATTTTATCTTTTAACGTGTTGGGGTTTTTTTTCTTCTTTTTTTTTTAAATCACTTTAAATCACTTTTAAAAAACATCAGCTTTTTGAGTAAAAAAAAAAAAAAAAGGGTCTTTGACGGTATAATGAGATGCTAGGATTTTTTTAAGATTAGGCTCTAGTCGGAAAATGGGATGGAATTTTTCCTTTATTGGATGAGCGAAGGCACCAAGGGACCGAAGGCACCGAAAGACCCTGAGCCTTTCACCCAGGTCGCTCCATGAGGCCAGATCTGAGCAGAGAAAATAAGTCCTTTGTGAGGAAGGGGATTTACTTCCTCATAGAAGTCCCCTTTCTGGTCCTCCCTGTGTGGTTCTGCAAAGTGGTTTGGTCTCCTATCTAGTAGGACTGGGGCGAACTGGGAAGAAAGGATGGAGGAGGGACGAGGGATGCAGGCATAGGAGGGAGGAAGAGGAGACTGGGAGTCAGAGACATGGGAGAAAGAAGGAGAAATGGGGAGAGCAAACAAGTGGGGAAAATGTCCTGAGAATCCAAAACAGGAGGATCGAAGACCAGATTGAAGACCTGGAAGAGCTGGGATTTGGAGTGGGCAGGGGACACTGATGTGTGGGGCGATGTGGAACCTTCGGAGCCGTGGTGGGAGGTCACGTGAGGGAGCAGGGTCTGCAACGAGGAGGAACGAGCAGGTGACTGTCTGTAGGACCAAACTCCTGGCAGGGGAAAAAAAAAAAAGTCCCTTTAATCAGCATCGTTTCAGTCAAAGGGTGGAGTTGAGGTGAAGGAGATGGGGTGATCTGTGGGAGCAGTTGAGGACAGACCAAAACAAGGTGGGCAGCACGACGCCTTTGAGGCCAGGTTCTCCGTTGAGTATTTCACGTGCAGAAACACAGATTCTTGGAAAGCTATATGGCTCATGTAGTCCCAGTCCCATAATGGCCATATTTTAAATTGGGAAGGGGAAATGCCAGCCTTGTTTCTCTGAGACCCGTGGAGAAGGCAGAGGAAGCAATTAGGGCAGATAAAGAAACGGAGCCAGATACCATCTCACAGGATGGTCCCTCCTCCTCGCGTGGTTTTGTTTTTCCCCTTCGCCCTCTGTACCAGGCATTGTTAGTTCCCAAAAAACCCTTTCAATGGGATGTAAACACCACTGTTGGCGTCTGCCGGCGGGCACTGGCTTTCTCCACGGAGCCAGGAAAGCGGAGAGCGTCCGGGCGAGCCAGGGTGGAGACCATCGCAATCAAGCGTGATGGTCTCTCGCTGCTCCTTCTTTCCATGTTTTGTGTTTCCCAGGGACCCTTGGGATGAGATCACATCCTCCTCTCCCGGGGTTATTATGTCTTTGGGCCAGGCAGGATGAAGCCGGCCGTCGGGGTGGCTGGGTCTCCCCGTGAGCGCAGACTGGGTGGCTCTATCCCTCTGTCTCCACCACCTTCGGGTCCTGAAGGTCCACCTCCAGCCAGGGGATGTGTAACCACCAGGCTACTGTTGGATTGCAGTGTCTGGATTGATGAGTGACCAGATTTTCTTCATCATTGTCTCCGGTAATTGCCTGCTAATGGTTTCCATCTTCTCAGGAGTCCCTTCTGCTATTCCAGATCTGGGGAGAGAGAGTCATGTTTCATGGTTTCCCTTGTCTACAGTGGAAAGGAGTAGGAGGAGTTTCCCACGACTGGCTACAGGATTTTGTTCCTCTGGCCTTTAATTCAATTTGCTGTTAAGCATCTCTGGGTTCCTCAGGAGCCTGACAAGGAGGATAACCAACATTTTGGTTTACTGGATGCAACAAACAAACTAATCTCTTCTTACCATCCTCCCAAGGAGTCCCGGTTGGGTAACAGGAGAACAGAAGTCTCCTCCTCAGCTGAGAGCACCACCTCGCTGTAAAAGGAGTAGGTGCCACCAAACTCCTTCAAGTTGTCCAAAATACATTAGGGGAGGTGCCTCCTATGGACACAGCTTTGGACACAACCATACTGGTGGGAGCAGCTCCAGCCCAGAGTTTCTTTCCCCATGTGCCACCTCCTCTGAGCAGCTGATTATGGGACCAGCCGTGACCCATATTGGTGGCTTCTTCCTACTGGAGCAGCGTGAGTTGCTGTCAGCATGTTCTCACCCAGCTGAGACCAGGCCACCCCAGTCAGGGAACTGGGAAGAGGGAACCTTCTGTGAGCTGCATGGGCTGGTGGCACCTTGTACGTCTTCAGAGGGCTTGAAGACTTCACCAGATCTTCTGGGAGGGATGAGCAAAAGGCCATGGAGAGAGAAGGACCATTGCTAGTGGATGCAGCCTGACACAGCCACCTCTCCCAGCTCAGCTGGGTTTTCAGAGCCCAACAAATAACATTTTGGAGCACAACAGAACCTGTGCCTCATGCAGAGATCAGCACACGCAGCTCCATAAGGGAAAGGTTTTCTCCAAAACTTCGTATTTGGGCAACCTTACCATCAAATAGGGGAGCAGAGAAGGTGCCACTTATGCCTGTGACATCTAAAGGGCTTCTATTTCCAAGTGCTCACTTGTTTCTTCTCTAGGGAAAGGTCTCACCTGACTTCCTTAGCTCCCAGGTTGAGGGACTCGGTACTGACACAGGTTGTTGGTGGGTGCAGGAACAACCCAGCTAGCCTTCTGATGTCCTGGGTCATGGAGCTGATACTTCTGATGGGGGCAGATTGTAGAAATCCTGAAACTGGCTGTGCTGGTGGCGCGTTTCGTAATTCCTCATCCCCCACACCCTCATTCGTACTTTGCATTTTCCCCAGTCTTGGCTGTTTTCACCACCCCGAGAAGAAAAGGGGAGCTGTAGCAATTGCTTGGAGCTCAGACAAGTGCGTGACTCTCCCTGTGCAGAGCAGCCCAGCGGTCCCATGGATCTTATCTCAGGCATCTTCCTTCAAGACTTGCAACAGAAGGTCGATAAGGGGCCGCTGGAAAAGCAGAAAATGGCTACTGATGTCTTTCTGCAGAGAGCCTGTGAAGTGCAGCAGAACTGGCTTCTCCTCCCAGGAGGACCCATCTAGCAAACCATGGAGCTTCCAGGAGGTTTGTGGGGGGCAAGAGTTCCCCAACTGTGGTTCATTAGACCACCAAGAGTGCCTGCAGAGTGTGTCAGTGGGACAGCACTCCTTGCGCCATAATGACCCTCCTGGTTGTAGGGGATGAGCATAAAACCATGGAATCACAGAATGATTTGGGTTGGAAGAGACCTTTAAAGACCATCTAGTCCACACCCCTCTGCCATGAGAAGGGACGTCTTCAACCAGATCAGGTTGCTGAGAGCCTTGTCCAACCTGACCTGGAATGTTTCCAGGGATGGGGCATCTCCCACCTCTCTGGGCAACTTGGGCCAGTATCTCACCATCTTCATTGTAAAAAATTTCTTCCTTTCATCTCAGCCTGAATCTCCCCTCTTTTAGTTTAAAACCATTGTCCTGTGGCAACAGGTCCCACTAAAATCTCTGTCCTCATCTTTCTTATAAGCCCCCTTTATGAGGAGATGTCTGTGACGATCCTGACCTCAAAGGTAGAACAGATCCATCTTGTTGAGGAGAAAGTCCACCGTGGCCCCTCCCAAGGGTTCCTCTGGTCAAAATCTGGACTGCGAACGACTATCTCTCCTGCACCCTTTCAAATATGACAGGTTCATTCTACTTAAGCTCCAAGTGGCACAATTAGCTGGGTTTTTTTTTTCCATCTTCCTAATCAAAATGTGTCTCCGTTTTCACCCATGGCCTCGTTGTACACCACTGAGCTGGTTGCTACACCCCGATGATACATTCGCACCACGTTGGTTCCTCTGCGGTTGTGGTCCCCGCTCCCCAGAGGGAACACCAGCAGGCACCTCCCTGTGACCTACACATTGGATGAAAAGCATACCTGTGGGCAAGGACCAAGGTTCCCGGGCTGGAGCTTCACACCCCAAGGCCGTCTGGCTCTCCACCCGTGTTGCCACCTGGATGGATGAACCCGAGCTGCCCGCTGGGGCAAGTGGCACGTGGGCTGCGGTCAGTCCAACTTTCACCGGGTCTCAGGGACATCCCAACCTTCTCTGTGGCTCTGGGTGGATGATTCCAAGCTTTCCCCCTGCTGGAGTCATCACCAAAGCATCAGCAAGCCCTGCACGCCAAGAGGTGGTTTGTGGCAAGCGTTGCTTGGACGTTGTTTTGCAAGCGATATCGTGCACGCTAATTAATGTCGCTGTGGCTGGGAAGGGTAATGTATGCATTGGGCTGCTCCCACTCCCACTCCCTCGGAGAAGTTGCTGAGGAACACCATTGAACCTACGTGGTTTGGTGATAAGGGACGGTGGGGCAGGTTCTCCGGTCCTGCTGGTGGCGTGGGGCACCCCCTGAGAATCCCAAGTAAGCACTTGAGCCTCTCATCAGCCCAGATGATCTCAGAAAGCAGGTGATGAACCCAAATGCTCGTGGGTATGTGAGTCCCATCAGCTCAGCGCTCTGGTTGGCTCCCGGTGGTCGGCCCTGCGTGGATGTGCGTCCATTGGTGTTCAGGAGGACCAAGCTGGTTCTCTCCGTGATGAAGCACAGCTGCAGTTTGGGGGTTTCTTTGCCCCCTCAAGCCACCCCGTGGGGTTTATGATGTTTATATCTGCAAAGGTGTGAAGAGCAGATTTTGAGGCCGCTGATGTCAGGGGAGAGCGGTCCTGGTAGCACGCCAGCGAAACCAGTTGGACTCAAGAGCCACCACCACAGCTCTCCCACCATACCGTACTTCCAGGAGCAGACCCTACGATTTATTTTGGGTTGCTTACAAAAATATTTAGCGCATGGAGCCCACCTGGGCAGAGAACCTTGCCCAGTGCTCCATTTCTTAGCAGGACAGAGAAAATTTGGAAGAGGAGGAACCCACTGGTGGAAGGGGAGTCCTTGCTTCTAGTCCAGCACCAGAAACAAAAGGGAGAAGCCTTTCGCAACCGAGGTTGGGTATTGTACGAGTGGCCGGGCAGATCCTGGCATGCAGCCTCCTCTCTTAGGAAATCGAGCAGACTCTTTGTCTCCTTTCCAGCAGGAACTGCTGCTTTCGTGGCCCAGGCTTCGCCCCGATGCGGGGGGAGACCGGCTGGAGAGCAAAGGGAAGTTCTTCTCGCAGGCAGCCCCAGCCTCCAGGGGGGATGATTTACAGGTTAAACCCAAGAAGTGAGTGTGAGTCTCAGCTCACCTGGCTGCCTCACGCTTCATTTTTTTTTTTTTTTCCACTCCCTCCTCCAACCTTCCTCAGCCGGTTTGAACCGTGTGGGGAAGGATGGGGATGGGACGATGCCCATGGTGGGATCTGGGCAGGCGCACGCAGCGGGGAGGAGCGGTTATAAATAGTTAAGTGAATAATAATTCCGACGTGGGAGTGCCAATTTAATGGGCACGGCGTGTTTACGTTAAAATATTTAAAGTACATATGAATTAGATGGCAAGGGATGGTCGCGATTGGTTGGGTTCAGGTTTATGGTCGCGCCGGGGGTGTGATTTTTTTTCCCTGGAGGTCTCATGGTGTTTGCACCCTTTTTCCGTGCAGTGCTGTCACAGCTGGTGGCACAGGGGTCAAAGAGCTCTGGGAAATGCTCTGCTCTTCCCAAAGCAACCACCCCGCTGCTTTGGGGTGCCCCACATGGGTGGGGATGAAGCACCCTTTGATGTCTACACACTGGGGAAGATCAAGAACCACCCCCTCCAGCATGCTAGAAACATAGTTATGATCAGAAACACACAAGGGGACGGTGACATCTTTCTGATCCTTCTGATCGTTGCACTGATTGACATGGCTGACAATCATCTGTGGCCATGGACTTGGGACTCTGGCTCCTGGAGTACCAGCAGATCCACCTACTGGGCCCTGCTCTGCTGGGTAGGGTCATACTGGGTTTGGTGGGGAGGTTGTGGGCCCCTCAACCCACGTATCACAGGCAGAGGTTGAACTGTGGCCCTTGGGACTGGTATCTCTTGATGCTTTGATGGAGCAGTGGAGCATATGGTGTCTGGATGGACAAGGTGGAGCACATGGTACCTGGATGAGCGAGATGGAACACATGGTTGCGTTGATGGAGCAGTGGAGAATGTGGTGCTTGGATGGATGAGGTGGAGCACATAGTGTCTCGATGGAGCAGTGGAGAACGTGGTGCTTGAATGGATGAGGTGGAGCACATGGTGCCCTGATGGATGAGGTGGAGCACATGCATTCTTCATGTTCAGCTAAGTCACATCAGATGAGGTCCAGAAGGGCAGCATGAAGGTAGAAGGTGCCTGCCCAAGTCTGGGGGTAGGATGTAGTCTCTGTTTCACCACAAGTAGATAAGACTATTCCTCATTAGCCAAATATCTGAGCACTTGACAGTGACTCATTCATCTTCACAACCACCTTTTGAAGTAGAGAAGAGTGTCCCAACGCTGCAGGTGGGAAGCTGGGGTGAGGAAAGCTCAAGTGAAGTTGCAGCCCTTTCCCTGACCACATCACTCTGGCAGAGAGCAAGATCATCGAGGAGACCACAGCAGAGGAAGGACTAGAATCGGGCCACCATAGGTCCTTCCTAATCAATCCTAACTTCACTTTTCTTGCTTACTCAAGAATAGCAAAAATAGGAAAAGTGAATATACATTTAATTTGCAGCTCTACTTTGTCCCGTGCTCACAAGCTAAATACCCCAGGAGTGAATTTTTGGACTGTTTATATTTGTCCCTAATTGATTATTTTTTTTTCCTTCTTGTTATTGGGTTTAAAATAACCTCATGGGTTTTTTTTTGCGAGGAATCTGTGAACTGTTTGGGAGAACTTATCTCGGAGCGTACGGCAGGGGCTCAACTAACATTTTCCAAACAACTCAGCAGAAAGATAAACTGGGGGGGTGGAAGGGGATGAGAGGGGGGACTTGCATGTCTTCGAAACCCTGGCTGAACCTCGAGCGAGATAAAAAAACCCGATGGACCAAACATTCATGGAGATGCTGTAAACACCATCTTCAAAGCAAACAAAGTGTTCTGGAAACAGAAGAGGGAGAAAGACAAAGCTTTGAGAGCAATGAGAATTCCTTGAACTATCACTTCTTTTTTTCTTCCAAGCTATTTCTCCAGCGGCTGGAGAGCTGGTCAACAGATAAGCCTTTATTTGTGAAGAAAAGGAAACACAAAACAAGAAGGGGGAAGGAGAGATGATAGGGCTGAGAATCAGAATTGTGATTTCAACTAAAGGATGGAACTAGATGATCTTCAAGGTCCCCTCCAACCCAAAAAATCTATCTATCTATTCTATGATTCTATGTGACTTTGGAGCACGTGTACTTACGCTGAGCCATTTTCACATGGGCAGTTTTAATTAATCCAGCCGTTTTACCAAAGTTTGCCTTGCCCTAAGGAATTTCAGATACTGATGAAGGCAGTTTTTCCCATTTTTTTCCTCCTTTTTATCAGTGTTTAGGGCACGCACTCAGCTCCCTGCTGTGTGCAGGGATTAGCTCGGGGCCAGCAAGACTTGTTCAAGCCAAGGTGATGGAGCAGAAGCAGCCATAGCTTCAAGTGTTGCCAGAAACTGTGATTTTATCAGCCACCTCATGGCACAGTCAACACTCCAACTCACTTTCTTGGCCAATGGAGAATCTCTGTAGTTTTTTATCTGCTTGAAAAACAACCAGAAACTTGTGCTTTCTCTTGTGGTTTCCCCAAAAAGCCTGAAACGGCGTTGTTGTGCACATGACAAAGTCATAAAGATGAAAACAAAGTGAAAAATGTAGTATTTTTTGATAGGGCTTCAAGGGTTCTTGCTTGTGATTTCAAAGTTTGTGGGGTGAAACGTGCTGATCTACTATGCTTTGTTATAGCCACCCATTGACCCTCACGGCATAGAATCATAGAATGGTTGGGGTTGGAAAGGACCTTGAAGACCATCTAGTTCCAACCCCAGCCCTGGGCAGGGACACCTTCCACCAGACCAGGTTGCTCAAAGCCCCTTCCAGCCTGGCCTTGAACCCCTCCAGGGATGGGGCAGCCACAGCTTCTCTGGGCAACCTGGGCCAGGCTCTCACCACCCTCACACCAAAGAAGGTCTTCCCCAGATCTCATCTCCATCTCCCCTCTTTCAGTTTAAAACTGTTCCCCCTTGTCCTATGGCTCCCCTCCCTGATCAAGAGTCCCTCCCCAGCTTTCCTGGAGCCCCTTGAGGGACTGGAAGGTCTTCCCGGAGCCTTCTCTTCTCCAGGCTGAACCCCCCAGCTCTCTCAGCCTGTCCTCACAGCAGAGGGGCTCCAGCCCTCGCAGAATTTCGGTAGCCCTCCTCTGGCCCCGTTCCAACAGGTCCATGTCCTTCATGTGCTGAGGACTCCAGAGCTGGACACAGTGCTCCAGGTGGGGTCTCCCCAGAGTGGAGCAGAGCTGGGGAGCTCCCTCGCCCTACTGGCCACACTTCTTTTGATGCAGCCCAGGACCTGGCTCATATTGAGCTTCTCATCCACCAACACATCCAAGTCCTTCTCCTCAGGGCTGCTCTTAGTGGTCATGCCACAAGTCTGACCCCATTCCATGCGCAGCGCCATTTTGGGTCTCTGTTGGAAGTTCCCCCTGCTCTCAAGCTCATGTTTGTCATCCAAAGTTCATGGAGAGCAGAGCAGGGTTGGGGTTGGTGTACCCAAGACACTGTAGTTTCGCTGCAACCCATGGCCACTATATAATTAGTCTAGAAGGAGCCGTATTAATTATGGTGTGTTGGATGTAATGCTTTGCCATCGGGTAATTTTGTGGCTGTTAGAGGTGTCCCCATGGGGATGGAGAGGATCAGTGGTGGGTGGCTGCCTCTCCAGCAGAGCCCTGCCCTTCCCAGGGCTCTGCTGCTTGAATGCTGTCATCCGATGGTCGTATCTCATCACCACGTATGTGAAACGAGTGCATTTTCTCACACCATGGGATGAAAAAAGCAATTTAACCTAAATAAAATTCTTTTTGAAAGCTATTAATCTAAATTGTCTATATTCTGCCCACTTGGAGGATCTCAACATCAGATACACTGGTGATAAGTGTTTTGTCACTTAATATTTCATTTCCTAACCTCTTTCCTCCCCTTTTTCTGATTTTCTGTCCTTTCCTCCTGGAGGTGGTAAAAGCCAAGCAGGACGAGGAGATGGAAGAAGGGTCATAAAGGAGGAGGAGGAGGTCACACGTTTCTCACCGCCTCTGTCTTTTCTCTTTCCCAGTTGTTGCAATCTCAGGATGTGAAGGAAGACGCTGTGCTTTGCTGCTCCATGGAGGTAAGGAAGCACCTGCAACCGCCCACCCTGGTCCTCATGGCTGTGTCCCTTGTGCCCGTGGTTGTGCATGTGCCAGGCACCTATTAGATGGTTCCAATCCCAAACTGTCAGTTTGCCTCTTTGCATTATGGAATCAGAGAACGGTTGGGTTGGAAGGGACCTTTAAAGGCCATCTAGACCAACCCCCCTGCCATGAGCAGGGACATTTTCAACTAGACCAGGTTGCTCAGAGACACATCCAACCTGGCCTTGACCATTTCCAGGGATGGGGCACCTACCACCTCTCTGGGAAACCTGGGCCAATGTTTCACCACCCTCAACATAACACATTTCTTCTTTATATCTAGTCTGAACCTCTTCTCTTTTAGCTTAAAGCCATTACCCCTTGTCCTATCACAACAGGCCCTTCTAAAAACCCTCTCCCCATCTTTCTTCTAAGGTTCTTTTAAGTATTGAAAGTAAGGTCTCCCCGTAGTCTTCCCTTCCCTTCCCTTCCCTTCCCTTCCCTTCCCTTCCCTTCCCTTCCCTTCCCTTCCCTTCCCTTCCCTTCTCCAGGATGAACACCCCCAACTCTCTCAGCCCCCCCTCCCAGCAGAGGGTCTCCAGCCCTCCCAGCATCTCCATGGCCTCCTCTGGCCCCGCTCCAATTGGTCCATGTCCTTCTGCTGTTGGTGGCCCCAGAGCTGGAGGCAGCACTGCAGGGGAGGTCTCCCCAGAGCGGAGGAGGCATCACCCTAAGAGATGGCCTTTGAGGGTCTTACCACTGGAACACCTCATCCCTGGAGGGGTTCAAGGCCAGGTTGGATGGGGCTTTGAGCAACCTGGTCTGGTGGGAGGTGTCCCTGCCCAGGGCAGGGGGATTGGAACTCGATCTTTAAGGTCCCTTCCAACCCAAACCATTCTATGATTCTATGACTTTCAATGCATGCAAAGGAAAGCAAAAATTTTGGCAGCTGGGGTCCCACTACAAAATTGTATCATTCTGGTTCCTTCAAATCTCAGCCTGCATTTATTTTTCAAGCACAAAAATGCCTGTATTGGTGCAAAAGTTGACCCCGTGGCTCACAGGGAGAGGTTTGCTGTGCTCAACAGCAGCTTTGCAGAGAAACCCTGGTAGAAGTATGGCAGAATTCCATTAACTTTGCCTTTGGGAAGCGATTGACCCATGGGGATGGATACTTTCCTTGCAGAGAGGGGTTGAAATTGCAGCCTGGATGCTTGAAATTCAGCAAAGCGACAGGCAACCGTGGAGGAGAACTTGCATTTTCAAGCTTAGGACTTTGGGGAGCTCCACGTGCAAGCCCCACGAGCCTTCCCTGGTGGTGGACTCACCTCTGTCCTCTCCAAGCTTGGACCTTCTCCTCTCTGAGACGACCTAGGGTTTGTGCTGCTCCACGGAGGCTCTCCAGGGAGTAATTGTTCTATAAAAAAAACCCAAAGCCCAACCTCCTCTGTCCTCGGGGAAGCGGCAGGACGGGTCCAAGTGCCAGTGTTGGCGGGGCAGGATTTGTTATGCACACAGGAGAGCTCAGCTTATCCCCATTAATGACTGGGAGTCACTGGCAGCTGTGAATCAGCACCTAAATGAAGGACCAGGTAGAAGGCAGGGAGACCACATCACAGCCTGGGCTTTGTTTTGACAATAGTATGATTTTTTTTTTAAGGTGGGATTTTTTTTTTTTTTTTCCTAAAAGCAATCCTTTGAAGTCAGTGGGAGCTGAACCATCCGCTCCTCCTCCTCCTCCTCCGGCAGCCCCAGCTTTGGAAAAAAACTCACCCTTCACCTTCAGCTCTCAGAGACTGGGTTTGGGTTTGGTTTTCTCCAAAGCTTTTAACCTCGCCTGCCCGGCCCCGCCACATCAAACTGGGGAGGGCTGGAGGGGTGGAGGGAATGGCTACCAAAGCCACCGCGTGTGTTTTAATATCACAGAGTCATAGAATCAGCCCCGAAAAGCCAACCCTGCCCTGGGCTGCATCACAAGAAGCGTGGCCAGTAGGGTGAGGGAGGTGATTCTGGAGGCCATGAAGGTGCTCCAAAGGCTGGAGCCCCTCTGCTGGAAGGACAGGCTGAGAGAGTTGAGGGGGTTCAGTCTGGAGAAGAGAAGGCTCCAGGGAGACCTTAGAGACCCTTCCAGTCCCTCAAGGGGGTCCAGGAGAGATGGGGAGGGACTCTTGGTCAGGGAGGGGAGCCATAGGAAAGAGGGGACACTGAAAGAGGGGAGACTGAGATGAGATGTGGGGAAGAACTTCTTTGGTGTGAAGGTGGTGAGAGCCTGGCCCAGGTTGCCCAGAGAAGCTCTGGCTGCCCCATCCCTGGAGGGGTTCAAGGCCAGGCTGGATGGGACTTTGAGCAACCTGGTCTGGTGGGAGTTGTCCCTGCCCGGGGCAGGGGGGTTGGAACTGGATGATCTTTAAGTTAAGATCCAGTTGAAACTGGGTGATCTTTAAGGTCCCTTCCAACCCAAAGCATTCTTCGTTTCTATGATAACTGCACAACACCTCAAGTTGGAAGGGACCCCTAAGGATCCATTATGTCGGGGTTGACCTCTTCTTCTCCTGACAGCTGCAGAGCACCGGCCGGCTGCTGGAGGAGCAGCTGCCCGAGATGATGACAGAGCTGTTGGCGATCGCCCGCGACAAGATGCTGTGTCCCTCCGAGTCCATGCTGACGCGGTCCCTCCTGCTGGAGGTCATCGAGCTGCACGCCAACAACTGGAACCCCCTGACGCCCACCATCACGCAGTACTACAACAAGACCATCCAAAAACTGACGGCTTGAGCGGGCAGGGCAAGGCGGGGTGGGAAGGGACGAGAAGAAGACGTGCACACCTGGACGGGCTCCAGCAAGAGCTTTTCCAATTTCAACACCCCCCCCTCCCCCCCCCACCATAGCAGACCAAAACCCCAGCATGCTCCAGAATAACGTTCGTGGGGTGGGGAGGGAGAAGCATGATCCTTTTTTTTCAGCCGCGTCGCCAA
>JAOQGI010000019.1:2952919-2968380 GCA_027564495.1 Gallinago solitaria | reverse complement strand
GGGGGGGGGGGGGGGGCAAGCATTTGGGAGAGGGATTGTGCAGAGTGTAGAGACCGCAAGTCCTCACCTTCCTCGTGGTTTTGCAATTATTGCATGGTTTTATTGTCCCATGTATATTCTTTATATAAAATTATTTTTCTGTTGCTTCTGTGAGCCCCTTCAAAAGCGGTGCCACGGGCGGGGGCTCACCACTCTCCCAGGAGAAGCTAAACCCAAATAACCCAGTTCTGCTGCTTGGGTTCTACTTTTCAGCCCAATTTACCCGTCTTTTTTTCCCATTTCAGCTCCCTTTCCAAAGCCAAGAATATCTTCTCCCTGGGGATGATGAGTTGTCCTTGGGAACAGGCGACCATCCCTGGTCCCTACATCTCCAATTTAGACCCCTCCAGCATCTTGCACAAGGGCTTTCACCCTTTTTTTTAGCCTTTTCTGCTCCTGCAAATATCATACCCCGGGGTCATGCTAGGTTTGCATGTCCCAGAAGTCCCACCAGCAATCGCCACCACCCATGTGCATTGAGGTCACCCATGGAAATGCTGCAAGGAGCCTCACGTCCCCCTGCTCCTCTATGCAAAACCCATGGCCTCCCAGTTCTTCCCCTAATTACCCTCTCCTCCACTTCACCTAATTGCCCCCATGGCGCTTGATCAAAGCACCTCTCCTAATAGAAGTAATGACCAAAAAAAAACCAAACCCAGAGGAACCCTAAGAAAAGGCAAGTCCAACAGCAGTTGTTGTGTGGAGCCCTTGCCCAGCCCTGGGTGGCCCTGTTGGACATGGTGGGGGACAAGCAGCCCCATGGGATGATGGCGCACCACGGTCACCCCCAGGAGATGCTCCCATGGGGTGGCTGGGGCATGTGTTCTGCTTGTTGTCACAGGGGGTTTTGGGGACACCCAGGGGGGCTGGCAGAGGGTTGGGGGGTTCAGGATGGTTTACCCCCACAGTGCCATGCTGGAGTCTATTTTCTGGTGGGAACCATCGGGATAAAATTAGAAGTAGGTTGAACTTTATCTATGACTTGAACTGAGGCTGAACTCAGTTTTGTTTTGGTATGGTTTTTCCAAGTTCAAAAGAGTTCACGGGGCGGGAGGCAAAGCGGGGTGGGGGGAGAACTGGGTGGGTTTTTTTTTTCCTAAACTTGCTCTTTCTGTGATTTTGCTGGAGTTTGATTGCCTCATCTGCAAGGAAGAGCTCTTCTCGCACTATTTCCAGCTCAAGATGGTGATGTGGTGGCTCAAATACTGCCACGGTCACGTTAGATATTTAGGGGTGGGATAGCACAGGGCTGACCAAACCTTCCCTGGGCTCAGCCCTGGGTCTGTCCCAGCCCAGGATGGGAAGGCAAAGGGGGAAACCAGAGTGGGTTTGGTGGATACCACACTGTGCGAAAGGACCACACTATAGATGCTCTGAGGACTTTTTTGGTATAGTTTTCATAGGATCGTAGGACGGTTTGGGTTGGAAAGGACCTTTAAAGGCCATCTAGTCCAACGCCCCCACCATGAGAAGAGGCATTTTCAACTAGACCAGGTTGCTCAGAGCCCTGTCCAACCTGACCTGGGATGGTTCCAGGTCAGGGGCGTCTCCCACCTCTCTGGGCAACCTGAGCCAGGGTCTCACCACCCTCAACTGTAAAAATTTGGTACTTTTTGTCCTGTGCCAACTCTCTGGGACTTCCAGGCAACCTTCCAGCATCTCCATGGGGCTTTGCACGGACCTGAATGGTGTTGCTAATCCTCAGTTCTCACGTGGCCACCCCGTTGTGGAGCTGAATTTGCTCTCCTGGACGAGGGACAGGAGAACCTGGGAACCAGAGTCGTGCTCCACATCCCTGACCCCCGTGGGTTGTGCAAGCTGCTGGCACCTGTGTGAAGGTGTGGGTGGTGCAGAGAGCACATAGGGGACTGCACATCTCCCTCTGGGGGGGTGGTGGGGGGGTTGTGACAGTCCCCCCCAGGCCGTGGGAGCCTGGTGCAAGCACAAGGACATGGTCGTGAAGGTTTCATCACGCCAAACCCCTGGCAGAGCTGTAAAGGGACAACGGCACCTCATGGCTCCCCATGTTTCCCAACGAGCCCATCACCCCTTTCTCAGAAGACTTCTACCACATGGTTATTTCACCTCCTAAATTACTCAAGAGTCAGTAGAAACTTCACCGAAACGGACCTTCTAATTTTAACAAAGATGCCTCCTAGATGGCTGACAAGTTAAGGGAATGCACGGGGCAGACTCATTTCCTGGAATAAGAGCTACTGGAGAAAAAGTCCCTCCAGGCTGGCTCCTAACTATGACACATTTGATAGCCATTCAAGGACTACTGGGAAACATGTGTCATTTGTCTCCGTGAAGCTTCAGACAGAGTTTCATCATCAAGTCTGACTGCGCCGTGAAATCAAACCGGCTGAAAAACCTTCTAGCGGGGATACAACCTCTGGTGTGTGCGTAGGACGCACCATGGGGGTGATTTATAGTTATTATTTTTAATTTTTTTTTTTTTTTTCGCCAAGGTTTTATATTCGGGTGGAAAGTGGCTTCACCCCCACTGTCGCACCTTGTTTTCTTTCCTCCTCCTCCTCCTCCTCCTCCTCCTAGCTGGATGACCTGCGTTGTCACCCATGGGGTGTGCCCCAGCCCTGCCAGGACCCGGTCGATCATCGTCAATGAACTTTGGCACCTTAAACCGTGGAAAACCCGACATGGTGCCCCCGGAGAAAGGGATGGGTGCCTGTCCAGGCCAGGAGATCGGATTGCCCCAGGGGATTTGCTGGGAGTCCCATGACGAGCCTGGAAGGGAGCCCAGACCACAGGGCACCACCGCGCTTTCCACCCGCCGGGGGAGCTCAGCCAGGGTCTCCAGAGGACAACCGGTGGCCTCTGTCCCTCGCTGTCACCCTTGTGTGTGCAAAACCCCAACCCCACACCGGCCCAAGGTTTGGCCTGGGCTGGGGGGAGGATGATTTGATGATTCTCATCCCACCACGTGAGATGTATGGGATGGGGGCACATGGTGGTGGGTTCCCCTTCCTCCAAACCCCTCTGGTGTCTACATGGCAGGTCCCAGGGCACCCTGTGCTCACCTACGAAGGGAGTGTTTACCACGGCTTGACCCACATCGCTCACCCCACGGCCAGTTACCTGACCCTGCTGCCTCGGGGTGTTTTTTAGGACAAACCTTGATCTCCAGCCATGACCCACTTTCCTGCGCTGCTTCGGGCGCTCGAGCCGCCCCGTTCCCTCCCCGTTGGCTGCAGCTTTGGCCACCAGCATCCTCCATCCTCCTCAGCCTCACAGCGGGGGGGTCATCCCAGGTCCTCAGGGTCTCTCACCGCTTTGTTTCATCCCCGAGGTGTCAGATAGGATCTCAGCGCCGGCTGTTTTGCAGGTAGATGAGGAATCCAGTGCTACAGAGGGGGGTTTTTTTGTTGTTTTGGTTTGATGGTGGGTTGGGGTTTTTTTGTGGGTTTTTTTTTTTTTTTTCATTTTGTTTTAATCTCCTCCATCTCAGCTTCGCTGCGAGCTGTTTCTAGGAGTCCTTGCCCAAGTGCTCCCGTCTCCAGGAAACGCCGTTATCAGCCACCCCCATCGGGCTGCTCCATTTCGAGCTCCCGGGGCGCCCGTTCCCAATCCAATTTCTACTGGAAGCAGATAAGGCAGAGGAAGGAGATAAAGGCTGGCCGGCAGCCTGGTCACCCTGCTGCTGTCCCCTCCACCCCTGGTCTCAGAGGGGACACATGTCAGTGCTGGGGGGGACACAGGGACACAGGGACACCCTCGGAGCAGTGCTTGTAGCCAGTGGGTGGGCATGGAGAGGTCTCCAACCCTTTGGGACAGTTGGATGGCATCAGGACACAAGCACTTGGGGGAGACTGGGGACACCTGCAGAGCAGTTCTTGCAGCCTTGTGGCCAGTGGGTGGGCATGGAAAGGTCCCCAACCCTTTGGGACAGATGGGTGGCATCAGGACCCAAGCACTTGGGGGAGATGGGTGATATGGAGACACTCTCAGAGCAGTGCTTGCAGCCAGTGGATGGGCATGGAGAGGTCCCCAACTCTTTGGCACAGTTGGGTGGCATTGGGACCCAAGCACTTGGGGTAGACTGGGGACACCCTTGGAACAGTGCTTGAAGCCCTGTGGCCGGTGGGTGGGCATGGAGAGGTCCCCAACCCTTTTGGGACGGTTGGGTGGCATCAAGACCCAAGCTCCTGGGGAAGATGGGCAACATGGGGACAACCTTGGAGCAGTGCATGCAGCCAGTGGGTGGGCATGGAAAGGTCCCTAAGCCTTTGGGACAGATGGTTGGCATCAGGACTCAAGCACTTGGGGGAGACTGGAGACACTCTTGGAGCGGTGCTTGCAGCCTTGTGGCCCATGGGTGGGCATGGAGAGGTCCCCAACCCTTTGGGACAGATGGGTGGCATCAGGACCCAAGAACTTGGGGGAGATGGGCGACATGGGGACACCCTTGGAGCAGTGCTTGCAGCCTTGCAGTCAGTGGGCGGACATGGAGAGGTCCCCAACCCTTTGGCACAGTTGGGTGGCATCAGGACCCAAGCACTTGGGGGAGACTGGGGACACCCTCGGAGCAGTGCTTGAAGCCCTGTGGCCGGTGGGTGGGCATGGAGAGGTCCCCAACCCTTTTGGGACAGTTGGGTGGCATCAAGACCCAAGCACCTTGGGGAGATGGGCGACATGGGGTCACCCTTGGAGCAGTGCTTGCAGCCAGTGGGTGGGCATGGAGAGGTCCCCAATCCTTTTGGGACAGCTGGGTGGCATTGGGACCCATGCACTTGGAGGAGATTGGGGTGAAGCGTTGACCCTCCTTCTTGGGTGTGCCCACCTACAACTGGCCATTGACAACAATATACAGGGGAAGGGTTCAAGTTCAGGCTGGACTAAGGGGACTTTTAGCACGGCTTGGTCTTTCATCCCTTGGCATCTACATTTGAAAGGTTTTCCTCCCTTTCTTCCCCAAAACCTCCAGCACAACCTCACACCTCTTTTTATAAGCACCCCCTTTGCACCCACCTCCTCCCCGCCTCTGGAATAGCAAAAATGATCAGATTTGTGAAAAAAACCAACAACCCCCCAACAAAATAGGTGGGCACGATGGACAGGGACCACCCGTTTACTCTCCCAGCTGGTCAGTGACAGCTGACTGGTGAATGCCTTTAATTAAAACATTAAATGGTTAATGGGAAGCTGAGCAAAGGTCTCCCGCTTGGCTCCTGGCCACTGACATCACCATGAAGTCTCACCCCCAAATACCGCTGCCCTGGGGTGGATCAACCTCCGTCTCTGAGGTGGGACATCCCCACGGGCAGCCCTCCGTCCATGGACCCCTTTCCCGAGGGGTGTCTTCTCTCCCACCTGCAGTTTTGGTCGTTTGGCAGGTTGGGTTTTTTTTAAGCAAGAGGAATTACCCAGTATGGAGCAGTTTCCCAAGGTTGAGAAGCAGGAGCATGGAAGTAATAATTAATCGGCAGCAGCTGGCAGGGGCTTTGCTCACCTAAAACGACCTGGTGTAAGGGTCACTCCACAAAGGTACCTTGAATGTATAAAAGGAAAGATCTTGTTCTGGCCTGAGGGAAGTCTTGAGGAGAGAAGACTTGGGGGGGATCTGATCAATGCTTACAAATACTTCAAGGGAGGGAGTCAGGAGGATGGGGCTGGTCTTTTCTCAGTGGTGCCCAGGGACACAACAAGAGGAAATGGGCACTAACTTCAGTATAAGAACTTCCATCTAAAGATGAGGAGGAACTTCTTTCCTGTGAGGGTGGCAGAGCCCTGGCAGAGGCTGCCCAGAGAGATGGTGGAGTCTCCTTCTCTGGAGACATTTAAACCCCACCTGGACACGTTCCTGTGCAGTCTGCCCTGTGTGACCCTGCTTTGGCCATCTGGACTAGATGGTCTCCAGAGGTCCCTCCCAACTCCATATGTTTCTATGATTCTATGAAGGAGAAAGAAAAAAAAAGAAGAGGAAGGTGAAGGAAGAAGTGATAAAGACATCAGGATCTCCTTCCCTTCCCAGCTCCTCATGTTTTCTCCTCCATTTCCATAACACCAGAGCATCTTCTCCCTCTCAAGTAATGGGCTCACAGGACACAACTAAGCATCTCAGATATCCAGACTCCCCTGGGAGCCACCCCTTCCTAGATCCAAGGTGTTTTCTCTGGAGAGCAGGGCTTTGGGAGCAATTCAACACCCTTCCTGTCATTAGCAGAGGTGCCTCAACTCCAGAGCATTGTCCCCTCCATGGACACCTCACCTCCTCCCACCTCTTTGAGCAATGGTGGGTTTGAAACCGAGCCTCACAAAGTTTGATTTGGGTTCATCACCCTTGGTGGAGCTGACACCATCAAAAATGCCAGTGAAGAGGAAGTTAGATGTATTTTAGTGTGGGTTTTAGTCTCAAATGGCCTGAATTAAAATCTGCAGGAAAGTAAAGGGAGCTCTTTGACCAAAACATCTACGATGGATGCAGACATCTCCACCAAAAACATACCTTTCAAGCAGACACCAAGAAAAAAAATTGCACTGTGCTGTTTCAAAGTCCCTTTTTGTTCTCAAAACATCCTCAGCGGACATGCAGGGGACGCCCAACAACTTGCTGCTTTATCCTATGGATTCCAGGCCAGGTCTTCAACTGGAAAACAAAAAAAATATCTCTAGCTGCAGGTGTTCGGGTAGAGCTGGAGGTTTTTGTACTAGCGGGGAGTCTGATGTCCTCCATCTGCAATGGAAACCTGCTCTGATGGCTGTTCCTTATCTCACTGCTGATGCTGTTTCTGCAGTTCCAGGGTCCTTATCTGCAGTAGAGTCAACTCAGAGATAATTGCAATAAATAACCCATAATATTTTTCCCTATTGAAATGTCTTTGTGAGGAACAAAAACCAAAAAAACAACAACAAAAACCCATGGTTTAAACAATGGATAAAAAAGTGGTGGGTTCTGTCTGTTCCTCCCTGCCCCGCACAAATCTGGGGGGCTTCACCCTGATTTTCCACGGAACCCTCCAAGGACCAGACCCTGGAGTTCCCCCAACTCAAGTAGACCACAGATTTCTGGTGATGTTTCTCACCTTCCCTTTGGGGGACGGGGTCCTGGAGCACGTCTGAGGGATGGTTGGGAACCACTGAGTTGTTAAACACCCTCCCCACCCCCAAAATGCTCCCTCTTCCAATTTGTTGCTGGGAATAACTGCTCTTAACACACCCCTCCCTCACCTCTGCAAAGCCATAAAGAGCTGGCAGATGGCTGAACAACAGCTCTTATAGCCTATAATAATGAGAAGAATAAAGAAATTCTAATAAATAGCATTTACCCACGTAAGTAACACCTAATGAAAGCCAGATAATGGTTTGGTAATAAAGGGGGGGTGAACTGGTGAGAGAGGGAGTCTGGAGGAGAGCATATAAGGTGCTGAGAAAATGAAAAGATAGACCAAAAAGGAAGCTTGGAGGACCTTGGGTTCTTTAGTCTAGAGAAAAAAAAAAAAAAAAAGAAAACAGAAAAAAAGAGAAAAAAAAGAAAAAAGAAAAAAAGAAAAAAAAAAGGAAAAAAGAAAAAATGCCAGCAAGGGGACATAGTAAATCTTAAAATAGACCTACTGAAATAAAGGACATAAGCTCTTCGTAGTCACAGAGGAAGGGCTGAGGAGTCATGGGCTTAGACAGCAGGAAGGAAGATGCTGCTCGGGTGAGAGAGGGACGTTTGCCAGTGGAGGGGACAATGAAGGCCTGGCAAAATCACCTGGAACAGTAGGAGAGCTTCACCTGAGGTTATGAAGACCAGGTTGGACAAAACACCTCTCGCAGGTGGCCTAAGGACAGCTGAATTGCCCTTGGGTTTAGGGGTAGATAGTTGACTTTCAGCCCTCCCTCCCAGCTCCATTTTCTATTATTCAGTTTATTTTTCATCCTCGGTTGGGTTGCATTTGGAAATTTAAGGAAACGTCTCAGCTGAGCATTTTTCTCCCTTGTCTGCAGACCAGTCTTCCTGAGGGAAGGACGTCTTCTCCTCCAGCAAGGCTGAATCTCCAAGCTGCACACGTAGGGGGGACAGAAAACCTAGAGCAGAGATTACTAAGGGCAAGCCCTGGGGATTTAGTAGACCTTTTTTTTTCTGGATACCTAAGGTCCAGTGCTGGATAGATAGGAGCTCGGTTCCTTGAATGTCATCCTTCAGAGTACACAAGTACCAACCCTGAACACGAGAGATGGAGATGTGTTCCCATGAGATGTTATGTATCTGTTGATAGTGAGGGCTCTGGTGTTCCTGGCCCAGATAAAGACCAGCATAAGCATGATAAGTTCTCTTGATGTTCCTCAAGCTGAAGCTCCAAGGACAGAGGGAATGACAGTGAGAGGGCGAGGATGAAAAAGCAGAGGGTGCTTTACATCTCCAGGCTTTTCTAACGGAGGAGGCACATGGTACGAAGAGAAACACTCGGAATTAAAGCTGGGTCTGGAGAACCTTGGCTTGGGAAGGTCCCAAAAAAATGAATGAGGTTTTAAGGAGGGGTTACGAGACGAGGGTGAGCAGGGAGCGGTTAGGAGGAATTTTAATTAACATCAGTGATCACAATGTTATTTAATAAGGTCCAAAAAAACATCTGAGAGCAATGAAAGCTGAAACCAGCATTTTCAGAGCAAACAGAGGCAAGTGTGGGTCTGGGGGAGAAGGTTTGGCTTCCCCTGGGGAGGAGGGGAACCCGAAGAGGTGGTAGCTCCTGGGGAGACAAAAGCTCAGAGATGTGGTTTTGGGGATGGAGGAAGGACTGAGCACCCCAGGGATGGGAGATGTCCTGCGTGTGCTGGGTCCTGGGGCTGTCCTTGGCATGGGGGCACCAAGAGCTTCACAAGGTGGCATTTAGGGAGGTGTGAGACCAGCAGGATCAGAAATTGAGTGCTTTTTGGCAGCTGGGCACCCTGAAGCCAAGGTGCTGGATGTGTTGAGGGTCTCTGTCTGAATTAAACACCCTGCAGAAGACGTTGAGCCCCGCATTTGCAAAGAGATGCCAATTGAAGCACAAAAATGGAAGAAGCCAACCTCGGTGAAGGCAGGGTGGTGACAGATGGGCACCCAGATTTGTGGCACGAGGGTGGGGACAACCACAGGACTACAGCAGTGGTGGAGGGGGACAGTGACCACACACCACCTGAGTCCATCACACCTCCCACGAGCAGCTTTGACACCCCCCACCCTGCCCCAAGGACTCTGACACATGTTTTGGGCCAACTGGAGAGGACACCATAGACCACGGTGGGGTCTGCCAACCCAAATAACCCCAAGGGCAAGCACAGGAGAAGAGGAGGCCAGGCTGGGCTGTGCATGGCTCACAGCTCACCAGCCTCGACCGTTCAGGTTCTCCCCATGCCCAAACTTGTCAATGGGGCTGTTGAGAGCGATGACATAATTACAGTTTCAATCACAGATTAATAAGAAGTGGGGGGTTGTTGTTTTTTGGGGGTTTTTTGGTTGGTTTTTTGGGTTTTTTTTTTTTTTGTGTTTTTTGTTTTAGCAAAGGCTGAGGCATGCCTGAACTGGAAGGGCATTTCACCTCCCCGCTGCCTGGGAGCTGAGGGTGCCATACCCTCTTTGATGTCTCCTGGCGTGGAGGTTTTACAAACACCATCAGCGGCGGCGGCGGCTGCACTCATGTTCCTGCTGCATCCACCCTTCCCATGGCACGTTCTCCTTCAGGAAGCCACGCGGCTTTCATCTCCAGCACTCAGTTGGGCAAGGGGGACTGGGGAGAAGCTGTCACTGGCCTCCAAAATAAGACTTCTTCTGGTGGAAGAAAGTCACCCGAGATGCCATCAAAGGCACAGACGGGGATAGAAGGGGAAACTGAGGCAGCAGTAGATTGCCCCAGGTCATTCAGAGCATTTGTGGGGTGTGACAAGCTTAGGGATGCATCTGAAAGGCTGCAGCAGTGGGAGGACCTGGCAGAGCGAGGCTACCATAGACCATGGACCATACCATACCATGGACCATAGACCACCATAGACCTCATAACCATGAGATGCAAGGGAGAGATCACACCCATGGGCCAGATACCAAAAGCCAAGCTTAAAGTCCAGCTTTTAGGGACAGACCCTGAAGTATAACCATTTAAAGCAAAACTGCAGAGGGGCAGAAATGTGTTGCTTCAAGAGATGGTGGTCATGGGAGGATATATCCATATCCAGTGTGACTTCTTGTCTCTGTATAAGGTCTCCCATATTTCCTCCTCCCCCATCACTCAGCCCAGCCCAGCTCACTTGGACCACACCAATCTCTCACCTCAGGAGGTTTCAGTGCCTGAATCAGCCTGGAGCTGTCCCTCAGCTACTGCCATCAGGAGTCCCAAAGCCCAGCCAAGCCCCGCCAACCCAACCATTAAAAAAAACATCTGGTAGACACCCAGGAGCCACCAAGCAGACCTCATGTGTGGGGAACCCTGCACTGAGCTAAAAAAAGGCAGCTGAGACTTTGGGGTAGAAACTTGTGACTGAGATCTGCTGTTCCCTTGTGGTTTTCTGCTCTTCATGTCCACCATCTCCACTTTCAGGACGTTTTAGACGTTCTTCGAATTCTATGTTATCATGATCCTGTGCCCCTTATTGCTTCAACAGAGGTTGATTCACTGGACTGTCCATCTCCACTGGAAGGAGGTGAATGTATTTGAACTTTCTGAGCTTTGAACACCAGAATCTCCATCTTCCTGAAGATTCCCAAGCCATGAGCAGGTCTGTATCTGGAGATTGGTTTCCGGTAACAAAGCAGGTCCCTATCTGGAAATCTGTTTTCCTGCAACCAGAATGTGCCCCAGGTGAGAAATTTGCCTCCTGAACTCAGCATGACCTCCAAGAGCTGAAAGGCTTTGGATTAGGAGCATCGGGGTTGACTGTGCTGAAAATCAATCTAAACCTGGGGCCGCGCTGCCAAGAGTAGTGATGCATCCCCACAGAACACCTCAGAAGTCCACAGAAATACCCACCAAAACACCAGTGCCTGCTAGGGGTCTGGCCCAACAGCTTCACTCAGGCCAGAGATCATAGATTTGTAGATTAGTTTGGGTTGGAAGGAACCTTCAAGCCCATCCAGAACCACCTCCTGCTCCGGGCAGAGACACCTCCCACCACACCAGGTTGATCAAAAACCCATCCAACCTGGCCTTGAGCACCTCCAGGGATGGGGCAGCCACAACCTCCCTGGGCAACCTGGGCCAGGCTCTCACCACCCTCACACCAAAGACTTTCTTCCTGAAATCTCCAGGGGGTGGTCCCAGTTGTGGGTTGAGGTCCCACTGTACCTCTCTCCAGATGGAGCTAGCAGCGCCTTCAACGACTGATGCTGCTGCATGGCCTTAGCTCTCCACCAGATGCAGCCTCACGTCCCCTCCCCCCCCCCCAAAAAAAAAAAAATCCTTAAGACAAAGGGTTAAAGTAACAATGAAAGTTTTATGAGTCCAGGCTCCAGATGTTGCAGGCAGGAAGATGAAAGCAATCTCCTTCGCCTGGTTCTGGAGGCATTAAGCCCTTAATAGCCCGTCCTGCGGAGGCGATGCCCTGCCTCCAGCCCCTCTTGGCTTCATCTCCCCACTGGAAGTGGTGGGGCCGGGGAGCCCACAGGCAGCGAGTCACTGCACAAAGCCTTTCCGTCCCCCCAGCTCGCTCTCGATCAATTATTAAAAGCAGAAAATCCTCCCACCATGAAATTCATCCCAGCTTCCCCACGGCGGGGCGGGCCGGGCCAGAAAAAAAATCCAAACCACGGGACCTTACACTTCCAGGGGAAGGAGTAAAAACCTCTTCCCGTGGGGTGTTTTGGGGTGCTGGGGCATCTCCAGGGGGTTGTTTCTGTTGGCACCAACGTTCCTTGGCTCCTGTTGGCCATCTCTGCCGAGCATCCTTCCCACCTGTAGCTGTGTGGCGCCCCACCACCCTCTTGGCTGCCCTCAGGATCAAGATCAAGATCCCATCAAGTTCAAGAAGGTTGGTTGCCCTTCTGTCACCTCCATCAGGTTCTAGCAAGCGCCTCGACACTTGGTTTCTGCTTTCTTTCACCAGGCCCCTTGTTTTCTGCTTTCCTCCTCTTGCAAGCTCTCGGTCTTGGCTTCTCTTGCTGGTGCGAGGCAAAACTTGCTTTCTGACCCATTTTCCACTGGCGGTTGGCCTTAAACTGAGCTCGTTAGCTTCAATAGGGGTGATACTGGGCACAGGTTATGTCCCTTCACTGGTTGACTGATGGGACCCCAAGCTGTCCTGCTCCTTTCTTTGCAGGGTGCCTTGTGCGAAAGAGATACCTTCGGGGCAAGAATGTGATTTTTTTTTTTTTTCCTAATTTTAAGCATATCCAGATTGGCATTCTTGTCTGGGCAGCTGTAGGGAATAGCAGGGGACCCCCTCAGCTCTGAGGTCTCTGATGGCCCAGCTCCAGCTCTGGGTACACACACGCCTCGGAATAACTTGCATATTTTCGACAGGACGGAGGATATAAATACATCCATGGTAATGCCCGTCCTAAGTATCGCCACCGCAGCAAAATATATATGAGATGATTGTTTTATTTTTTTCCCTTTTTTCCCCCACGTGTGTTGTAACCCTGGTAACTGACAGCACCCATATTGTACTCTGGCTTATGCTGCTTTGTTCCTGTCTGATACGAAGAAAGACTGAGAAAGTCTTTCCATCACCATCACCGAAAGCTGGTGATAACAGCCAGATTTGACTCTCAGAGCTGCTCTAACCCCCAACAGACATCAACCTCCCTTCCTTGAGGCCTAACCCTGTTCAGATGTAAGACCACAAGTGATGGAGCAAAGATCTGCCCACGCCATCAGGCTCAACCAGGCTCAAGGAGGTCCATCTCCTCTTGGCTGAAGGATCTCAGAGCCCCCACTTCCCCATAGCGCCTACAGACTGAGCTGTGGGTGGTTGGGTGGGTGGAAGGCGTAAGGGGAACCCCCTCTTTTTTCAGCTCAAATGGGTGTGCATTTACAGGAAACAGAGTGCATGGACTTCCCATCCTCTGCAATAAATATCTTATTATTGCATGTGGCACCACGCATGCAATGCTCTTCCTTGCTCTCTGATCCAATGAGCATCTCAAAAGCGTGGACAACAAAGAATCACCCCTCCAGCCCAAAGCACCCCTTGTTCTCACCACGAGGCCCTTCAAGGAGGAGAAGTCATGGCACAGCTCGACCTACCTCTACTCCAGGACAGCTGCTAATGCAGGTCTTCTCCCTCCACCCAAGATTTTTCATTTCTGGAAGCAGAACTGAGTTCCACCCCAAGATTTCCACCACACTTTCAGATCTGATGATGTTGTCACAAGGTTCAGGAGTTGCTGGGCGTGCAGCTGATGGCGAGATGGACGTGTGGGCATTGGAGACTCTTAGCTTTCAGAAATTAGTGTTTAAAAAAAAAAAAGCTGATGGTCAGGTTCATCATCAGGAGTAATTTAGCAGTTTATGACGCTGGTCCAGTCAGCATGACAAAGAGGAAACATCCCGGGATTTTCCACCAAAGCAGATGACAAGGACTTTGGCTGGTAAATGTGACACAGTGGTGACTTCCTTGTTACCCACAGAAGCTACCTGAGCCTCTCAAGTGTTGCAGTTTTTGTTTCGTTTCCTCTTTAAGCCACCCAGATAGTTGTACAATGACTCACTGGATGTCCCTCTGACTCTCTTGTACAAATATGCAAAGGCTGGGCAAGGACACCCTCCTGCCAAAGCCTGATGACACAATGGGGTCACAAGGGGTGGACCTCTCCCACCATGGACTGGGGCTTTGGATCTGATCCTGGCCTTGCTGTCATCTCCAGCAGAGCAGGATTGCCACTCATGCGTAGGCTCCTTGGGGCAAGGTCTTTTTCATTACAATGCCCAGCCCAAAAAGGGCCAGGACCCCCTGTGAATCCCTGTTACTGGACAAAAAAATGCCACAGGAATAGCTCCATCCATTGCTTCTTGCTGTGAACATGTCTCTCAGTTGGTTGTCCCAGCCTGCATTCATCTCCTCCCTTGAACCACCAGAGATGTATCCCCATCATGACATCCTGTCTCCAACCCTGTGCCCAAGAAACCAGAACACATTTTTAAACCCATGTAGACAACACAAAGAAAATTCTGTTCCCATGTACAGGTAGTTTTTATTAATTCATCTTAAGCCATTTCTTCACCACTTTGCCTCCAGAAACCCTGGCAGACCAGGATACACACATAGACCCAACTGAGCTACTGGCCACAAACTGAGTTAAGCTCCACTGGGCCAACTTTATACCAGTAAACACTGACAACAAAGCAAACAGTTATCCAAGGACTCACTCTTTGAAGTGTGAGGAGCCACCAGCCCATAACCACCACATTGTCCTGCCTGGACAGATGGGTCCATTCACCTAATGGGCTTGCATGTAAACTGCAAGCCAAGAGCCCAGAGATGCCTTGAAGTAGATGGGGAACCAGGCAGATGCTGAGCATCACCCACATGAGACTGGGATCGTGGCCCTGCACCATAATCCCAGTGGAAATCCCTTTGCAAGTGCTTTTCCCCAGTGGAAAACCATGATCTCAAGATGGTGGAGTTGTACCTCCTTCCCATCAGCCATTATAGACACTGTCTTTTATCAGCAGTTGACTCTCTGAGCGTATTTTGTGTATGATTTAGTAGCAAAATTACATCGTTTGACCCTTCTTTATTGCATTTTTCAGTCACCGCTCGGCAACATTGGGGAAAAAAAGTCCCAACCATCGTGTAATTTATTGTGTCGCAGTGTATAATTAGAAGATTTCGCACTGATTGAGCCGGAGCCATGGTCCAAAGCAAGAGTACAGTTAACTAGGACAGATTGATTTCAGACATCCCTAATTTCCAGAGAAATCCTTTCGGAAGGAGGGGAGGAGGGACACATGTCTCGCCGTCCACTGGGAAATCGGGTCTTCAGACTGTCTCAACCAGCTAATGTCTGAGCCTCTTAAGTGACTGAGATGTCTGTGAGGTGATTTCCAAGGAGGGAAGAGGGGAAACCACAGCTAAGCTACTAACCACATTACAGAGCATGATGATGCGTGAGGTCCCAGGGCCACCACTGCTCTGTTGGAAGATGTCCATGGATGTCCATGGAGCTGGGAGCGCTCATACTTGGGGAGGTGCCTGAATTTAAGTCTTTGCATGGATTTACCTCCTCCAACTACCTCTTCCAGCACTCAAGGTTTCTGTAAGCATGTGTCTTTCAACCTGGCCTTGGGCAGAGGGATTCACCTCAAGTGAGCATGGTAGGAGCTCATGGGGAAAGAATCCCCATGGTAGGGACTCTTGATAAGGGAAGAGAGCCATAGGACGAGGGGAAATGGTTTTAAACTGGAATAAGGGAAATTGAGATGAGATATCAGGAAGAAGTTCTTTGGTGTGAGGGTGGTGAGAGCCTGGCCCAGGTTGCCCCGAGAAGCTGTGGCTGCCCCATCCCT
>JAOQGI010000019.1:2904290-2915756 GCA_027564495.1 Gallinago solitaria | reverse complement strand
GGAGGGGGGGGGGGCAGGGGCGGGGGTATAAGAAGGTAAATCAGTTATTTCATGGGAAGTAGGAGCCAAGGCTCTGAAATCATGGAAATCCTCCGGGTTATTCCCAGGATTCTCTCTCCTGGATCGAGCTTTTGAATATTCACGGGAGCAAAGAAAATTCACATTATTTCCAAGGGCCCGCGGTACCGAATCTAAATTAATTAGAAAAGGGGTTAGATTTGGGGGCAGCCTTATTAAAGGTTAACGAGGACTGTACCTGCCCGGGCCGAAAAACTTTGGTGAGAAATTGGAAGAAAAAAAATACAAATAAAAATCGAGGAGGGGAAGAACATTATTTCCTGGTGTCTAAAAGCAAAATTTAAGGTTTGTCACAAAACTGGAGTCTGGGGAAGAGGACGGACTCCCCTCTTCACCTCCAAATAATTAACAGCACGAGGGAAAGCCGCTCATTAAACAGCCCATCGAATACTGCAGCTTTGATTTTCCCAAGCAAATCCTGTTGTTTTTACAAACAGTCGCTTCTGCATCCCAGGGAAAAATGGGAATTTGAGAACATTTTTCATTTAAGGTCTCGTGCGCCAAGCACGGTTCCTTGGTTCCCTCGGTTCCTTGGAGAACCTCCATTCCTTTTCCACCATGGTGAATCGATAGGGGGCAAAACAACAACAAAAAAAAAAAAAAAAAAAAGAAAAATTAGAATAGTTTCCTTCTCCTGTCTCTGGCGAAAGAGATATACTTTTTAAATTTTAAAAACTTTCCGGCCTGTTTTAAATGGGAACGATGTCTTTAGAGGGTTTGTTGCTTTTTTTTCCCCCTGTTTGAGGTTCTTCTTGCCTCGCCCGTGACTCGACCACTGCGATGACTTGATTGTCCCAAACAGAGGGAGGGAAAGCAGAACATGGTGTGTGCTCTGAAGGGATGGAGAAGAGGAACGAGGTCCAGGAGTTAATAATATCTGGGTTTTGGCCCTGCCGGGGGGTTCTCTAGGTGACCTCGGGCACATCCTTGAGTAGAGACCTGGGCTTGTTGTGATTTCCTCGGGTGAAACGTCCTCCGCAAGTGCTAAATATCAAATAACTGATAAAGAACCTCCTTCTAATTAACCCTGCAAACTTGGTTGAACAGCCCATATGGTAAAATACAGAAATAAGCATAAAGAAGATGAGAAAAATGGGATGGGGAGATGTTTTGAAGCAGGGGGTGATGCCCACAGCTGGTGGTGCTGTGGGATGGCGTGGCTGACGGGGAGGTCAGCTGGACCAGAGCTGGGGAGGTTTCTGAACCAGAAACCTTGTCTCAAAAGGTACCGGGACAAGGTTCACCCATGAAATGGAATAAAATCACCCATGAGAAGGAATAAAATCTGTTTGAATTATAGGATGGTTTGGGTTAGAAGGGACCTTTGAAGGTCATCTAGTCACACGTCCCTGCCATCTTGAAGATCCGTGATCTTCAACTGCACCAGGTCGCTCCAAGCCCCCGTCTCAACCCAATCTGGAATGTTTCCAGGAGATGGAAAGGCTTCTCCAGGCTTCTCCAGGATCTCACCACCCTCGCAGCAAAGAAGTTCTTCCCCACGTCTCGTCTCCATCTCTCCCCATCTTTCTTCTAAACCCCCTTGAAGTATTGAAAATACTGGTGCGATAGGTTGTGTGATGCATTTCTACGGCGTTTTCCATCCCTCCTGCGTGTCAAAACCTTTCCTAGCCCTCCCTTCTCCGGGAGGTGTTGTGGTTTGGTGGGTTTTTTTGGAGGGGGGGGAGGGAGGGGGACACCGCTTTTCCCCAAAGCCTGTCTTTGAAGAGCTCAAGCCCAGCTCATTTGCATTGCAATTCAGCCTTTGACAGCCAGTTGGAGCCAAGGCACTGTTAACCTAATTGTTTTGCTAACAGCAAAACCAGGGTGTGAGACTCCCCAAAGGCACTTCCAACAAAAAGGGGATAAAACCAGAAAAAAAAAAAACCACCAACAACAACAACAAAAAAAAAAACAACCCACCCCCAAAACCCTTTTCCTGACATTGTGACCGGGTACAAACAAACAGAGCTGATCCCTCTTCCTACACTTCCCAGGTGAGGGTCAATAACAAACATACTCTGCTCTTTTTGTACTTTTTGAATATATTTTTGGTTTTTAACAGCAGTGAAAAGCCCTTTCGGGGGAGGTAGGAGAGAAGAAGCCAGGCTGAAGGCAGGGCAGGCTCCCCATCCTTTTGTGCCCACTCGGAAGAGGGAAACTGGTGGCCCCCACTTCGATTTTTAGGATTTATATCTCAAGCCACGGGCGAAGTTTGGGTTAGGGTGGCATTTTGGCTGCATCCGAGGTCTCCTTCCTCACCAGCAGCTCACGTGCACGTGGCAAATTCGAGCTACCGGGCCTCAGCCCTGCAAAGGGAACTCTTCTCCAGGGAACCTTGCTGTGCGTTGCACAGCAGGTCATGGAGAGATGTGGACTTCACACACTCTCGCTCTTCTCACCCATCTAAAATCATAGAATCATGGAATGGTTTGGGTTGGAAGGGATCTTAAAGACCATCTGGTTCCTTAAAGACCATGCAGTTCCAACCCCCTGCTATGGGCAGGGACACCTCCCACCAGACCAGGTTCATCAAAGCCCTGTCCAGCCTGGCCTTGGACACCTCCAGGGATGGGGCAGCCACAGCTTCTTGGGGCAACCTGGGCCAGGGTCTCACCACCCTGACACCAAAGAAGTTCTTCCCCACATCTTATCTCAATCTCCCTTTTTTGAGTTTAAAATCATCATTTCAGTGGCTCTCAGGTGTTATTGGCCACTCCAAGGCTGCATCTCTTGGGAAGAGATTCACTGCAGGCGGGTAGAATAAATGAGAAAAAAAGAAAAAGGTGGCGTGAGCTGGACCCTTGCCTGTGCTTATCACATCCACCCAAATCAAGTAGTCCATCAGTAGGCCAATGGCATCCTGGGGGACATCAAGAAGAGTGTGGCCAGCAGGTGGAGGGAGGTCATCCTGCCCCTCTGCTCTGCCCTGGGGAGGCCCCAGCTGGAGCCCTGGGGCCAATTGTGGGCTCCCCAGTTCCAGAGGGACAGGGAACTGCTGGAGAGGGTACAACAAAGGGCCACAAAGATGATTAAGGGCCTGGAGCATCTCTCTGCTGAGGAAAGGCTGAGGGACTTGAAAATTACATATATATTAAATCCATAACCTTAATGTGTAACTCTGCCTTCCTTCGTATTACACCTGCACTTTTTGTATTTCAGACGTCTGAAATAGTAAATAGACATTTTCAGCCTTGTTTTGGCATGTGAGCTCTCAAGAAGGTTTTTATTTTTTTTTCCCTTCTAGATGGAAACAGAAAGCCTGAAGCATGAACTGCAATGTTTTATTTGTAGTTACCTACGGTGAGCTCTGGACTGGATAATGGGATCTACATCAAAATATATAAAGGGGAAATAAAGGGGATCTTACCCTACCGTTCCTTCTCCTGAAACCTCTGGAGATGGAGATAGCTACTTTCTGGTTTCAACCACCAGTCCGGACTTGCCTGTAGACCTCCATGTTCATCCTCCATGTGGATCCACTGCCTCTGGGATGCTGGATTATACAGTATATGTGAGATTGCACCATCCATGGGGGGGGTGGGGAAGGGTGGGGTGTCCAGCACTTAAAAGCAGCATCTCAGCCCTAACGTTATCAAAGCCAATCCTGAAGTTGGATATGTCCTTCTTCAGCATCTGCTGCTTGCCCAGAGGGAGGGGACAACCACGGGGGGCAACTGCGTACCAATTTCCCAGTGGGAGGAACTCACCATTCCTTCATTAAAAAAAAATCAAAGAAAATTACCAAATCCCCCTTTTTGGCCGAAGGAACTAGTTGTAAAAGGGATGGGAGAGCAGCAGGGAAAGCTAGAGGAAAAATCACCGCTTTCTGTATTTCCTATTGCTAGCAGGTAGGGGGGTAATTTTGGAGTTCCTTCCTTTTTATTGGGATAGGTCGTAACGTGACCATCATTTATGTGTCTTTCTGTATTTATTGCCATGGCCTGGCCAGACGCATCGACAGAGCTGATTTCTCTCCCTCAAACAGGAGCCACGTCCTCATGGGTGGTGAGATACCAGCCTATCATTTCCCCAGCCCTCAACATAAAAAAAAAAATAAAAAAATTAAAAAGTCAATTTTCAGACATCTGGGATGCAAACCCTTTATAAAACAGCATTTTAAGTGTAGAGTATTGCTGTTACATTGTACAAATGCAGGAAACATACATTTTAGGTTTCCTGTCCTCAAATCTGATGAAAATTCTCATTTGAAAGAACAAATTTTTGGATGGTCCTTGAGATTCCATTTCTACAGGAGCGTTATATCTCTACCTGATGACATTTTGGGCATTTTTGGTGCACCCCTTTGATGTGCTTAAGAGATAACTAAGAAGAAGAAGGCAAATAATTAAAAGATGCTTCAAAATCAGGACTATCACAGAAAAGTGATGCCTTATCATGAAGAAACCTCCAATGACTTAGTCACAAAATACCTGCATGGGATTAAAAAAAAAAAAAAAAAAGGTTTTGATGATGATTTCTTGAGTCTCTCGAAAGATACAGGATGAGCCAAAAGCTGGATATTCCGTCAGGAAAGAATACAAGTGAGAAACGAAGCGTCATTTTGCACCAGTAACGATCCAGGTGGGTTAATTAACCCACTGGTTGTGGTGGATGCTCTGTCAATAGTAATTTTGCAGTGAGGTTTTGGTGGTATTCAGATGAGGAGCTCCAGCTGGTTTAAACCTGTAGGGATGCAGGGAGTCACTCCGGTCTGAGTTACCCGGGTGGGTAGTCTAGACAGTAGGACTAGCCCTTCGTACCTGATAATTTATGAATTAGTAGAGCCAGTGTATTAAAACAGATAATTGAAAAGTCCTCATTTGTCTAAATGTAGGGTTGGGACATATATATATATTATTTTTTTTTTTTTTAAATAGCTTTTTATGAATATGAAACCCAACAGAAATGCTTTCATGACAGTCCCACGTGGCTCGGTTCCAGGGAAAACGACCTGCTTGGAATGGAATTTTATTTCCTCTAAAATATCCAAGTGATGGAAATCGCTTGAGAACCAGAGAGCGGCACCGAAACGAAATCGGCACCTCGGCCGATTCCCTCCAGGATGAGAGATTTCCTTTGAACCCAAAAGGAAGGAGTTTTGTGCACAATACGGGATCGGACGGGAACTGACTACCCCGATTTCCCAACCCAAAATTGCACAAACCCAAGAAGAAAAGTACTAATAGCAAAGCGTAAATTAAAGAGTGGATTTTTCAAACACACGTTACCCAAACCTGCAGCTTCGTTTCATCTGATAGCAGCGATTCATCCAAAGGAGGCCCAGACTTGTTCGCCTCATCTAAGAGGAAAAAAATTCCATATTCCATGAGAAGGTAAAAAAAAGGGGTGGCTGAGATCCCCATGGGCTGCTGGATGGGTCTTCCAGGGAGCACACAACACAGCCCACCGTTTCCCGAATGGATTAATATTTATTTTTTTTCTTCAAAGACATAAAAATAACTTTGGATCTGAAATATCCAAGGGATATTACAGGCTTTTTTTTTTTTTTCTTTCCCCATTTTATGGGGTTTTTTGGGGGGAGGGGGTTGCTGGCAGAATTTAATGACCCAAAGTTGAACCACCCATGGAATAGAGAAGAAAACTGATTTGAAGCAAAGAAGGCAAGGGCACTGTAAAGGCTCCCACGCTAACTGTGCCTTCACGTTCAAAGAAGGACACAGCTTTTAAGATGAAAACATATAAACTACAATGAGCAAAATTAGAAGTGTCTTTTTTTCCTTCATTCGATAGCCCAAGTGATGGCATTTAACTGTGACAACACCCCCACCCCCCCAAAAAAAAACCTTCCGAGGCTCACCCTCCCAAATCATAGACACAGAGGAGCACTTCACAACGAATTAAAGGATGAGTTTATAGCCATTGTTTAAAAGCCTAATTAACGCTGTGTTTAAAGCAAAAGTGAGACAATTACCACCTCCTAAAGGCCTCCAGAAATCCCAGCTGCAGACCTCCTGCCAGACTGGGTGATATCACCGGCACCATAAAACAGAGCTTTGCAAGAACCCTCCCATCCCCAGCCCCAAGAGCTATTGTCCTTATGTGCTAAGTATTATTATTATTATTATTCCTATTACTCTCTTTGTTGATGGTGATGGGCTAGGAAGTCTGCAGCTCAGGTTTCTTCAGACCATACCCACGCCTACAAAGGTGGCCTCACCTCCGAAGCCAGTTGACCGGAATTTAGAGCTCTCAGGGCTTCCCCACCAGCTCAAAAGGTCCTACCTGGGGAGGCAATTTTGTTAGATGGAAGCATTAATTCCAACATGTGCTTAATTGATAGGACCAGTTAAATCATCCTGATTACAGATTTTGACCCATCTGTATGGCAAACCACGTTGGCCGTTCATGGTTGCAGACTCCAGCTTTTTGTAACTGAACCCATAAATTCGATGCAAAATTCGAGTGGAGAGAGGAGGGACAAGGAAAAAATCTCAGCTTCTGGGTTCAAGCCAGGAACGTCACGAGAGGTTGTCGTGAGACCTCTGGTGAGCCTGAAGGTGAGTCGAAGTGCATCATCTCGCCCCGTCTCACACCGTTGGCGGGCCAGCAGGTAAGTGGAACTGGCACCGGCGTGAAGGCTCGTTTAGTTTGAACTAGTCAAACCATTTTGCAACGGATTCATTACAGAAAAATGTAGTAAATTACATTCAGTAAAGCCAGAAAGCCCGCTTTAATTGCTTTGACTTAACCGTGAACACGAGACTGCTCGAGAGCCTCAGAAGTGAGGATGTGATTTCGGTACCTCTGAACTATTTCAAGGGCTACAAAATTTTGCTGACAACACCCCTCCCAAGGCTCTCATGCAGCACCAGTTGGGATGCAACCCTGGGATAAAAGCTAGAAGCCAGGCCAGAGCATCTTTCAGTTGCACAAACGTGAAATCACAGAATGGTTTGAGTTGGAAGGGACCTTCAAGACCATCCAGTTCCAACCCAATTCCAGTAGGCAGGGACACCTCCCACCAAACCAGGTTGCTCAAAGCACCCCCAACTAGTTGTTGCCTGTAGACCCCCAACTAGTCTTGCTGCAGCTTCATCCAGCCCCAGGAGATCTTTTCTCATGTGGGGAGCACCAGGTGGGGGTTTCCTGACACCTCCCACCCTGGCCTGCCCCGTCCCACAACAGCCCTGACCTCCTGGGCTGGGTCCGTGTGTGTCCCATTGCTCACTGGTGTGGCCCTGCTGGCACTGGTGGCACTGGTGGGATGCCCCTGCAATGTTGGGCTAGAACTGGCAAAGCATTCCGTAGGGAATATCGAGTGCCCTGGCGTGGGGGAGCAGGTAAATGGGAAAAAAATTAAAGTATTTCTGTTTGGAAGGATGCTGTTGGGTATTAAATAGCGTAAGTTTTATAGAGATTTTTATATAGTCATGATTTCTACAGACTTGCTTCTTTAATCCTTGTTCCATAAGTCCCTTTTTTAAACAGGGCCAACCTCCTGCCTCAGTTTACCAGTCTGTAACTTTGCTTACTGACAGGTTCCTTCGCCAAGTTACTTCTCCAAGGATGGAGTCCATGGTTACTCCTCCAAGACTCTCAAAAAGGTGGGTACCACCAAGCAGAACATATATAGACATATATTTTCTCTTTATGTACAGACAATATGTTTTCACTCAGTGGCTTGCATCTATCTGAAAAAATAAAATGAGAAATAGCTGAGAGCCAGGAAATTGTATAACAAAGCTAATTTCTCTCTCCCTCCCCCCAAACAAAGGGAAGAAAGTCTGTCATTAGATGACATGGTTTTAAAGGAATGCTGTAACGTACAGAAATCCCATGCCATTATACGCACCCCTGAGGGCAGTGTGCGCTTCTGTTCCAGCATCTTCCGAGGCACTCTGTCTCTAGGCTGGGTAGGAAAAACTCAATTATCTGCAAGACCGTTTGACATTCATTATTTCAATCAATGTCACCATTGGTACTTACCAGTTTGGGCCGTTTGTAAGGTGGCCTTTACCAGACTTTGGCCAGAAGAAGGCTGATTTCTCATCTAAAGTCATCTAGGCTCTTTTCAGAGAGGAGATCTCAGAGGAGGCAAATCCCTACAGAGGACAACTCCTTCTTCTCAATGTCCACCATAGTGTGGGTGAGGCACCCTTGGTGGGACCCTGCTTGCTCCCAGGGAGCTGCAGGGTCCAAGTGAGACACCAGGGTCAAGGAAGAAGACAGTGATGTGCTGCAGCTCCATGAGGTTTGATTTGGGGACAGTTGCTTTGGACCCACAAAAACATCCCGCGACACCCGAAGCAGCACTGGGGGAGATGGTACTCCTGCCCAGATGGGTAAAGCTGTTTCATAGAATCAAAGAACAGTTTGGATTAGAAGGTTCTTTAAAGAACATCTTGTTCCAACTCTTTTTTTCCAACTCGATTTTTAGGATTTATATCTCAAGCAACGGGCGAAGTCTGGGTTAGGGTGGCATTTCGGCTGCATCTGAGGTCTCCTTCCTCACCAGCAGCTCACGTCCACACGGCAAATTCGAGCTACTGGACCTCAGCCCTGCAAAGGGAATTCTTCTCTGGGCGACCCTGCTGTGCGCTGAGCAGCAGGTCATGGGGAGAGTTGGACTTCACACGCTCTCGCTCTTCTCACCCATCTAAAAACATAGAATCATTGAATGGTGTGGGTTGGAAGGGACCTTAAAGACCATGCGGTTCCTTAAAGACCATCCAGTTCTAACCCCCTGCCCTGGGCAGGGACACCTCCCACCAGACCAGGTTGCTCCAAGCCCCATCCAACCTGGCCTAGAACCCCTCCAGGGATGGGGCAGCCACAGCTTCTCTGGGTAACCTGGACCAGGCTCTCACCACCCTCACACCAAAGAAGTTCTTCCCCACATCTCATCTCAATCTCCCCTCTTCCAGTGTCAAACTCTTCCCCCTCCTCCTATGGCTCCCCTCCCTGATCCAGAGTCCCTCCCCAGTTTTTCTGGAGCCCCTTGAGGGACTGGAAGGGGCTCTAAGGTCTCCCTGGAGCCTTCTCTTCTCCAGGATGAACCCCTCCAACTCTCAGCCTGTCCTCACAGCAGAGAGGCTCCAGCCCTCCCAGCATCTCCGTGGCCTCCTCTGGCCCCGCTCCAACAGCTCCATGTCCTTCTGCTGTTGGTGACCCCAGAGCTGGAGGCAGTGCCGCAGAGGAGGGTCTCCCCAGGGCAGAGCAGTGGAGCAGAATCCCTTCCCTTGACCTGCTGGCCACCATTGGGCTCTACCTAGACCATGTGCCTGGCCACAGCTCTGCCTGAGCGGCTGCAGGCAGTCAGAAAGCAGCCTTTTCCCTAAAAAAGTGGTGCGGTGGCCCCGTTTGATAGAAAGCAAACAATGACATGGCTTTTCGCCACGTTATCCTGCTGAGCTGAGGGCTCCTCAGTGCTGGAGAAGGAGGGACGTCCTCTTGCAAAAGCCCTTGTCCCATTGCTGCGAGCCCCAGGAATCCCAACTCCTGGCCTCCTCGCCAACTTATTCTCATGCAACGGCAGCAACATTGCAGAAGGTTCAAAACTTTTATTGATGGTAGGAATAAGGGGAGGGCGGGGGTTGAAGGGATCAGGCTGTGGAGCAGATGAGAAGAACACCAAGTGGTGGAACACACCATCAAATGCTCAAACCCCAGATGTTCCAAGTGCCTCCCTTCACCTGCCCACGGCAGGGGACCTGTTCCCTTCTTTCTCCAGAGTTGGGTGCCCTGGTTTCCAGCCCGGCAGCAGTTCTCAGTGCCACACTCTTCCTCTTGCCTGTGCACCTCAATATCACCCACCTTAGTATTCCCACCTCCATTACTCAGCCAGGAGATAAATCTTTCAGTAGAACTCAGCTGGCCGGGTGGTGAGCCATCGGGGTGCTATGCTGTCAGATGGCAACGGGGGTCACCAGCCACTTGTCCCATCCGCTGATGATCACGGAGGGATTTGAAACCCTTTTGGCTTCCCCACCCCAAGTTCCCCTTCCCTCAGTTAATTGAGTTTTGTCCACCAAGAGCTGAACTCCCCAAAACAAGCCATACTTAATATTTAAGTTCGGGCATGACAGGCAGTGCATGGCTCCCCATGGAGAAGTGTCCACCTCTTGACCCACAGCCCAGTTTGGTGGTGGAGGAGCAGAGATGAGGCTCAATACCTTGTCCCAACAACACGGAGGGAGGACTGAAGCGGGTAGAGGAGAATAACTCGTGTCAGCCGGAACACCCAGTGCTTTGGGCTCAGTGCTACAGGGTCGTTAATGTATAGAGAGCATAGGAGGGACCTACAGCTGGTTCATAACCCTCCCTCACATTGCACAAGCTCATGATGTATTACATGAAACAGTCCCCCAACAGCCTCCCTGGGAAATGGCGTCACATACTGGAATGAAAACATTCAATGAAAAGGTCATTTTTTTTTCTTTTTTTTTTTTTATGAATGAAGCTTTGGAAACAGGAAAAGTACTTTTCCATCTTGAGCACTGAAGAAAGCACACACGCGACTGCGAAAGCCGAAATATAAACCCCTTGTGCCGTGTGCTCCGTAACGGCGTAGGGTCCCATTGGCATTTATATATGGACACACGTAAGTGAGGTGTCCTTCCTTTGTCGTTCCCCAGCATCTCTTCCCCAGCCAGCATTTGTAAAATGATATTTCTATATTTACTTAAGCATCTATTTAAAGAGGAATCCCTCAGAATTACTCACCGCACAGATAGATGACACTGTTTGGCTGTGTTTATTTAGTTTCTCTTAGCGATTGGCAAGAAGTCTACACTGGCTTCAAAGCAGATACAGATGAATGACCCCGCTGATCATTAAAATAAATATGATGATCTTTTCTAGAACTTGTGGGAAACGGCACGTAGAGGGGACACATACCGCCTTCTCCTCCTGTCACTTTGTGATAGAATAATATTAAATCCAGTCATTCTGGTAGGAGGGGCTCAAGAGAAGGTGTCCCTAAAGTGACAACGGTCCATAGTACAGAGGAATGAGAAGAATGGAAGGGACACCATTGGCTTTAAAACACAAGTTCATTTGTCACTGCACTTGACACATCTGTCTCCAAGTCCCCTGCCAGCTCTGACCGACAAAATATTAGCTACCAGAATATTAATCTCCAATTTCTGGCTTGCTCTTACGTGCTGGTACGTGGTCTTCCCCTCTTCAAACCCAAGGGTGGGCCATCCTTTGGTCCTCTAGAGCTCATTCGTGAGGCGATGTGGATGGCACAGAGAGAAGAGCATCTCAACTGGGATCAAAGAACAAGGAAAACATACTGGTTGTCATCGTGCCTTTCATTGCCCTCAAAAGATCTGCTCATCATGTACTCAAGAGTATTTCACTGAATTTCACTGAATTTTTTGGAGTTGGAAGGGACCATAGAGATCATCTAGTCCAACTCCCCTG
>JAOQGI010000019.1:2803604-2814412 GCA_027564495.1 Gallinago solitaria | reverse complement strand
CCCAAAATATGATCTGCAGACATAGAACATGAAAACTTGTCTTTGTAAACAACGACTTCCTTCGTGACGCAGATACAACGTTAAAGGCAATTTTGTCAACGACGGGGAAAAAAAAAAAAGGATACACCCTCCATATGCTTAACGCTTATCAAAACCACCAAATTAACCCCAAACAGACAGCTCCTCCCCCCCACTTCTTTTTTACCAGGGAGAAACAAGGAGGATAAAATTGGTAATTAGCTCTTCCATGCCCGCCCATAATGCAGGAATTATAAACTCCCGGGTGATGTACTCTCTTGTGTGGACCAGACAAGTTGGCGTTCCAGGGAATTTCACCTTGATAACATAATCTAACAGCCTCCACAATTCTAATGATGTAAACTTCCCTTTCCTCTTTACAGGGGGAATTTCTACAGTTAAATAGTTTCAAATAATTGACTTTATTTTTAGTCACTTTAAGAGAAGCATATGTATCTTGTTTGTATTCGCTTTGGGGAGCTTCCAAGAGAGCCGTCTGAATTTCCTGAGTTTTCAGCAGAAAAGAAAAACTTCAACAAAATAAACTCACTCTGCCAAAGGAGTGGAAGAGTGGAGGGGAAAGAAGCAAGGGCACGAGAAAACCCGCTCTTACATTGAATGAACTTCAAATGAAGTTGAATGAAGGCAAATGAACTTCAAAGCCAAGCCTTTGGTGATGAAAATCTTATCTTCATCTATTTTACTGGCATATACTCTTTGGCTGGTCTATGTTGAGGCCAGATAAAGTTGAATTGTGGGGAAGTAGGTATTAAGTGAAAAATTAAAAAGGTATTAAGTGGAAGTAGGTATTAAGTGAAAAATTAAAACAGAATCTATTGGAGGTCCGTAACAAGTGGTGCTCCCCAGGGGTCAGTCCTCTTCAATATATTCATCAATGACCTCGATGAGGGGATGGAATGTACCCTCAGCAGATTTGCTGATGATACAAAACTGGGAGGGGTGGTTGACACACCAGAAGTCTGTGCCACCATCCAGCAAGACCTGGACAGGCTGGAGAGATGGGCAGAAAGGAACCTGAGGAACTTCAACAAAGTGCAGGGTGCTGTACCTGGGGAGGAATAACCCCCTGCACCAGGACAGGTTGGGGGTGACCTGCTGGAGAGCAGCTCTGAGGAAAAAAACCTGGAAATCCTGGTGGACAACAGGATGCCCATGAGCCAGCAATGGGCCCTTGTGGCCCAGAAGGCCAATGACATCCTGGGCAGCATCAGGAAGAGAGGGACCAGCAGGTCAAGGAAGGTCATCCTCCTCCTCTGCTCTGCCCTGGGGAGGACCCATCTGGAGCACTGGGTCCAGTTCTAGGCTCCCCAGTTCCAGAAGGACAGGGAACTCCTGGAGAGGGTACAGCAGAGGGCTACAAAGATCATGAAGGGCCTAGAGCATCTCTCTGCTGAGGAAAGGCTGAGGGATGTGGGTCTTTTTAGTCTGGAGAAGAGAAGACTGAGGGGGGATCTGATCAAGGCCTATAAATCCTTCAAGGGTGGGTGTCAGGAGGATGGGGCCAGGCTTTTTTCAGTGGAAATGGCCACAAACTTGGACTTAAGAATTTTCATCCCAACGTGAGGAACAACTTTGCTCCTGTGAGGGTGGCAAAGGCTGCCCAGAGAGGTGGTGGAGTCTCCTTCTCTGGAGACATTCCAACCCCACCTGGACCCTTTCCTGTGCCACCTGCTCTGGGTGGCCCTGCTTTTGGCAGGGGGTTGGACTGGATGATCTCCAGAGGTCCCTTCCAACCCCATATCATTCTGTGATTCTGTTAATTGCAGAGTTTATGGTGAACATAACCTTAAAATCTCACTGCAGCATCTCTGATCACTGCTTAGAAATACAAGTAGAGCTGTCACAAAGGGAGCAAAGTTTGTTGCCAGACACTTTAATAAAATACCATCCCGACACTCACTATTGTTGCCTTCCTGAAAAACTGTGGAAGCTGTAAGAGCATGTTTTCAGCAATATCTCACCATTTTGACAAGCCAGTCCATGAGATAACGCAACATTTCCCAAGAGAAATGCAACATTTTCAGCCCAAATCATGATGCGAAGCTAGGGGACATGCCAGGTGGTGGGTCCCATCCCAGAGAAAACAGCCTGGCAATGTACCAAACCCAACTGCTTTGATCCTCCAAAGACCTGTTTGACGCAGGGTTTGACTTCAGTAGCCACTGACCAAGAAAATATAGAGCTGTTTCACGTTCCAGTGAAGGTGCAATTCTTTCAGCAGTACTTCTCACGTTGTTCAAAGCCCCCTCCAACCTGGCCTTGAACCCCTCCAGGGATGGGGCAGCCACAGCTTCTCTGGGCAACCTGGGCCAGGCTCTCACCACCCTCAGAATGAAAAATTTCTTTGTAGTATCTCATCTAAATCTCCCCTCTTTCAGTTTAAAACTGTTACCCCTCATCCTATCACCACATGCCCTTGTAAAATGTCCCTCTCCAGCTTTTTTAGGCCCCCTTCAGATACTGGAAGGGCCTCTCTAAGGTCTCCCTGGATCCTTCTCCTGATGGTCACCAACGAGGGCCTCCAACACTGTCCATGCAAAACTACAGTATTTTCAAACCACATCCAACCATGACAACAAAACACAAATATTATTTAGTAGAACTTAACCATATCCATTTTCTAAGGTCCCACAAAACCTGGGAAGCAACTGTTGCTAAGAAAACGGCGATGTTCATACCACGAAAATTCAAGTTAAAACTGTCAATCTTAATTTCCCTCAAACCATGCCCAAAATAATAGTGAATTTTTCCTGCTGTTGAAAGGAAATGGAGATTTCTCTGTTCCACCTCGAAACCAAGCAGTATTCCCTAGAGGTATGGGAAGATTTTACTTGGTTTGACCTGTAGAACAGGAAAGGACAAGTTCCATATGCAACCCCAACTCCACCATACAAAGGGCAAATAGATCATCATGATACAGGCTGTAATTAAGAGAAGACATCTACCTTGAGTCGAGTTCGAGGACTTTAAAGATGTTACTCAAGTGAAGAAGGTTCCAATTCCACCACTACACATGGAGTTTGCTGTGAAATGTCACCAGCAAAACTGTTCGGAGGTGTTACGCAGTAATTACCACTACGTGAACTGAAACATCGACATTTCCAAATTAATTCATTTCTTTTTTTTTTTTTTTAATTTTTTATTTAAATTGCACGGCAGATCTTATATAACGCTCACCTAAACTTTTGTTCAAAGCTGCTTAATGAAACTTCGAGATCTGGAAGTGTGTCCCTTTCAAGGTGGTTTCTGGTGAACCTCTTAACTTCTTTTGCAGAAGGCTACAGTCGATGTTGGTGGTTTAATACATACTTAAGTGGAGATTTAAGAACCTTATCATATCTTTAATGCCTGTTTGGAATGAGTTCTTAGCCTTTTTATCCTAGGTGATGTTTAAATGAAGTATAGAAGCCTTGATTTCTAGCATGAAGAAGGATAGGATGGAAAAACATTACATCTTGCAAAAAGACAGGGAAAAAAAAAAAAAAGACTAATTAGCAATTTAAACTGAACAGTTTTCTTCACATTTTCCCTTCACACCTCCCAAACTTTCCTCCACCACAGTCATAGGAATGTAATTTATCCACCAGTTCCTTATAGCCCTTTCATTTATGCATCATCCCTGACTATATTATCAACTATTTTCTTCACCCTTGGTATTATATTTGGCAGCAACAACTACGACACGCGTCGCAAAATATACCTACATCTACGAGCATATTTCCAGTGAATCAACTGCTGGCATTCAAGAAGATCACTCAGGGCTACGGATTTTGCAGAGCCACCTTCAGCGTCGAAGCAATTTTAATTGAGAAAATACCAAAACTAACTGAAAAAACCCACCAATCCCTCGTTAAAGCTGTCAACTGCACGGAAGATGGGTTCAGAAGTTCTTCAGTGGTTGGTTGGACCCTGTGGTTCAGCATCTTTGCCATGACATTTTAAAAACCATCATTCCCTTGGAATGATGACGGCTGTCTTCTACTGAAAGTGCCACTCTGAGCAATTTTTGACCCAACTTCAGAGAAGAAACATCACAAGTGAGACTTTGGGATCCAAATCCTCAATAATAAACACAGAATGCATCAAGTTTCCATAAATTCCATACTATCAAGCAGAAGATCTTCTGGTCCTGATGACGCACAGGATGTCAGTGCTGCTCTCCACATACTCAGCAGCCAAAAAGTTCTGTATTCTTGCCCAGAGGGCAAAAATCGCTATTGAAATTTCCGTGGGAGGCGTAAGAAAGTCAGGAGGAGTTTGCGGAGCAGACGTTTCCACCATTATCATCTGGGGAACGTCAAGCCGGCAAAGCAGTGTCACCGCTGAGGTCACCCGGCCTCCCTTCCTGTGGCTCCCCAATGTAAGACTCCTGCTTTCCTCAACCAAGAAAAAAATCACTGCAAAGGTTAATTGAGTTAAATAAGACATTAAAAAGAAATCACCACAAGATACAACTGGAGACAACCTCCTGACAATATTATGCATGTATTATAATATTATTACTATTAATAATAATATATATTTATCCCACTTGATATGTGTTTAAGGAACGAGTTTCCCAAACTGCTGTGAGCAGGAATATGCTTCTTTACAGCCATCATATTACCCTTGAGCTGAAGATAAATCATGACAAATGCTTTCATTTCTTCTGACATATTAAGATACAGCAGCATGGTTAGAAAAGTAATTCAGAAATACAACTCTTGGCACACATAGTATACTGATTCATAGAATGGTCCAGGTTGAAAAGGACCTTTCAGGTCGATTCCAATCATCAACCCAACTCTGACAAAACCACCACTAACCCATGTCCCTCAGCACCACGTTTGCCTGGGTTTTAAATACGTCCAGGGATGGTGACTCCACCACTGCCCTGGGCACAGAATGGTTCAGATTGGAAGGGATCTTAAAGACCATCCAGTTCCAACCCCCTGCCCTGGGCAGGGATACTTCCCACCACACCAGGGTGCTCCAAGCCCCCTCTAACCTTGAACCCCTCCAGGGATGGGGCAGTCACAGCTCCTGGGCCAGGCTCTCACCACCTTCACACCAAAGAAGTTCTTCCCCACATCTCATCTCAATCTCCCCTCTTTCAGTTTCAAACCAGGTGAATGGATGCTTCTCTCCACACACCATGGAGTAAGAAAACACAACCACAGTTCCACCTCGTCCTATGGCACCCCTCCCTGATCCAGAGTCCCTCCCCATCTCTCCTGTATGCCCCCTTTTAGGCACTGGAAGGCCACTAGAAGGTCTCCCCAGAGCCTTCTCTTCTCAAGGCTGGAGAACCCCAACTCTCTCAGCCTGTCCTCACAGGAGAGGTGCTCCAGCCATGCTCCAACGCTTGACAACCCTTTCAGTGATGAAATTTTTCCTAATATCCATCCTAGACCTCCCCTGGAGCAACTTGAGGCCATTTCCTTATGTCCTTTCACCTGTTGCTTGGGAGAAGAGACTGGCCCCTCCTTGCTACACCCTCCTTTCAGGGAGTTGTGGTGTTAAATATTTTGAAAATTAAAGCATATAAATAAACAAAGATGTGAGAAACCTTTCGTATTAAAAGGGAAAAGTGCATTAATGGTCTTTGAGGTGGTTTGCAATCTAAAGGATCTATAGGTAAGGCCTTTTAAAATACAATAAAGTATAAGAAAGTGTCTTTATTTGTTGTCCTCTTATCTTACCACCTCTTCAAAACCAGTCATTGCCAGTAGCAGTAGCATTGATTTTATTAAGATGGGCCATAATCAAATTTCAAGAACTTCTTCAACTCTCACTGGTTGAACAAGATGCAAATAGGAAGGAGATGAGAACCAGCTTTTTGAGAGCTGAGAGCAGGCCAGCCAAATAAACGGCGTGACTTTGAGACGAAATGTTGTTTTCACTACTAAATTCCATCTTATTTTTCAAGCGCATTCCCCCGGATGCTGCATCATTTCTGATAAACAGAGAAGCTGACGACCACTGCTCCTCTTCCTGGTGAATGGTCTGCAAACATCCATCAGGTGGAGCATGAATGCCAAAAAAAATGAACCTTCAACCGAGATGTAGAAACGTCAAAACTCACAGAAAATAATTCTAGAAGTCTGTACACAGGTACCAGCTCCAAAATTAACAATTATTGACAAAGAACATTTTTTCAAATACTGAAGAAACCCACTCCTGATAGAAATACGGAAAAAAAGACATTTTCCCAACAAATAAAATGTGCTGAAATATTTATGAAATCTCATCTCTTTTGGGGCCAAACTGAATTTTGGCTAGTTTTGGTACGTGGGAAAGGTAAGAAATCGCCGTGTTTGAAAGACAGAGAAACTCGTGTATGACATCCAGCCTGGTGTCAGTCACCTGTTCCTTACCAAAAATCCTGCAAGCAATTATGGTTGTCCACCTATAAATGAAGCTAAGTTTTCTACTCAATTCTAATTAACAGAGCCCACCACAAGGTAAGAGGGCTAATTTATTGTGGCAGAATATTTTAGAAAAACCCAAGGAAGCTTTTTTCCCATGGGAACGTGATGTGACTCTTCCTATTGTCTCTATTTATCAAAAATGTAAAAGATTAGCGTGGGAACGGGAAAACTTGTCGTTATTTGTTCAGATAATGTTGTTTGTTTTTTTTTTTTCCCCATCTGTTTTCTTTGCAAGTGCCAGGGATAAGTTGCTGGTGAGTAGCTTAAAGACCCGCCTTTAGGAACAGCAACATCCATCCTCTTTTTGGTTTATCCAGAGGGAAGAGATAAGACCTTCAGATTTCGCTTCCTTTTGCAACGCAAAAAAATTAAAATTGAACCTGTAATGTTACAATTTTCTTTTCTCTCCCAAACAAGAGAGATTATTATTAGTTATTAGCTGCTTTAAGGTCAAGTGTTTGGGTTAGCACACAGATACAGGCACATGGAGGATGGAGGGGAACAGCCTCCGGACGCGCTGTACCGGCTCCGTTATCAAGAAAAACGCAGCAGAACAGAGCGTCTTTGAAGGAAAAACAAAATGTCATATTTTTCAGTAGCAGGCCACAGCTCACTCAGCTTGGGCTCAAGCCGAAATATGTACAAGAGGAGTCCTGGAAAAACTCCACCACATTCCAGTAACATATCTGAAGGGCAATAAAAAAAAAAAAACAAAACCCCAAAAAACCCACACCCCAACAACTCATAAAATCTCTTCCGCCTCTCAATTTGGTTTCAGAGCAGCGCAGGCAAATCACAGGCATCTCCCAGCAGCGCTGGGGATAAGGCTAGAGCAGGATGAAATAATGGTAATAGATGAGAATCTTTTCTTCTTACGAATGTTTCAAAAGATACTTCCCTGAAATGGCTTTATGTTTGGTATTTCCCCTGCAGAAAAAAAAGATATGGAATATAACTCCCATTTTTCATGTTGGTTGAAATCAAGAAAAAATAATAATTGTATTTTATGTGTTAATCCAAAATCTCTCCTGCTCCTGCTTTAAAATGAAAGTTGCTTTCTCATCAGGCTGAAAGCCCAGGCTTCCCCTTATCCCAATGTGTTAATTACAATGTTAATTACAAGTTCACCTCACTATCATCACACGGAGTTCTTTAAATGTCATGTTTGTATCTAAGTCCCAGCCTGCAAAGAATTGAGACTTTTTGTCCAATTTCTGGGTTATTGTGTCTGTAATTAGCCAAGTCCGTGGAAGAATTCCTATTTCAAACAAGTGATTTAGGGTATGAAACATGTAATGCACTCCTCTGTCTTGCTTAGTTCCTGAACTACAAAGAAATGAGAAATTTAAGGGAAATCACTGCTGAATTTAAGTTCATCTTTCCAATTACGCCCATGGAAAACATGAGGGTGGCTTTATAGAATTCAATAAACACAAAACTCTTCTACATTTCTCTTTCTTCTAAATGCACTCTTCACACGTTTAGAGGGGTTTCCCCGCAAAGTTATTTCACAGAGAACAGGAGGAACCCACTGCCATCCATAGGGATAAACACCAGTATAATCCTCCATTCTACATTTCTTTAATGCTGCTTTTCAGGCCAGGTGATGAGGAAATCAGTTTTCAGTAGGTAATTTTGCTCCATGTGATGATGCTTCTGAGCAGGAGGAGAAGACCCGGCCCTGGCAGGGTATTTTTGGTTTGGAATTTCTACCTATATCAATTCTTTTTCTTCTCAAACCCTTTCTCTTTTTCACTTCCTACCAAGACTATCTTTCAATCTCAATTGACTCATTCCCTCTAAAATATTCTCCTCTCCTTCATCCCATCATTCGGTCCCTTGTCCACCCACCCACCGCTAATTAACAGCAGTCGTATGACATTATAGGTAATATTAACGAGAGCCATTAGTGTGAGAATTACTCTGAGATGGTGCGATATGTTCTTCAGGGGGACAACACCTCTCCAGGAAGACAAATTTCAAGTTGATTGGACCGTGCTCCACTGAAACACAACTGGGAAAACTGTGACTCTACAGAGGTCAAAAATGGTCCCATTTTACCTTCTTCATGTTTTGGTTCACACAGATTTGACCAGCAATTTTACAGGTGAATAATTTCTTATCATTTTCAGAAATCACTAAGTCTTGATTTACCTTAATTTCTCCTAATTTCTCCAACTGTGTCTCCACTTCCAAACCACAGATATCTGCAATGAAGGAATCTAAAAACCTTTGTTATGCTATTTTATTTTTTTAGAACTACTTCCTACTCTTTGATATAAATGGATAGGTTTTGGGTTTTTTCTAAACAAAACAATTCCAAAATCTCACTGGTTAGTCTGTAACTTTCCCTGTAAAATATGAAGAGAAGAATTTGGAAATAGAAGGTGAAACGTCAAAAAAGTTCTCGTGTTTCACCAATCTCTCAGATATAGAAAAAGTAGTGTAAAAGGCTTCCAATTCCAATTAAGTATTTAGTACCAAACATCCAAAAAGAGTTTGAACAGACTTCCTTCTGCATCCATTTCCTTTCCTTTATATGGCTGTATGTTTAAAAAAAGAATTACCGAGATGTTTATAACATATGGTAATGGACTTCTGGGTTTTAAGCGCTACATTTTTCAATCACAACCTTGCTCTAGGAACACTAAAAGTTTGTTTTATTATGTTGCTGAAATACATAGCAGTTACAAAAATAAATCCTCCTATTTGGAGAGCTACTACCCTGGGATTTTCGTTTTGTCTACAGAGGGTTTGACAAAGCCCAACCATCCAGAGCAACCACCTTCTCCTGGAAAGCTTTGAACAACCCCCTCATGTGCAGGAGGCAGCAGGAAAAAGGGTCTAAAGACCAAATCAGCAAAGAAAGATGCTTTGGAAAATCAGTACTGTTCTTTTTTTCTCATCAAAATCTGTCATTAGTTGACTAAATGTCACAGCAATAAATAGTATTTAAAGAGAGTCTTATGATGGCTTTTTAATATATCCCATATTCTATCTACAGCTCCTCCTTTATCACATCTCAGGCTCTTCTAAAACCCTTGTGTTGCACCAAACTTCCAGCTTTCTCAAATACTCAAATATTCTCAAATAGAAAACCAGGGTACAAAATTCTACTGTTTCATTTGGGGAGGTGTGAAGAGACCCTGAGATACTGCTCATCCATTTCTGAACCAAGCTCTCGCATCTTCTTCAGCATCTTCAGCAAGTTTTTAGGTGACACCAAGCTGAATGGCGTGGTTGACACACCTGAGGGATGGGATGCCATCCAGAGGGACCTGGACAAGCTTGAGAAGTGGGCCATATGAACGTCACAGGGTTCAACCAAGCCAAGATGAGGGTCCTGTGCTTGGGACACAGCAATCCCTGGAATCAATACAGACTGGGGAAAATGGCTGGAGAGCAGTCCTGAGGAGAAGGACCATTCGTTCTCATGTCTCATAAATCTGAAGAATGAAAGATTTTCAATCAGATGATCATAAAATACTACCACCACTCTAAATTGTCTTTAAAAAAAAAAAGGGATACTAATTTTCACCCTTATTTTTCCAACTACTGAGGATTTCCAAGTGAAATAAGGATTAATGTCATCTATAGAACACAAATACCAGACACCAACGAGACTTTCGTGGAGCTCCTGAAGGATGAAAGAGCATCTTCTTGATGTTCTTCAATGTTTGTCTAAAAATCTTTCAACTGCATTATTAAAGACACGATAATGCAAAGACCAAGTGTCAATAACCTTTAGTCTGTCAGACTACTATATGGAAGTTTAAATAGGTTGGACTTCACCAACATCTTTATCGTGGGATTTCGGGACAGTTTCTTCTTTCTGTTTAAGGAGAATTTCTGCAGCATTTTCTCAGAAAAGTTCCCAATTCGTTTCAAGGAAAGAACTGATTAAGAATTCAGACAGAGCTGCAGAATTTGGCTATTACTCAAAAGCTTGCTTTAGATTTGGGTTAGGTTGGTTATTTCAGTCTCTTCTGAAACAGTTATTTCGGATGATATAAAAATAGGGGGATTAGGTAGGAGTAATATTCTTGAACTAAAATATAATTCATCTGAAGGAGGGTATGACTAATATTTAGAAAATGTATTTATATGCCTTTGGCTCAATACTGGAGTGGAGACAGGCAAGTCCAAGAATAACCTGATATCGAAAGTTACTTCTGCTCTCAAGCCATCAACTCGGAGTGACCAAAAAGAAGGTAATTTAGTGCAAAACAAGGACAATTCTCCTATTAAATGCAACTTCAATTGCTAGAATGCACATACCATACAAAACTATTAAAATATTATGTTGGTTTACCATATACTACCTTCAGGAAACATCCTAAAGAAGCATTTTCTTGTATA
>JAOQGI010000019.1:2782585-2795071 GCA_027564495.1 Gallinago solitaria | reverse complement strand
CCCCCTCCAACCTGGCCTTGAACCCCTCCAGGGATGGGGCAGCCACAGCTTCTCTGGGCAACCTGGGCCAGGCTCTCTCCATCCTCACACCAAAGAACTTCTTCCCCACATGTCTTCTCAGTCTCTCCTCTTTCAGTGTCACCTCCGACAAATAGAGCCCTAAGAGCATTAGCAAGCACAACACTCAGAAATGCATCCAAAATATCACAGTGGAAGCCCCTACACCAGGAGCCCCTATTCCTTGAGAAGCGACCCCATGGTAAAGGGCCACCAAATCCTCTCTGAGGTTTCTAACATCTTGAGGGCTTCCAGTTTTTCAAGCCCACTCAGAGGAAAGAGCTTTATCCAGCTTGTGTATCACCTTACCAGGCAAAGAGAAGTGGGATCTCCTACTTCTTAATCACAAACTAACTCGAGGAGGTTCTGGCCAAAGAAGTTCCAAAAATTAAAGGTCAGATGGCAACTTCTGAGAGAGAAATGAGAAGCCCTGAAACCACGGGTGTCATAAGGAGCTTCGCAGGAATTAAGAGCACAGAAAGAAAGCAGGAATACACCAGAAAAACCCCATCCATTTGCTCTCTCAACCCAAATAACAAAGTGCCTCTAGTTTGTATGGTACGTGTCAGCAATAATAACTGAAAGACCCAGGTTAAAAAACCCTATTAATTAAATAAAATTCAAGCCATTAAATTATTACATCAAATTATGTTTTTAGCCCCTTTTATACTTCACGTTAGAGTAATACGATAGTAAAATCTCAGACAGGCACGTCCCGGGACACGTATTAATGCTGAAAATAAAACAGTCGTTACATTTTTCATCCTCAAAAATCCAGCGTAACCGATAAATTGCCTTTTTTCTTCACCCAGCCTCGCAGCGAGAGTTCAAACGAGTCCAAACCAATGATACTTCAGCAGTACAAAGATATTATTCAAAGTCCTTGGAAGACGGCTCCTTGTACCGAAACTTGAGATTTTCCAACAAGCCATGCAATTAAATTACAAAATTGTTGCCTATTTGTGGGTATTGGCTCAATAAAACCAAAGAGGACTCTATGTATTCCCGTCTTCAGAACATATCAATTTGTCCCATGACTGCAGCGCTCCCCCAAAAACTCGCTGGGAAGTGTTTTTCTAGCATTTTTAGGGAATTGTTTTCAAGCATCCGGAGGCATTTTAACCTACTGCAGATGCCAAAGGTCCGTTCTTAAAAAAAAACATGGTTTTTAACTGTATGGGAATTGCAAGCCGACGGGGTACAGTAAATCTTCACGCTAGGAATAGTCGTGGTGGTGTTTTGCCATTTGTAAGTGTAATTTTATATTTTTTTTAAAAATAAAGACGTTTCAGACATGACATCATTCATACAGGTTCCCGTATTTTTGGTGTCGGTGGTTACTCAGCCGTTGCCCGTTTCGATAAATCTTTGCGGCATCTAATTCTAAATCTATTTTGAAGCCCCCACCAAAACAGGGAAGCTCGATACTCACATAATCGGGAAGGGGAGGGTCGTTTGAACCCAGGGAACCTCTCAAGGTCTGCGTTGCTTGCTCCAACACTTTGTTGTGTTTTTTGGACAGCAGAGAAAATAAGCTGGAGGGACAAAAAGAAAAAAAAGGGAAAAAAATATTAAAATCATTTCACAGTAGCGTTCTGAAATATCCCGTCAAAAGAGATGTTTTATTATGTACACAAACTTGACTGAGGAAATTTTAAAAATGCTATGCACAATAATTACAGAACTTCATTTATTCATTTATTTTTTTGACATCTGGGCTAAGCGACAGCAGAATTTCCATTAGAAATATTCTATACAACACATGACACGAAGAACATCATACGGTCATGGTTACATTCTTAAAAAGTCAAACTATAAAAGGAACAATGGTATCCATGCAATTTTAGTTCATAACCAGTATGTGTTCACCAAAATGCCATTTTTAAGCGCAGCACCTCACGCAATATATCCGTAAACATCTTGTGTATTATTAATTTCCACAACCTATTTGCTTATTACAGGAAAAATCCAAGTTTATGACAGAAGCTTTGGGTATTTGGAGGCTGAGTTTTGGCAGCTTGATAGTCTAAGTCATTTTCAAATTCATTTTAGCTGAAGTCAAGGAATAAAGCATCACCCTCAGCTTTATAAAGAACCTGTGAAATCAGAGGTCCATATACATCCAGGGAAATAAACATATTTTTTTTGCCCATTCCGAAAAAACAAAGCATGGTAAGGACACTCACGGAGGCTGCTCTAACCTGACATATAAGGAGAATGCAACTTGACTGCACAATTTTGGGTGGAGGGATGAGAAATCAAGAGAAGCAGTGGAAAAAGGCCACCAGGTACTGCTCAGTAGCTTCAAACAGAATTCAAAGTAGAGTCAAATAATTCTATAAAGCCACTGGATATCTCAAAAATGGCTTTCAATTCCCACATAACCCACGTTGCCCCTTCCTCATCTTGGTAAAGGTCATGTGTTTTAAGGATTTCTGTATTTAGAAACATTTTTCTGGCTTCTTTTGGTAGATGACCTAGGATTTCCTAGGATGACCGTGGTTAAAGGGTAAAAAGGCCGCCTTGATAAATAAGCACCAAAAAATTCACTAATGGCTGAGCACGCTGCTCTTGGGTTTGGTTACTCTTGCTCTTGGGACAAAGAGCAGTGGTAGACTCCTGCTTCACCCGATTCAGTTCCAAAATCATAGAATGGTTTGAGTTAGAAGGGACCTTAAAGATCATCTCATTCCAACACCTCCCACCACACCAGGTTGTTCAAAGCCCCCTCCAACCTGGCCTTGAACCCCTCCAGGGATGGGGCAGCCACAGCTTCTCTGGGCAACCTGGGCCAGGCTCTCACCACCCTCACACCAAAGAAGTTCTTCCCCACAACTCATCTCCGTCTCCTCTCTAAGAGGGTCAAACCCTTCCCCCTCCTCCTATGGCTCCCCTCCCTGATCCAGAGTCCCTCCCTCTCTCTTGGAGCCCCTTGAGGAACTGGAAGGCGCTTTTAGGTCTCCCTGGAGCCTTCTCTTCTCCAGGCTGATCACCTCCAACTTTTTCAGCCTGTCTTCATAGCAGAGGTGCTATGAAGCTATTAAAGCCAGTTTAGTAATTAAAAAACTTATGTAGCAAAATACTACCTCAGTGTTATATTCTAGATACCTTGTATTTCTTAGAGCTGGAGGACAGCTTCAGTCCTTGAAAAACTTCTCTGCCTCAAGAAAGGATGCTCAGCGTTTGAAGAAGTCCTCTTATTATTTTTATACTTAACATACATCATTGATATCATGTCCTTCATACACTGTAGGAGTTGATTCCTCAAGAGTATCACTGTTTGTCCCCTCATTGCTGGTCAAGAGTGCCAAGAAAAGATTTTTCCAACGCTTCTCACAACAAGGAATTAGTTACGCTTCTTAAGCCCAAATCTTACTTCTCAAGAGCCAACTCAATAAATTCCACCATTACCCAACACCTCTTCAGTCAGATATTTCTTAGAACAGATTAACAGCTTCCTTTTACAGACAATCTTCGCCGCACTTAACGTATCTAATGAATCCATACAAGAGCCCTTGAGTAGGTTGTACCATCCTCAAGGTTCAGCAGGAGGAATGGGCATGGTTGAAACCAAGGCTGGTTCCACAGCTGCCCAAATCTCAGTCCCGCCAGGACACTATCGCCGAGGTGGTGATAATCACATCTGGACTGATATGGCAAGAACGTTGGATGAGATTACAAGACCTCTGTGGTGGCTACGAGGGTTGAGAATATTCGGCGTTTTCAGGGTGACACAATATAGTTGACGTCAGGAAAACTCGAATCGTACGATTTTCCTGCATGCTCTCCAACACAGCCTTGTCGAGACGTGGCATTGCTCGGACCGAAAACTGACCTCCCACTAATTCACAACTATTAGTCAAAAACCACCAGAACGTTAAAAAGAAGCAACGCAGAAATCAGATAGACCAGGAGGGTTTCCATCGTTTCCCCTTCTGTATTCACAAACTGATATTTTTGTTGAAATTCAAATTTGGATTTGCAAACTGGTCCTTGTTCTCAACCAGGAGCACTATTTTTGAAGGCTCAGATTTCAGAGATGATACTGTCATCAGCACCATCTAGTGCTGCAGAGACAGAATAATCAGTTAAAACCAACCTGGTGACGCTTATCGGGGGGTTGTGCGTAGCAAGAACTGGTTAAATCTGGTATCTTTCTGCTTCAGAAGATACGGAGAATTGCACGGCGAGGAAAAATTTGGAAGAATTTGAAAGACGGGATTTCCAACAACTAGGTTCTTCTCCAAAATACATAAGGCATTTTGGCTATCAAGGAAATTTAAATACAGAGAAGTGGGATCACTCGTATATTCAAAAGTGTGTATATTCAAAATCAGGGATTTTGAAAAGTGAATTAATTCCATACATGTAAACAGGAAAATGCACATCCATTGATATTCCACATGGAATTGCAAGAGAGAAGAGTGAATTTATTTTCTCTGACAGACGTAAAGAACCCAGGAAAAGAAGGAGAAAGGAAAAGGATGTCTTATTGTCTTAAAGGATGTCTTTATGTCTTATTTTTGCTTCCTTAAATATTTTCCTTTTTTTTTTTTAAATTAAGCATAATGTAACTAAACTAGAGTGCTTGTTTATGGCATAAGCAAGCCCTTGGTGGCTGATTTCTATTTCCAAAGCAGCAGCGAAGGGACATGCTCTATTATAGGTTGTCTTTGGCATCGTTTTAGGTCTTTCACCCCTCGTGAAGCTTTGCTTTCCTACCACATCTCATCACCTTCATAGCCTGGGCTGGGACACTTCTTCCTGGGACCTCTGCCCAGAACACCAATATTCAGGTTAAAATAAACCAGCCCGACACAATTCTCTTCTTCAAGAAGCTGGTCATCCTTCTCAAAGAACCATCCTGTAGAGGAGCACGAGGGCAGGGACACGTAGGCAGGAATTTTTCCATATTACGAATAAAAACATGTTGAACTGCACCCAGAGCTCCACAGAAATGCTACAATTAAAGAGAAAAAATTAAGGCCAGATGCTGTGATTAACTGATGAATTTGGAGCTCTGAAGGAAGCATCGTTGCCTCCTGAAATGTCGTAGAACTTCACCACCAAGCAATTCACTTATTGTTATTCCCCTCTCTCTACCTCTGAAAACCACCCTGAAAAATATCAACTTAGTTTTTAAAGTATCAAACCAGACTGAACTACAATCCTCAAGAGATGAAATTTAGCTAATTAAAATCTGTTACTGTTGATAAATGTTGCCTTCTAAAGGAGATGCGTGATTATGTGGTAGTCCCGTTCTCAGTGTCTCCAAGGTTTGGGGCTTTATTTGGATTTTTAAGGCATGAATAATGCAATTTTAAAATAGCAACGATGTTTTACAACAAGGATGTTCCCCTCCCCACAACAAGGTACATGAGACAAGTGTCAATTCATGCCGAAGTGGAAATGAAGGCCATCTCCCAAATTTCCCTCTTGCGTCTTAGTCAAACTCCTATTTTTTGCCCCACTGAAAATCAAGCTGGTATCAAATTGAAAAATATGTATATATGTCTATGTGAAAAATATCTATATACATCAACATGTGCAGCTTGCACAGGTTGACAAGCATCCAGAGTTTTCTACCAGAATACTTTTCCTCTTTCTTCTGTTCTTTTCCATTGCTTGTCAGACAGACTATGGAGCTCGACAGCCATTTGATCTCACCCGGATCTCACCCACTGAGCCAGCAAAGTGCCCTTGTGGCCAAGAAGGCCAATCTCCTCCTGGAGGGCATCAGGAAGAGTGTGACCAGCAGGTGGAGGGAGGTCATCCTGCCCCTCTGCTCTGCCCTGGGGAGGCCCCAGCTGGAGCACTGGGTCCAGTTGTGGGCTCCCCAGTTCCAGAAGGACAGGGAACTGCTGGAGAGAGTCCAGAGGAGACTACAAAGATGATGAAGGGCCTGGAGCATCTCTCCGCTGAGGGAAGGGTGAGAGACCTGGGGCTGTTCAGCCTGGAGAAGAGAAGACTGTAAGGGGACCTCATCAATGCTGAGCAATATCTAAGGGTGGGTGTCAGAGGATGGGGCCAGACTCTTCTCTGTGGTGCCAGTGACAGGACAAGGGGCAATGGGAAATTCCATCTCAACAATGAGAAGGGTTTGAGGGTGGTAAAGCCCTGGCAGAGGCTGCCTAGAGAGGTGGTGGAGTCTCCTTCTCTGGAGACACTCAACACCCACCTGGATGGGTTCCTGTCCAACCTGCTCTGGGTGGCCCTGCTCTGGCAGTGGGTTGGACCTGATGATCTCCAGAGATCCCTTCCAACCCCTGCCAGACTGTGATTCTGTGATGTTATAACAACAACAAATTATATTCAGAACTATTAAAATTTCTTGGTACCTCACCCCAACTCTCACTCCCGGAAGCACTTAAGGACCACTGGTTAGAAAGCAAAATAACAGGTTGGAATAACAGCAAGATGAAACAACAACTGGTATCTATTATGGACCATCAAACCACACCATGGATGAGCCCAACCAATGAGGAAGACTCAAGGTTGAACAACAATCTCAGGGTCCTTCTCTGATTTTTAGGAATTAAGAAAGCATTGGTCTCTGAACTCCCTTTACCCAGATGAAGTTTTAAGGCTGAACCTCAATCAATGAAGAAATTATTACAGCCGAAACAGTAATAGTTCCCTATATAAGAGTGATTTCATGATGTATTATTTGGACACACAATAAAATTTAAAAATTCAAACCAGTAATCTATGAACTTAATGCTTTCAAAAAGCCAATTTCACAGAGCTCATGGAGACAAAAAAAAAAAAAAAGTTCTGCACAAAGTCTTATTAACAGCAGATGGAAACAGCTAAACAGCTTACAAAGTAAACTCACACACAAAAATTTAAATGTATACAATGGATTTTTTTTAACTTAAAAATTAGAAAAAACCTTATGGGAATTAAAATGAGAATTTGAAAGAAAATCCACACTCTGATTTTTCTCAAATTTTGCAGTTTTCTGAAAGCTTTGGACACCAAGACGGAAAAGTACCAGTGTACTTGCTTTTAAGAAAGTAAATGATCCAAGATAATCCTGAGCGTAATAATGAAAGAGCAATGGTGAGACTCGTTCACATCCTTGGCATAGAAAACCAGACCTTGTCAGGACACTCAATTGTTTTCCAATAAGAGTAGAAATAAGACAAAGCATGACAGTTTGGGTTTTTTCGGGGTGCCCAATGACAGGACAAGAGGTAACAGGCACAAGCGTGAACATAAGAAGATCCATCTAAACATGAGGAGGAACTTCTTTTCCTTGAGGGTGGCAGAGTCCTCGAACAGGCTGCCCAAAGAATTTCTTCCTGGGAAGATCTGAATCTTCCCTCTTTCAGTTTAAAACCCTTCCCCCTTCATCCTATGGCTCCCCTCCCTGATCAAGAGTCCCTCCCCATCTCTCCTGGAGCCCCTTGAGGGACTGGAAGGGGCTCTAAGATCTCCCTGGAGCTTTCTCTTCTCCAGGCTGAACCCCCTCAACTCTCTCAGCTTGTCCTCACAGAGGAGGAGCTCCAGCCCTCCCAGCATCTTCATGGCCTCCTCTGGCCCCACTCCAACCGGTCCATGTCTTCCTGTGCTGAGGACTCCAAAGGACTTACAGAGATGGTCCAAACTAGGCATAAGGCACAATAAATCCTATTTACCCTGTCAGGGCTCCCATGTGAGGAAGCCCAGTGTGTTTCTGCTACAACACATTGGGAGAAGGAGGAGGTTGTGCTTTGAACACAAACTCAAAGCCACCTATCAGTGTGGCATCACCATCCTTGGGCCCTGCCAGTCCCCTTCCACTTGGTCCTTGAAGCTCTCCAAGTCACCAACGGCAAACAGAAAAGCTGGACTGGGATTCCTCCTAAACTGCATCCAGGTTTTACTGCACTCGGGCAACCCTTGGTCACTCTACGTCCAAAAGAGGTGTCCATGTACAGCACAGTCTGGCTCTACGGGGGAGGGTAGCCAATGGGTTGGGACAGCAATGGAAGTCTTTAAACCAAGACTGAATAGAAAAAAACATAGAAATTCCAGCGCAGGAGGAGGAATTGATTGCATCTTTGGCTTATGTTAGAGGTCAGACTATACGACCAAAGTGGTCTCTGTTGGTCCTACATGGATTTAGGTACTGGATTTAGGTACCGGTCTACACATACTGCATCAAAAGAGGTAGAAGAAACACTACCATATAGCTTCTGTACATTTTAATTTCTTTTTTTCCCATGCTACGTAACCTGATTAAACATGCAGACAACAAATCCTCTTGGGAGACACCTCGATTCACTGTATTTGTGGGTTTTGCAGCATTAAAAACATCTGGAGAAGGTCAAACCAGCCAAGGTATCTCCAGGATTAAATCCTTGCATTTTTATGTTGGTGCATCAGCACCGTTACAGGCAAGAAGAGTAACACGTCTTGTCACTTGTGCCATCTTTGGCAATTAACAGGGCAATATTTCAATAAAATAAGCAATTTCATAAACCTTGCGGAAAATGTGAAGCAGTTTAGGTGTGTATTCAGACAGACGGGAAGTGACACTTGCTTGGTTTACAGAAAAGAAAATTCATGTCGGAAATCACCCAACTGATGAGGTGAAAACACATCAGACATCCCAAGGTCCACAAATAGCAGATCTCCACGTCAATCAAAACTAGGGGAGGTTTGTAAGACACACCGTAACAAAGGTGGGCTTCACATGCAATGCTTTAGATATTCTGGAAAGAAATAATCTGGATCCCCCCATAAAAGGAGAAAAAAGGCTACAACTTCGGGCGAGGAAGACACGAACAACTTCTGAAGCTGAAAAACCAAGGGTCAGAGAGTAGGAGGAAAACGGAGCAGAAGAAGCTCAGATGGAGCTGAAAAAAGGGGTAAGGATTGAACATCTGCCCCCCAAAATGACAGTGAGCTTCTCAAGGAGACAAATTTTCAATTATCTGAATGTTTATAAATATTCTATAAGCTCTGAGTAGAGAATTACTTGAGGGCTAAAGTGCTGCTCAACATAATTTGTTTGAAGCTTGGAAACTCAGGCGTGTTAAATCTTTTCTCCTCCTCCTCCTGGTTCAGAAGTATCCCGTAAATAAACCCGAGAGCACACAAACACAAACCACTATCTGGCGATGGAAAAAACCCCAGTTCCATGCATCAAAAATGTTGATGATGAATGTTCTCGAACAATTCAGCGGTACCCCGTGCTGTTCCTTCTCTCCGCTCTCACATACATGCCAAATGCTTTATTGTTCTCAATGTTAAAGAATTAAATATAAGCCCTAAAACACCGAAAGCGTGTTATGCAAATACTCCTTAAACAATAGGGTTTTACGATGCCTGCAGGAACACCACAATCATGTTAGGAAAAAACCACCCTCCTTTATATAGCAAGCTCTAAAAATATCGTCGTTTTGAAACCTGACATCTCCAAGTCAAAACCGTACCTTAATTCCTGTATGTAAGGAACATTTCTTGGGGTTGACCTACTTTTGGCTGATTACAGAAAAAAAAAAAAAAGAGTGCTGCGGCACAAGAGCTCTGCTCCAGTACTGGTTAAGAGGCTGGCACAGATATTTCCAAGCAGAGGACCTGAATCTGCTTGAGGAAGGCTTCATGTACGGTAACACGAGAGGTCACATCAACACAAATGCACCGTGTTTCGTATGAAATGAAATAAATGGATTGTCCTATAGCTCTATATGGGGGAACTGGTTGCAAGCGAGTGCCATAGGGCCAGTTGAGGAGCCTTTCCGTGGGTGATGGAGAAGGTCTCTGTAAGCACTTAAGGAACCAGGCCCTGGGAGAAATCCATTTAGCGTGAATAAGTGCAGAAAAAAAAAGAATCACTAAGCCCCCAAATGCCCGTGTCTACTGAAGAGCCCTTGAGGCATTTTGCATTTGAATTATCCGAACCATAATGGCACATAAATAGAAATAACTAGAGAGGAGAGCTGTGGAGAACTCCAAGGGGCAGTTGACTCCATGGAGGAACACTGCTCTTATTTACTTCAGCCCAACTCTAATGCCTGGGAGAAATCCCAGGAAGGAGAAAGTAACCAATTAAGATGTCAAATTGCTGAACAGAATATAAGAGCACACTTTATATCTTTCTTTCTGACCTTGGAAAAGTGAAGCGCGACTAACTTCTGCTGAATAAAGTTCTACTGTATTTGCTATTTACTATTAGGGTCAATCTCTTGTGAAACCAAGAGATTTAGGGTATGCAGTCTCCAAAAAGGGCATGTATGCAAATAAAATGGTTTGTATGGGCATCCCTGATGGATTTACTGAGCAAAGAGTGTTTAAAGGGCTTCTCCCAGGTAGCACAAGGTCCATGTGAAGCTGGTATTGCCACGTTCTGACTTTGCCGGGTGGACATAAGACTTTTTTTGACTTTTTTTGGTCTAGTGTCTTCTCAAAAATGTAAGTTTGTGACCCCTTGGAAACAGGCCATGTGCCTCAGCCACCTGCTACATCAGGGCAAATCCCAAAGCATCACGCACAATTTTAATGCAACCTGGGTAAACAAATGGGTGGCAGAGCCTTGGAAGAGGATGCCCAGAGAGGTGGTGGGGTCTCCATCTCTGGAGACATTCAAACCCTGCCTGGACACGTTCCTGTGCAACCTGCTCTGGGTGGACCTGCTTTGGCAGGGGGTTGGACTAGATGATCTCCAGAGGTCCCTTCCAACCTCATGTGATTCTGTAAATGATCCCATCTTCCAGTTAACCAGCAAGCATCGAAAACCATCCTTTTAATTCTAGAGACCTGAACTTGATCAGAATAAACGAAGGACTTCAAGGTATCTCTTGCTGATGACAAAAGTTTCTCATTAATTTGAAAGAGTATTCTTTCATCTGCCATCGCTTACAACATGAATGGAAATCTATAACTGATATAAGACATTCCAAATTCAGTCTCCTAAAGAAATTTTCCTATTAATAAGTAGAAAACCGCTAAGTCACAACATACTTGTGGCAAAAGTCTAGAAGCAAATTCAGTGGTCACTCGGAAAACTTAGTGGAGGCTTTGCAGTAACAAACAGGATTACCTGTTAAAATGGAATCGAAAAGACAAAGAGACTAGGAAAAAAGCCAACATGGAAGGACGGAATTTGATGCGGCAAGTCAAAAGTAAATATTTATCAAAGTAAGCCCAGAGTTTCTTTTGCAGAGAGCGGGAACTGTATTTTTCAACCGAAGGCATAAATTGTTAGGCAGCTCGTGGCCATCTTCCAAGGATTGTTGGGGAATTGATGTTCCTATCACTAGAGAATGAAAAGGAAAGCGGTAAATCCCTTCCCCCCTTTGGCCTGGCATGCCAATTAACATCCTTCTAATTGCACTTAAGAGTGGGGTGAGGATGAGGAGCACCACTTAGAAGTGACATCTTTCTAACTCCAAGCTGTACTAAAGAATAAACTCAAAAACCAGACTAGATCTACTAGAGATGGACACAACCCCCATGCAAATCTGCTGTATTTTTCCCTAACCAAGAGAATGGCAAGTGGTAAATTAAATTCAGGATGGCTTAAAGCCATGGGGGGAAATGTAAGAAGTCCAGGATAAACAGAATACATGTTTGTAAAGCTCAGACTAATTATACGGTTTATTCTGAGCTAAATACCCATGAATCTGCCTTAGGTGTCTCCAGGCGTGAAGGTAACTCCTTTCAATGTTCCTTCTGTTTGCCCTGTTAATATTTTATAAGACTATGGAAAGGGCAATAAGGTCCACAGTATTTCCATTTCATCCACTTGCTCCTTAAATCAATAGGGTAAGTGTCTCGTAGCTGCTGAGAGAAGACATTTGTCTTGAATTAGGACACAACTCCGTGGGTGAGAATCAGAGGAAATTGCCGGAGAAAGCAGCCTGAGCAAAACTCCGACCCCAAAACCCAAAGACAATGAAACAATAACAACAAGAGAATTAAAAAGCCATCGCTGCCACGAAACCTAAGGTCCAAAGCCTTACCCTTGGAGCTGTTTTTGTTTGGTATGGTTTTGCTCAAACGCACTGGGTGTGCGCGGACATATGTATTCGGGTCACTTCTAAAGAGAATTGCTGTGTCTCTCTGTACTCACTCTGACAGGAACGAATCTGGATCCTCGTTAGGAGTTAACAGACTCATTCCATATGCAGAAGATGACAGGGTATGTGCCTGGCTAACAGCCCCCTTTAGGCTAAGGATTAAGTAAAACACGAGGCTTGAACCAGGCGTCCGTCACGGAGCGTCCTCACTCCTGGGATCTCACATAAAAGAATCACAGAATGGTTTGGGTTGGAAAGGACCTTCAAGACCATCCAGTTCCAACCCCCTGCCATGGGCAGGGACACCTCCCACCAGACCAGGTTCATCAAAGCCCCATCCAACTTGGACTTGAACCCCTCCAGGGATGGGGCAGCCACAGCTTCTCTGGGCAACCTGGGCCAGGCTCTCACCACCCTCACA
>JAOQGI010000019.1:2748439-2770673 GCA_027564495.1 Gallinago solitaria | reverse complement strand
AACCTGTCCTGGTGCAGGGGGTTATTCCTCCCCAGGTGCAGCACCCTGCACTTGCCCTTGTTGAAGTTCATCAGGTTCCTCTCTGCCCAAGTTAATGAACTCACGCAGGAGGGTTTCCACCAGACATGCTCACACTTGACAAGCATCCAGTTAAACCACATTTTGAGACCTCCTAGCGAAGCATTTTTCACCCACCAAATACCCACAGCATTGATTTTTTTATCTCCCCTGTTTCTTGATCGATAGGCTGCGCAGTACGAAGACAAATAATTTGTAATAGAACTATTTATAAACAATTCCCCTCTGCCAAGTCACTCAACGAGTGTAAAGTGATCCTCCTGTAATAAATAACCCCAGCACTCCAATAAAATTATCAGCAGCTGACTAAAAATCAAAATCAATTAACCTATATTCGGTCAACAGACCTCTGCCCATTTTTTTAAATTCTGGTTTTTTTCCCCCAAAAAGGAAAATTAATAAATGAGCTGGATTTCAGGGAAACATTGTTCCACACCATCACAGCAGCCAAAGAAAAAAGCTTCATCTCCTGACCTGTGATACCAGATCCGGAACCGAGTCCACACAAAATATCTTGTGTTGAAGTTCAGGGACCAGAATTTCCATAAAAACTTACAGAAATCTCAGCGTTTTGGTAGGAACAAACCAGCCTGCATCCTCAAAGAAATATTAATGTAGCTTGGTTGTATCTCTTCTCCTTTGCCCATTTTTATTTATTCTTACTTTTACTTACATGAATTAATTAAATTTGTCAGCTGTCCCACGGTCTACCTAGGACTGAAATTTAACATGCACATCCCATAACCACTGAAATCAATGATTACTAATAGCAACCCACAGCACTGGGTTTGCACTGAAAATAAAAAATAAAACAATAAATATTAAATCCACTCGGGAAAAAGACCATCTTTGAGTCTTTAGGTTAAACACTGGTAATTGGAATTGGTCATTCTAAAGGTGATCATATTAAGAGAAAAATTTTATTAAGTGTCACAAAAATGCACAATCTCCAACTCTGAGATTAGAAGCTGGATGAATAATGCAATATAGAATCATAGAACAGTTTGGGTTGGAAGGCACCTTTAAGATCATCCAGTTCCAACCTCCCACCAGACCAGGTTGCTCCAAGCCCCCTCCAACCTGGCCTTGAACCCCTCCAGGGATGGGGCAGCCACAGCTTCTCTGGGCAACCTGGGCCAGGCTCTCACCACACTCACACCAAAGAAGTTCTTCCCCACATCTCATCTCCATCTCCCCTCTTCCAGTGTCAAACCCTTCCCCCTCCTCCTGTGACTCCCCTCCCTGATCCAGAGTCCCTCCCCATCTTTCCTGGAGCCCCTTGAGGGACTGGAAGGGGCTCGAAAGTCTCCCCAGAGCCTTCTCTTCTCCAGGCTGAACCCCCCCACCAACTCTTTCCGACTGTCCTCACAGCTCCATCCCTCTGATCACTTTTGTGGCCCTCTGCTGGACCTGTTCCAACAGCTCCATGTCCTTCCTGTGTTGAGGACTCCAAAGATGGACACAGTAGTCCAGGTGGGGTCTCACCAGAGCAAAGTAGAGGGGTAGAATCACCTCCCATGACCTGCTGGCCACACTTCTTTTGATGCAGGCCAGGACGCGGGGAGCTTTCTGGGCTGCCAGTGCATGTTGCTGGTTCAAGTTGAGCTTCTCATCCACCAACACCCCCCCAGTCCTTCTCCTCAGGGCTGCTCTCCACCCATTCTCTGCCCAACCTGTATTTGTGGCTGGGATTGCCATGTCCCAGGTGCAGGACCTTGCAGGTGGCCTGGTTGAACTTCATGAGGTTCGCACAGGCCCACCTCTCCAGGTTCCTCTGTGTGGCATCCCTATGTCTCAATAACAGGCAGAATTTTCCAATCAACCCGTAATTATACTCTTTGATAACGCAACAATATTGCAATCCCCACATGGGTATCGATTCTGTGCTCATCAATCTTCTGGCTGGGCAGGACGCCGAGCGGAGCGCATGGAATAGCGTTTATCGGAGTGAAAAGGAAAAAGGAAAGGAAAAGGGCCTGCAGGACATTCAGTCAGATGCCAACTTCAGAGGAAATGTACAGAATCTTCCTAAAATATCCCGCAGAAATAAAGGTTTTCATCAGTATTGTCAAAGAACTGTATCAAGTTGGTTGATTCTTAAAAAGTACTGAATTCTACCAAGATTTTTTAGACTTTTTCATTGGACAAATTTTTTTGTTGTTGTTGTTTAAATTAAACCACTCACCATTCCAAAACCAGTTTGCTTTAGTGATGAATGAAGTGAAGCAATTTCTTGCCTGTAACGGGTCCAGCCTCTACCATTTTCATTACTCTACTTCTAACCCTAAGTGGGTTTATTCATAAAATGTGAAAAAAGCAAGCTGTTGTTCAAAACTTGAAAACCTAAAAAGCCTCCTCAGTACGTTCCAGTTACTACATCACTAGTTATTTTCCTTTTGACAAATTTTTATTGATTTATTTACCAATAAAAGTTTCAATATTAATGCCTAATTTTCCTGTAGTATTAAGATTTTTGTTACCATTGGAAATTGCCTCATTTTCAACTGATTTCATGTGTCTAAACCAATTTCCAACAACATTTTTGTTTTCACGCACTACTTTGGATGGAAACCCTCCTGCTTTGACTTCTGTCTCTTTGGGAGACTTGTTTGCAGAGAAAGGCATGTTTACCCAAGGTGTGACACCAAATAGAGACCTTCCCCTTAAAACGGTCATGAAAATCAAAATAAAATTGCTCATCTTGTTGATTTTTGTGTTTATATGTTGTCCCACCAACTAAATATTTATAATATAACTCAGTATTATTTCTCAATAATGCTTTGATTCTCTTTAGACAGGGAATACTTCCAGTATCAGCTCTCATGTGAAGGAAGGATCAATACCTGCCACTTCATATTTAAATTATCACACACAGCAAGCATCAGAAGCGATAGAAATTATTTTCAAAAGTTATAAATGAGAAAGTTTTAAGTGGAAAAAAGAAAAAGACCAGTTTTCAGAAGGCTGAAGGGGCTCTTGAAGAGACCACCCAGATCTTCTGTTATCCAGATCCTGTGTAAGGATGATGGACTATTTCACTTGCACTAAATCAGGGGGAGATTTTTATATTAACTGCTTAAATACTGAACAGAAACAAATGCTCAAGATTATATATAAAATCAGAGATAAAGAATTCACATCAGTCAAACCCCATTTTAAAGCATATTAATTGATGTGCTTTTCCATATTGCGTTAATCCACACAAAACTCATTTAAGGCTCAATAATCACAGAATCACAGAATGCTATGGGGTTGGAAGGGACCTCTGGAGATCATCTAGTCCAATCCCCTGCAAAAAGCAGGGCCACCCAGAGCACATCCCACAGGAATGGGTCCAGGTGGGGTTTGAATGTCTCCAGAGAAGGAGACTCCACCACCTCTCTGGGCAGCCTCTTCTTCTTCTTCTTCTTCATTTTTCCATTCACAGACTAAAACCAAAGAAAATACGTCAGATTTGCAATTATTTTAGATCTTTTTAAGGATGGCACTTTCACTTTCCCTCTCTGTAGTGAAGGATGGGCCAATAATCCGTATCATGAGACAGGAGTGTCTATTCCTTCCACAGGTAGAGGGTATCCAGCCCCAACCATAGAATCACAGAATGCTATGGGGTTGGAAGGGACCTCTGGAGATCATCTAGTCCAACCCCCTGCCAAAGCAGGGCCACCCAGAGCAGGTCCCACAGGAACGGGTCCAGGTGGGGCTGGAATGTCTCCAGAGAAGGAGACTCCACCACCTCTCTGGGCAGCCTCTGCCAGGGCTCTGACACCCTCATAGGAAAGAAGTTCCTCCTCATGTTTAGGCAGAACTTCTTATATTCAAGTTTTTGCCTGTTTCCTTTTGTCCCGATGTCCCAGTCCAGTTCGTATTCCAAGGAAAAAAAGAAGTTGGCAATTGGATAGAGGATACAAGTTGCCTTTATGTGGTATTTTACATAGAAATATTGCCAGTAATCAGCAGTATTTTTTCAAAGCTAATCTCCAAGGCCCTGATCCGGCAAAGACACATTCTTAAATTAACGGAATTGCATAATTCCATCGCCTCCGATGGCACAGGAGAAGCATGGTTGCAAAGCTTAATTCTCTACAGGCTTCAGACAACATGCCAGAAACACTTTGGAGAGGGAGTATTAAAATCTTTTCAATACGTTTTGCCATTTAAAGAAACCTAGCATTAAGTAATAAAAGATAGGAAAAATGTTTAAACTGTGTAAATTTGACACCGTATTTCTTTGGGGAAAAAAACCCACAAACCCTTAGTTCCAATGAATCCATGTAATTTCTCCTTCTGCTCTGCTGCTCCGTGAACACGTTTCCTCAATTTCCAAGGCTTTTCACACACACAGCATTGAGCAGGCCATGAAAATACAATTTTTCCTGAATTTGTTCAGCATCCCCAACCAAATCACTGCTCTGGAGTTGCCCTTTTGCCAGGACAGGCACCAAACTGGTTTCCCTTTTCAACCCCCATTTTCCCCAGACCGACCGTGACCCAATGAGGCAGAAAAAACGCAAAGGGAATTAAAGAGCATTAAAACATCAACGCGACTGACGTGAAATTCTGAAGGAAACCGTAAAGGTGAGGGTGGGAGAACGTATTTCACATCAGGAAGCACGATTCATGCAATAATCAATTAATAACGCGGCCATCACAGAATTATGAGACAGTAGAAATGACAGACGACAAGGCCAGCCTCAAAATTTACGCTAATGCATTCCATAATTAAAGAAGATATTGCATCTCCTCTGTTTTTTATAATTTAGAAAAGACAACGCTAGCACTAAATCCTAATTAAACTGCCTGGAGACCTGGTGCTGAGGGGTTATTCCTTGTGGGATAGGGGAATATATTCTATTTTCCTTCCCCTACCCCCCAGTCTAACTGTTCTGTGAGCGTGGGATGCTTTATGTTTGTTTCTATTTCTATAAATCTAAATGCTATAGATTTGTTTGATCAAATCCATGATATCTTGAAAATGTGAATACCAATGATCAGCCACCAGCAAACCCACACTTTTAGAAGTGCTTTAATGGGAAATACTGGTTATTAACTACTACTAATTAGTCAGTGCCATCATTCTAAAGCCGCCTTCATCTTTTCTCCTTTGTTTTACTTTTATTAATTCCCTCTCCCTGCCTCCAATTTAAACGTATAACTGTTTGTGTCCATATTCGTGTTTGCACACAAAATGTACCAAAATAGGATTAAAAACTTTAATTTTACGGGATGTCTAGAGCCAGGCAACATCATCCGGAAGGGGGATCAGGCCAGTGTTAACAGACCAGGCAATATTCAGGGTTAAGTCTTCTATTTCTTACCAGGAGTCCTTTAAAGAGGCCTGGATGGGAGGGTCATGATTTATATAAATCACCGTAATTAATTACCTTCTGTGTCTAGTAATTTATGCATTCCATCTCTTCGCTGAGCAGGCTGTTCCCAGGATAAAATACTGCAGTACTTAATACACAGACTCACACAAAATCCACTTTTTTTTTTTATATTTTGACACCTCCATTTGTGCCACTGTATTTCATGCTGTTTCCAGACTTAAGAAGGTAAGTTTCCTGAGCGCAGCCTTTTCTAATCTTAGATTAGCACAACAGAGAATTAGCGACTAAAACCTACTACCTGTTTATTTTTCTAACAGCAGTTTCTAATTGAAATACTCCGTCCTCCTCCTGTCTTCATTAAAGGGTGGCCTCTAATGAAAACCTGAGATTTTACAGTTTCCCAGGCTGATATATTCTAATATATCTCAACCAATGCAGAACTCCCAGTTTAGAAAGTTATACCAGTAAACTATTTCTTCCCCCAGTTTCAGCGTAGGGACCGAGGAGATGAAGTTTTTGCTCTAAAAAATTTATAAGCTGCTTATAGGAAAAAAGCATTAGTGCTTATTTTCATCCCTAAACTCACCTAAAAGATGTCCTGTCCATGGAGTAGAGGATTTTTCCAATTAACATTGTCGCACAGAATTACCCTAATTCCACTGGAATAAACTGGAGTAATTAAGCCATTTCTTTTATTTTCCGGGTATCATTCCTACACCTAAAGCATTCCATCTTAAATAAGATTTTTGTGTGGACTCCCCTCATCGTTATGAATCATTTTTAACTAACGCCTTTGAAATATTCGGGTTTTGCCTGCTGGAATACTGTCCCCCTGTTCCAAATTAATCTGGAGAATGCCCCTGGGAGAGCTCAATTTTCATCTCCTGTTGATATCCTTCAGCAAAGCTCTCCATCAGTACATCCTACTAGAAAATCTCTTTTGTACAAAAAAAAAAAAAAAAAAATAAAAAAAAGAAAAAAAAAAAGAGCTATTTCAGTTTGCCTGCCAGATTTTCTTCCCTTGACAATCAAGCTGGTTTTACTTATATTTACTGTGTGGTCTCCTGCTATTGTACGTCGGCTTCGCTGGGAAGCGGCGTTTCCACCCTGGATGCTTTCCATCTTCTGCTCAATTTTGTCATGCCATTTTTATTTTCTATTTTCCCCTTGCTTTCCTAAAACTTCTAGCATCTTGGGTAATCTCTTTCATTATCCGCAGTGTCAACAGTGAAATAGTAAAACTTAATTTTTACTCAGCATAAACATCTCGGCAAAAGCATTTGGGGACTGCAAGTGGAATTTATTTTAAAATTCCCCACTATTTTATAGTTTCTGGAGAGTACCACGAACAAGGATTTTTATGTTGTCATTCAGGGCTGATGATTCTCATAGTTTTCATCCTGTAGAATCACAACTGATCGGGCATATCGAATAAGGCAGCTCTTTCTTAATTTATCAATAATTCCTGAATGTAGGGGAAAAATTCTATCCTTCCCATTCTTGAAAAGCAATTTATAGAGACAACGTTACCAAAAACAATGGGAATCGAGGAAATATTGACAACTATACATAAAACAAAGTCTATCTCTGAGCTAATTCCCAACAAAATACGTAACGGGATGGAAGCTTTGTGAATCACAGCTTTGGTTCTTATGCCATAGCTTCGGAAAAGGATTAAAATACTTGAATTTTAAGCATTTAAGACTCCCCAGGGCCACATGTTAATTCTAAAAGTTATATTCCACTATTTTTTTTAAAAAAAATAAAGAAAAAACAACAAAACCCAACAACAAACCCCCGAAACTACTATTAGACTCCCACCTCTACCACATTTTTTAGGACATAAATCAAGGATGCCGTAAAGGCACAAACCATCCCCCTTAGAAATTAACGCGATTCAGCAGTTTACAGAAAAAAAAACAAACATGCAGAGATCAGTCCCGGGGCATGCAGCATGCAGTAAAAGGGAGAGCAGAGGTTAATAACCTGGAAGCATAGGATCTGAGAATGTGAGAACAAGTTAAAGACAAGAGTTCCTCTCCATTGTCACTGAGGGTCGAGAAGCAATGCTGCAGCGTAGAGCAGTGGGAGTGGGGGAAATACAGTTTGTCCAAGACATAAACATATCTCCGCAAGTGGCGGCAGGTATAACTGAAAGACAAGGGTAAAAAGGGAGAAAAAACAGAAAAAAGAGGTATTTTCCTTTAAGAAAGCTAATTCACGGTTTAATGTCCTTGGTTTGCGGGTTTGTTTTGGTTTTTTTTGCGTGCCAAGAGTCAATGGAAGGTGTCAAAAGTCAACGGGAGATGCCAAGTAAGCAATGGAGCAGTTTGACACAAAACAAGGCTCAAAAACCAGACAGATATGTCTGATTCTGTTGCTAATGCCAAGGGAACTCACCGACTTTCACACATTAGAGATGCAAGAAACTGGGAATTTATACATTTTTATTTATATGTAATTTTTTTTACCTTTTTTTTCTTTATTGGGTTAATAATGCATTAAGAAAAGGAGATTTTTTTTTGCCCCTCTCCATTTGCCCTGAAAATATAAACACATGACTCTGAACCTGGTTTGCAAAGCTTATCATTAAAAAAAAAAAATTCACCAAATTTAACTCATTTTCACAGGAATTGACGTCTTGCCTGAAGGGAAAAATTCACACAGAATTATCGATCAGTGAGAAGCGCTCTCGCAGCCTGGGATTCCAGAGGTTGAGTATTCCCGTAGTCAATTCCAGTACCTCAAACACGATGCTTTTTCATAACTGAGTTACACATTTAAGACCTGCTCAGCTTTTTAATGAGAAACTACAGTCAATTCCATGAAATAACTATAATAAAATATTTAGTGTTCATACAAACCAACTCTGAACGCTTTAGGTAAGAGATATTGTCTATGCCTACTCACAAGACGTCTTCCAGTTCCTAATGGAAAGGACAATAAATTAATTAGAGTACTTCACCTGTAAACTCTGAAGCACATACATCGTATAATCCCAAGTATTTATTATTATAGGTTTTGCACAGAAAATACTGCATCACATCATGGTGTACAAGAGAACACAAGTCTTGTGAGGAGCAGCTGAGGGAGCTGGGGGTGTTGAGCCTGGAGAAAAGGAGGCTGAGGGGAGACCTTCTCGCTCTCTCCAACTCCCTGAAAGGAGGGTCTAGAGAAGCAAGGATAGCTCTCTTCTCCCAAGGAAGAAGCGATGGGACAAGAGGAAATGGCCTCAAGTTGCACCAGGGGAGGTTTAGGATGGATATTAGGAAAAATTTTTAAAATGAAAGAGTTGTCAAGCCTTGGAAGAGGCCACCCAGTCACCATCCCTGGAGGTATTTAAAAGCCGGGCAGATGTGGTGCTGAGGGACATGGGTTAGTGGTGGTTTTTATCAGTGTTGGGTTGATGGTTGGACTCGATGATCTGAAAGGTCCCTTCGAACCTGGACAATTCTATGAATCTAATACACGTGTGATAGCCCAGCTCACAGGGAAACTCTGCCCAAAGTATGGAGTGAGGCGAGTCCTCCAGAAAGCACCTTATGCAGCTTAATACACTTTGACATAAATAAGGCAGCTCTTCATAAGCATCAAGGTAGTTCTAACCAGAGTGTCTGTGGTCCCTACTGCAGCCTGAAGCAACAAACACCTAAACTTTAGGCTGTAACCTCCTTACACATAAATAAAATAAAATTATTTTATAGCTTCATGAATTGAAACTTGGCCAACAGGTTATCTGCCCCAACTGTTTGCATTTCATAACCAGTGGGATGGATATAGATTTATATACATATAGACAGACCTCTGTAATCCCTTTATTGGACACGTGTGGCTAAAACACTCCTGAAGAAGACCAAATTATTTGTGTCCCTCAGGCAAAGAACAGGACAGAAAAGAGTGCCACCAACAGCTGAGCCTTGGTACAATCAGTGGTGCTCCAAGCCTAAGAATTTATCAAAACCAGGGTTTCCGACTGCTTTACTCTAAATAGAATTCATTACTGGGTTCACATCAACCTTTGCACTGTGAATTGAGGACAGTCCCTTTGGGCACTTCATCTGAAGATATACTACTTTTCAGGAAAGGCAACTGCTGAAAGGAGGCAATTTCTTAAGCCATCAGGCCTTTTTTGTAGACCACAGCGTGTTTTGAGCACCACAGGCTGTTCTCTTCATTCCATAGGCCAAAGACGGAGAAGATAAAGAATGGTGTTTACTAGAATAGTGTACCTTATTTCAAACCCCTGGAGGTCTCATTGTAGCCATTCAATCTTGCTAAACTTTTGTGAAGAAATTGAGAGACAGCCTTCAATTATCACTTATCCTTGACCCCTGTCAATGCTCTCCAAGGATATGAAGAGCAAGACTTGATCCCCAAAGCACGATGACCACATTTAGGCTTAACTAACAAACTGGATAAGCAAACGAAAATGCTCCAAGGGCTGGAGCCCCTCTGCTGTGAGGATGGGCTGAAAGAGTTGGGGGGTTCAGTCTGGAGAAGAGAAGGCTCCAGGGAGACCTTAGAGCCCCTTCCAGTCCCTCAAGGGGCTCCAGGAGAGATGGGAAGGGACTCTTGATCAGGGAGGGGAGCCATAGGATGAAGGGGAAGGGTTTTAAAATGAAAGAGACTGAGCTGAGATGTGGGGAAGAACTTCTTTGGTGTGAGGGTGGTGAGAGCCTGGCCCAGGTTGCCCAGAGAAGCTGTGGCTGCCCCATCCCTGGAGGAGTTCAAAGCCAGGTTGGATGGGGCTTTGAGCAACCTGGTCTGGTGGGAGATGTCCCTGCCCAGGGCAGAGGGTTGGAACTTGATGACCTTTAAGGTCCCTTCCAACCCAAACGAGTCTGATTCTCTGAAAGACAGCACAGAGAACCTGACATCTCTGAAGAGCCCTCTAAACTACCAGCCTCTTGAGAATTCTTTTTACTCATGTTTCTGGCATCCGTGAATGTTTTCTTCCCTGATCATGGCATTGCCTGATCTTGCCCAGCAGCTGGTATAAAATGAGAAGGTAGGGAGAAGGATTCAGTATTGACTGGGCAAATGAGACAAAAAGAAAAAATGCCCAATGACAAATTCTTTCAGGAAAAGAAAAAAGAAAGAAAATTGCTCAGGAGAAATTGCTCTTCCTTGTAACTTTCCCCAACCTCTAGAGTCATCATTCCCACTGCCACCCTGCAAGAAAAGTCTGTTCTCATAATCTTCAAAGGAGAACACCTGCACTTGACTGCTCTGAGAATGCTCTTACCTGCTTATACCAACCTCCTGTAAGCCTGGAGCCCTGCTCCTCTCTTCACAAAACCTTTTTAGATTTGTCTGAACCAGCAGACTTAAAATCACAGAATGGTAGCTGTTGGAAGTGACCTCTGGAGATCATCTAGTCCAACCTCCTGCCAAAGCAGGGCCACCCAGAACAGGTAACACAGGAACGTGTCCAGGTCGGTTTTGAGTATCTCCAGAGAAGGAGACTCCACCACCTCCCTGGACAGCCTCTGCCAGGGCTCTGCCACCCTCACAGGAAAGAAGTTCCTCCTCATGTTGAGATGGAACTTCCCATGTTCTAGTCTGTGCCCGTTGCCCCTTGTCCTGTCACTGGGCACCACGGAGAAGAGTCTGGCCCCACCCTCTTTCCACCCACCCTTTAGATATTGCTCAGCATTGATGAGGTCCTCTCTCAGTCTTCTCCAGGATGAGCAGCCCCAGGTCTCTCAGCCTTTCCTTATCAGAGAGATGCTCCAGGCCCCTCAGCATCTTTGTAGCCCTCTGCTGTCCCCTCTCCAGTATTTCCCTCTCCTGGAACTGGGGAGCCCACAACTGGACCCAGTGTTCCAGATGGGGCCTCCCCAGGGAAGAGCAGAGAGGCAGGATGACCTCCCTCCACCTGCTGGCTACACCCTTCTTGATGGACCCCAGGCCTTCCTGTGGCCTTCCTGGCCACAAGGGCACATTGCTGGCTCCTGGCCACCTTGTTGTCCACCAGGACACCATCATCACTCTGTCCTCAGAGAGGACAGAGATCCTTCCTGTACACACTCTTCACTGCCTGACGCCCAGGCACATGTAGAGGAAACATGCAATTTTTTATATACATACAAAAATTAACCCAATATATTTATATTTTCTTGCAATTTAGTGCAGATTTGATGAAGGCAAAAAGTTTCCATTACAGACACAGTTTAAAATCATCAGTTTGATGTCAAGAGCCACTGGGAAGGTGGCAGTTGGCCGTGACGTGTGACAGCAGAGCTGCAGCCCACACTAATGGATGCCGTGGCTTCCTGCAGCTTTACTGATCACCTGGAAACCCTCCGAGAACCTCGTGTGAAACACACAGATAATGAAAACCAACAAACAATTTAGACTTTGCTAAAGATTCTTCCAAAACTGCTCTTTGTCCCGTTCACCTGAAAAAGATTCCGTGTCTCAAATGGTCATCATAATTGTTTTGCTTTAAGGGATCACATCCCTTCTCATTTTTAGGTCAAACTCCACATAATCCCAGGGGTGTACACAAGACTACAGCCTAAGAGGAAACACTTTGCAAAAATAAGAGTTAAAAAATAAGAAGTGCTGAAATTCATGTTACATTTATGTGACATCGTATTTTTCATCCAGAATTTTAAGGGCAGACCTGAACAAGACGACAGCACTAAGCAAAACACGCAAAGCCACTTAAGCCCTTATTTAAACCAGCAAGTTGATATTTTCTCTACTGAAGTCAAATGTAATTTTAAAGTAAATATATCAGAGACAACAAACATAAACAGCACTGGGCCAACTTCTTTTTCACAACAGAAAAAAAATGAAGGAAATTGGCCAGGGAATAGAAAAACAGTCTAAATACTGTATTTACCAACGCCTCTATAAATACAACCCGGTTTAAAGCAGCGTATACAGGATTCAGAAGAAAAATTCCCAGTGCTAATGGTTAAATAATTGTAACACATAATCTTCCTCTTGGTGCCTGCCAGATTTTATGAAGGCTATAAATCTTGAAGGCTATTGAGGAAAAAAAAGGAAGGACTTGAAGAGATACGTGCCACGTGTCTTAGCTCAGAGAAACTAGATTAAACTGCAGCAATAATAAAAAAAAAAAAGGCAAGCCAATTCTGCTAAGCCTGATTAAATATTTAGGTCATAATTGTTTCCGCGGCAGAATTTGAAAAACGCACAGCAAATAACATCTTTTGCTGAGTTTGAAGACTTAATCACTCTACTTTCAAAAGGGAGTTATGCTACAACATGATTCTATGGGAAAGGCAATAGGAAAGCCTCCTTAAAAAAAAAAAAACAACAAAACACACAATAAAAGTAGAAGCTAATTAAACTGGTACATGTTAGTCAGCACCCCAAATTACCTGTGTACCTGCGAGGAGAATGTCGTGACGTGCTACGAACGTTTTACTACTGTTCATGTAAGATAACTTGTGTTCTAGGAAGTCCTATTACTCATTAGTCTTATGTCCCCAAAGTCAAACCCAACCAAAATACAGTCTACGCTCACTAAAATACTACACAGATGATTGGACGGGGCTTTGAGCAACCTGGTCTGGTGGGAGGTGTCCTTGCCCAGGGAAGGGGGTGGGACTGGATGGTCTTTAGGGTCCCTTCCACCTCTAACCTTTCTATGACTCCATTTATAGTAAAGGAAGGCAAGGAAATGAAAACCAAGCAAGTTCTGGAGATCTTTGGTAGCCTGAAAAATCAAATGATAAATATATAAGATTCACCTATAGAAAGGCCAAATTCCCCCTGTAGAGATGAAGTTCTATCAAAAAGAACAAAAGGATCTGTGTATTAGAATCACAGAATGGTTCGGGTTCCAACTAATTCCAACCCCTCTGCCCTGGGCAGGGACACCTTCCACCAGACCAGGTTGCTCCAAGCCCCCTCCAACCTGGCCTTGAACCCCTCCAGGGATGGGACAGTCACAGCTTCTCTGTGAGAATGTTGCTTCCGAAGCCTCCTGTGCTTTTATCCTTTGGGTAGACACTCACGGGCTCTGCATGGGATTACAGGAGATGCCAACAACAGCTGCATTCACGAGGACATTTGGATATCGGTGTGTGAGAACCTGGAAACCCTCCGTGGGGAGACAACAGCAAGAGCCCCGTGAGAGAAAGCACAGCCCTCGCCTCGTTCCCCAGAGGGATTCATCCCATCTGAGCCCGTATAAATCGCCGTAGTTGGAGAAAGATCTCCTTGTGGACCCAGGAGCACAATTAACGAGTTACAGAAACATGTCTCTGCACAACTTCACAGCAAATTTATTTATTCATTGCAGAACTAAGTGTATTTACTTTACCTAAAAGCTTGTTCTTCTCTAAACTTGCTGAAGGCCATTACCATTAAAAAGGTTGAGTCATTCACCAGTTATAAAGACCCGGTGCGCATTAAAGTTGTTAAATCCTGACTCTTTCTTCTGTACCTATAGCTTCACCCTCCATTTAAAAGCATCAGAAGTTTCAAAGTGCAATGTTCTCTTCATGAGCCACGCAAACTATGGTGAAAGCATGTGGCAGTGGGAAATATCGGGGCTCAAGTACTCAAGAGACTCAGAAATTTCATAAACTGTTACACTGTGTTCCTAAAACGAGTTAGAAAGCCTGTTTGAAAATCCTGGCTTGTGTGGGGGCTGAATGAACTCAAAACTTCCGTGTGTGGTGGAAAGGAAGGTTTTCAGGAGCAATTTGGAGGGCACTGACATGGTTCGGTTGGGTGTTACCAGTAACACCTCTGCTTCACTCCTCATAGATGCTCGTACCTATCCTGGCTTCATGCTCTTGGAGAGAGAAAAGAGTTCACTGAACTTCAAAGCTAGAAAAATCATAGAATTATAGGACAGTAGAAGTTGGAAGGGTCTCTGAAGATCATCCCCCTGCCATGGCCAGGGACACCTCCCACTAGACCATGTTGCTCAAAGCCCCATTCAACCTTGAACCCCTCCGCAGCCACAGCTTCTTTGGGCAACTTGGGCCATGGTCTCAGCAATGAAGGTCTACCCCACATCTCATCTCAATCTCCCCTCTTTCAGTGTCAAAGCCTTCCCGCTTGTCCTCTGGCTCCCCTCCCTGATCCAGAGTCCCTCCCCATCTCTCCTGGAGCCCCTTTAGGGACTGGAAGGGGCTGGAACTGGAGTTCCAGCTCTCCCTGGAACCTTCTCTTGTCCAGGATGAAGAACCCCAATTCTCTCAGTCTGTCAGTGTTATATATATATATATATATATTTATAATGGCATCAGTTAAAAAGTGAAATAAGCAACAACCTGACGACAAAAGAATTGATAATCAATGCTATATTTTCATTTCACACTAATGCTTCCTTACAGCCATAACCCAATTTTAATCTGTCAAGAGAAACCCTTGTACATTCATTACTCATCCATTTCTTTAGAACAGTCCACAGCTTTTTTCCAAAGTGCAAACTTCTAAAAAGGAAATGAGATGCTCAAAAGAGTACACGCTGTATCTGAATAAAGTGGTTAATGAGCCAAATACCCTGCAACTGAAGATAAAAAAGACAGGTTCAAGCAAGTGATGTATCTTGAGTCACCTCTTCATTTCTGTCCTATAAACGCATTCACTTCAAAACAAATGGAGAAGACGAGACTGCAGCTTCACAGAATCACAGAACCTTCATGCTTGGAAGGAAACTTTGAGATCATCGAGTCCAACCATACACACACAAAAAACCCCACAACAATCTCAGGCACTAGAGCATGCCCTCAAGTGCCATGACTACACATTTCTTAAATACCTCCAGGGGTGGGGACTCCACCACCTCCCTGGGCAGGCTCTTCCAGTGCCTGACCAGCCTCTCAGGAAAGTCAGTCTTCCCAATATGTAATCTAAACCTCCCCTGCCCCAACTTCAGACCATCTCTTCTGCTCCTGTCGTTATTCCCTTGGGAGAAGAGGCCAACCCCCACCTCTCTACAGTCTCCTTTCAGGTAGCTGTAGAGGGTAATGAGGTCTCCCCTCAGCCCCCTCTTCTCCAAACTAAACCTGCCCAGTTCCCTCAGCCTCTCCTCATAGGACTTGTTCTCCAGTGTCTCCTCTGAACATGCTCCAGCAGCTCAGTGTCCTTCCTGTAGTGAGAGGCCCAGAACTGAACCCAGCCCTCGAGGTGAGGCCTCACCAGTGCCCAGGACAGAGGCACCATCATTGCCCTGCTCCTGCTGGCCACGCTGCTCCTGATACAGGCCAGGATGCTGGTGGCCTTCTTGGCCACCTGGGCACACTGCTGGCTCACGTTCAGCTGGCTGTCCACCAACACCCCCAGGTCCTTTTCTGCCAGGAAGCCCCAGCCACTCTGCCCCCAGCCTGTAGCATTGTCTGGGATGGTTGTGACCGAAATGTAGGACCCAGCACTTGGCCTTGTTGAACCTCATACAACTGACCTTGGCTCATCAATCCAACCTGTCCAGGTCCCTCTGTAGAGCCTTTCAACCCTCACGCAGATCAACACTCCCACCCAATTTGGTGTCATCTGTGAACTTACTGAGGGTGCACTCAATCCCCTCATTTAGATCATTAATAAAAGTACTAAATAAGACTGGCCCCAAAACTGAGCCCTGAGGGACACCACTGGTGACTGACCGCCAACAAGATTTCACCCCAATCACCCCAGCTTCTAGGATTCCACTAGAAGAACAAACAATAGTTTCTAAAAGACTATTAGAATCCCCTTGGTTTTTTAAAATCTCAGAAAATCATAGGCAGGACAAGTTATTGCTACAAAAAAGACTTTTTAAAATGCAAAAAACCATAACATTCTTCAGTGCAGTGTATATTAGATGCCCAAATTTCAAATAATACAGTGGGATCCAACCCAGTAAGCATTTTACTGGGAATTACCTTTATTTTTCCAGGCCTACTAGAAGAAATCAAACTGGCAGGACTGGAATAGTGCTGCAAACTTTTCTCATTTTGGCTTCCTTTCACTGTTAAACATGCAGAAAACTTAAATGACACAACTCAGAACCTCGGCCTACTCTGCAAATTCATCTGTAAAACAACATCATCACTAAAACGTGTTATTTCTCTATAGGTTTCCTCAGATATTTCCTCCTCTCCATCATAATGGATTTGTAAGATGGAGAGTTTTAAAAGCTTGGAAGCTCCACCAAAAAATTAAAGTTTAATTCCCCAATTTGAAGACCATTATCAAATTGTACTGTTTCCAAAGAGCTCATGTGGAGCAATCAATTTGAATGGGCCATTCATGATAATTAAAGATGGGATAACGAGACCTTCTACCACCAAACTGCAGCTCTCCCTTGCGTGGAAGTATTTTTGTGATGCTCTAGATCACTTGAAATAGGTAATAAGACTTCAGTAAACTTCAGTTCTAAGGCCAAGATTCTGTGCTAATTTGCATGACATTAATTTATTCACCCATCCTGCCAAGCATCCATTCTGTACTGCACAATTTCCTGGATAGCAGAAGACGAATGAGACACTGTTAATTATTTTCTCCCCCAAAGTGGTTGTCGTTCAAGTCAACACGCCCCCTCAAAGTGGTTGTCCAAGTCAACACAGACAAAGCGGTCAAGGGAAGAGAGAACCATCTTGTCCAAAGCTGAGCTTTTACAGTGCTGTATATTTAGATATTAAAAGCCTATTTAAGCCAGGTCAGCAATCAAAAAATGGTATTTCTAAGGAGTCCTGTGCCACGATACGCAGAGCAGAAGATAACATGTTGCCAACCACTCTGCTTCGTGTGAGAAGACGCTGAGACAGAGCGAAGCAACAGTTTGTCCAAGACCCCTCCGTGGTTGACACTGATCCAATCTCTCTCAAAGTAAAGCCGTGAGTCTGTCCATCTGGGAAATCTCCATAATTCATGATCTCGAGTGTCCTGGGCTCTGACCACTTCTAATGGCACGCAGGGCATTCGACTGCTCACAACAGATGGGGGACCAGGGTATTACTGTCCCCATCAGGTGCCTACTCGGAATCCCCAGCAGGTTCAACCGGGCTTAAACCAAGTTCAATGATATTTCCATGTTGGAAACAGCTGATATCAGCCTAAAACCTCACCTCCATATGTTACAGACAGGCAAAACCAGGCGAGCCCATGTGGAGAACTCCTCTTTCTGTGGAATCAGTTCAAGCCGCTTTTTAATATGGTTGACGACAACTACACTCAATGCACAGTAACAAAAGATGCTTCATGCATTTAAAAATGAACTTCATTATATTTATATTGCTAAGTCATACCAGCAAGAGGGCATTTGCTGCTAATATTCTCTTTTTCCTTGGTGTCTCCCTCCCTCTTTTGTCACAGCCTTTCTTACTAATTGTGATGACACCTCCCAATTTTGGAATGGCTGATCAGCTTATAAGCTTCCCCACAGCTTAACTAGGTCAACAAGCTACTAATAAGGCCAGCATATGTTTCTTTTATTTACCACTATCCAGATCTTTATAAATTGCTTCTGACTCCCAACAAAAGCCACTCCACGGACTGGGGAACCTCTGTATGTATAAGTAGTAACGGTGACAGTGGAGGATGAAGAGCACAAAAAGCATCTGCAAATAGACTAGAGTCTGTGAACAGCTCGTGATAGGGGAAGCCAAAGCTACCCAAGGTTGACCAGTTGACTCAAAAACCTCTCCAGGTATCGCGCTGTGTGCACAACCTCCGCTCCTGAGAGGCCACAGATTAAAAATGAAACTCAGACTCAGTGCTTGGAGCTGTTTGATCTTCCACTCCCACAACGTCCTCTTTCAAACATGAGAATAAACTTTTCCTGAGAAATCCTTACTTTTCACTCTACTTGGACTTCTAATAACATGTCACATCTAATATGTCATTATCATTGCTGTAACATACTGCACTGTATAAGGGTTAAAAAAAAAATCTCATTATATATCTCAGAAACAGAATATAATTTTATACTACAGAATGGTTTGGGTTGGAAAGGACCTTAAGGATCATCCAGTTCCAAGCCTCCTGCCATAAGCAGGGACACCTCCCACCAGATCAGGTTGCCCATCCAGCCTGGCCTTGAACCCCTCCAGGGATGGGGCAGCCACAGCTTCTCTGGGCAACCTGGGCCAGGCTCTCACCACCCTCACACCAAAGAAGTTCTTCCCAACATCTCATCTCAATCTCCCGTCTTTCAGTTTGAAGCCATTATCCCTTGTCCTATCACTACATGTCCTTGTAAAAATCCCCTCTTCAGCTTTCCCGTAGGCCCCCTTCAGTTACTGGAAAACTGCTATAAGGTGTCCCCAGAGCCTCCTCTTGGATAATAAATGTTGTCTCCTTTAAACTGAAATTCTACAAAACTATTTCAAAGTTAAGAGGCACTAAAATGTCTTTGAGGTTTTTAATTCCTCCATTTGAGGCAACGTCAACCCTTCAGTTCCGTGGCCTTCCACGAAAAGAATTTATTCCTAAAATCCAAGACCTACAGGAGATGGTAAATGCCACCAAAGCAAAGGACAAAGGGGAAAAAAATAACACAAGTATGTGTTAATAAAACAAAAAGTTAGCTGAGATGAACAAGTAATTTTTTAGTTCTTTAAAGCTAACACCAAAAATCAAACAAGCTGGTTGAGTCGCATATAAATCACCCAAAGTTGAAGCCACAGAAAGATGCTTTTCCCTTGTTTCTCTCAGTGACATGATGTTTGTGTGAAAATATTCAGGGACAGGAATTGCCAAAAGCCACTGTTTGTGTCAACAGATCCCCCTGAAGTATGGAATCGGAGTGTTGGGCTGTGGGAAATCCCGGATGCTTGTGATCCACAGTAGGAGCGCGGCCAATGAAATTCACAGAATCACAGAATCACCTAGGTTGGAAGGGACCTTTTAAGATCATCTAGTCCAACCAGATCATCTAGTTCAACATCAGCCTGACATTACAAACCCCTCTTGTTCGGAAAACTCAGAAAATAGTCATATTGTCACAATCACTTTCATTACGGTAATTCCCTTCCAGCACAATTACAATTGCCAGGGATGCAAAAGAGAGGAAAAAAATTACCCATTGGTTTTGAAACGCTCAGACTGGAGATATTTACATGTCACCACCAGAAAGAGGAATTTGTGACTTTGCTCCTCCCAATATCTGCAGACATCACTTGGTCAGGGAAACTGTTCAGTACCCTCAGTTCTTTTCTTTTTTCCTTTCTTTGGTTATAAAAAAAAGAAAAAGGCAAGCTGATGCTCATAGTGTTCAGTATTTAACGGCCTTGGCCACAGGACATTAATTTTAAGAACCTCTTTCAGATCTCCATCTTTTATTATTATATAAATTGACTCATGAAATCTCTTGACGAACACCGGCGCGAGAGCAGCAGCCGCTGCTTTTCTCTGGGGGTTTGCCTTTATGAACACTCCTCAGTTACGATGAAGGGATCGGTAAACCGAGATTTAATTTCATGTTCCAATTAAGACTGGAATGAAGAATCTAAAAGACGTGTCTATTGATCATTCTCACGGTGGCATTGAAGCCCACCCGGTGCGACGCAGACCCACGTGCTTCAAAGCATCCTCGGAGCCGAGCCGCTCCCAGCAACAGGAACCCCTCGTTAGGACAGCACCGAGGGAGAAGTAATAAAGGAGGAAGAAGGAATTAGTTTTCATATCGTGTGGTAACAAAGGTATAAGTTGGCTCTTATCCTATAGCTCTATCACTGACATCTTATTTGTATTATCTTGCTTTTTTATCGGAAAGGTGACATTTCCAAAATAAGACTTTTCCAAGCAAAGGTTTCAGAGGGTCAAAATGTTCCAACTCCTAAAGTTGAAACTAATTTAAGAAATTTTCCGCCTGAAAAATGCCTCTTATTTAACACCATTCACTCCCTTGCTGCAAGAAGAAAGCCAGAAAAATGAGTTTAACACAACTATCACATCCTCTATTCACCTAATTTCTTTTGCTCGACTCACACGTCTCCTATAAAGTTTGAAATGTCCAGGAAGCTAAAATTTTACCATCTGAAAAAAATCACAATTCCAGCAGGAGAAGCAACTCTTCTGTTCCTATGCTTAAGTTTTCAAATGAGAATTAAATTAGAAACCAAACAGCTTTGAAGCATTCACACAGCAACCTGGCTTTTGGGGTTGTTTTATTTCAAGTTTTTCTCCTTAAGAAGTGCCTTTGATTTGGGGAACTCCATTTCACCGTTTTTTCTGTACCAACTGTCCCACCACTCTTCTCTGCTGAAAAGAGGAAGCTGTATGTTAAAGAGCTTTCCCGAAAGCACCTTGGACATCAAAGAAAGCCAAAAAAATAGGCAGGAAAAGCAGAATATTCAGAGCATAAAGCCAGTTGGGAAAGAAATTTGTTTATCTTCCTACGTGAGCAGCCTAACGAGTTTCCAGCCAGCAATATTACATCTCGTTATTGTCACGGTTCAAAAATTTTATGAAGCAATTGGGAAATTATAATTTCACCACATTCACGCACGAAAAAGTTGAGATTTTTCTGCTGCAGGTCAGACCTGACGTCTCGCTGCCGCATGAACCTTCTTCTTCTTCTTTGCTGAATACATATATTTGATTATTTGAATAAGCAAACGCCTGGCAAACTCAAAAGGTCTTCTGCTCTGCACACAGAGATCCTTGTTGAAGGAACTTTAGGCTTGAAAACACTTCACTAATACATATAAAAGAAAGAAATAAATATTTTCAATAAGTAATTATAGGCGAGGGGAAAAAAAGCCATAGCAGCAGAAGTAATTAACACACGCATTAGAGTCAGCATCGTTCTGCCAAACACAGCAAAATGTGAAAAATTTGATTAGTTTCCTCCTTATCCTCAATTTATAACAGCAACAACTGACAATCTAGGGGAAAGCAGAGGGAAGTAATAAGTTTTCTTCTTTACGGGCAATACAGTATGAAAATTAACAATAATAACAATTAACCTGTCTATTCACAGCCTATATAAAGGTAGGGAGAAAGTCAGGAAAAATAAAATATTATCCACTCCATCAAATACCACGGGGGATATTACAAAGACATAAAATTCTATAAAGATGACTGAAAAAGCAAAACATTCCAAGAAAAAAATTAATCACTTGATTAAAAGCCATTTTTGGATAATCAGAGCACAATACGGCGTTTGAAGGGACCTCTGGAGATCATCTAGTCCAACCCCCTGACAAAATAGGTCTACCCAGAGCAGGTCCCACAGTAATGTGTTCAGGTGGGGTTGGAATGTCTCCAGAGAAGGAGACTCCACCACCTCTCTGGGCAGCCTCTGCCAGGGCTCTGCCACCCTCACAGGAAAGAAGCTTCTCCTTGTGTTTAGACGGAACTACTTGTGTTCCAGTTTGTGCCCATTTCCTCTTGTCCTGTCCCTGGGCACCACTAAAAAAAGCCTGGCCCCATCCTCCTGACATCCAACCTTGAAGGATTTATGGGTGCTGATCAGATTGTGTACTCTTATTCTTAAATAACTGCTGTGAATATTTTCATTACAGAAAATCCTGTACCCTAAGAGGCAACAGTAGTAGAAAAATTTAAAGACTAACTAGAAAACCTTAAAACAGATGGTTTTATGGCTGGGGAGGTGAAACTTCCCACATATTGCAGCACATACAAAAATGGATGTGAGTTTTTCTTAGTAGCTTATGAAACATAATAGACTTAATTTCTGTTTAACATCTTTCATGACGATCTTGCTAAGGATACAGGGTGTATCATCAGCAAGTTGGCAGATGACACCAAGCTAAGCAGGAGTGTTGATTCACATGAGGATAAGGAAGCTCTACAGGGAGACTTAGATTGGACCATTGGGCCAACATGAATGGTATGAGCTTCAACAAGGCCAAGTCCCAGGTCCTGCACTTGGGCCACAATAACCCCAG
>JAOQGI010000019.1:2713622-2725073 GCA_027564495.1 Gallinago solitaria | reverse complement strand
GCCACCACTTAAATAGAGTTAGGGTATAAGACTAAATCAAAATTTTAATTATATTAAAATTTATCTGGAATTGTTACCAAAAATGCATTTCTTGCATTTTTATGTTATGCACATAAATTCAAACTTTTTTATATCCATCTTCTTAAGCAATGGCATCATCCAGCCACATACTGAGAAGACAATGACCACTTATTTTTGGATTGCTGGCCATTTTATTCATAATCATTAAATTATCTTTACTGGAATACAACTAACACTCCTCCATCAGGAGCAGCATTTAATTAACACGACACACCATTAAAAAGTTACTTTTCACCCCGAAAACAAGGGGGAAGCAAAAACAGACCAAAAATCATGGGTGTTGTATTCAGTCCAAGGTCAGGAAGAGTTTCCCCAGCAAATACTTTTAAAATACCTTTAGTATATAACAAAAAAACAAGACCGCAGAGCCACACGAGTAACCTACTTAAGTCTAATTTATGCAACAGGAAAAAAAATCCTTCTGCACCATCAGTTGATATAAATACATCAGCATATACGCTATTTCAGTCCAGTCACGTTGAGCAGTGAGAAAAGGTCAACTCAGCAGGCAATGTTAAAAAATATTCAATAGAAATAGCTTATTTCTTACAAGCAGGTACCTCGCTGGCGTTTTTACCTGCAATATGGGTGTTTACTACTCTTTCAAACGGAAAAAGGCTCAACATTTCCCATCCATGACGCTACTTAGGAAAAACATCTGCTCATTGACCCCTATTTCACCAGTCCCACCATTATCTGGAGAATCCTTGCAAGTACTGTCAACAGGATGAGGGGGAAGAGTTTTAAATTGAAAGAGGGAAGACTGAGATGAGATCTCAAGAAGAAACTGTTTGCTCTGAGGGTGGTGAGAGCCTGGCCCAGGCTGCCCAGAGAAGTTGTGGCTGCCCCATCCCTGGAGGGGTTCAAGGCCAGGTTGGAGGGGGCTTGGAGCAACCTGGTCTGGTTTTGAGGTGTCCCTGCCCAGGGAACGGGGTTGGAACTGGATGGTCTTTAAGGTCCTTTCCAACCTAAACCATTCTATGATTCTATGATGCATTGCCTGACTAATGATAAAGAATTCTAAAGCACAGAAGAAGATGAAGGTATTTATATATAAATGACAAATGGCCTTCATACACAAATGAGAAAGCAAGCTGGGACATTATCTATTGTAAAAGTTTTTAAAAAACCACACCAAATTAATTTACAAATATAACTGAAGTTACAAAATAGCAAAGAGGCATTTCAAAACCCCCTACGAAACGTCACAGAACATCTGCTAATGATACTTCATAGAATCACAGAACAGTTAGTGTTGGAAGAGACCATAAAGATCATCAAGTTCCAACCAAGAATTAGTTTAAAATAGGGGGAAATACAAGAAAAGTGAGATGCTCTGAGTGCAGTGAAACAGAAACAACCCCCCAAAACCCTAAAAGCTTAAGATGAAGGCTCAGCTGAGCTCATCTCCCATATAGCACAGACCCTTATCCTTCACCCAACTGCCTCTGGATGAAGAGGTCACTGATTTATGCTGTATTCCTCCAAAAAGTCATCCACCGTCCTTCAAAGATCTCCATAGAGAGCACTGTTTTGCCTCTGAATTAACTACCTGAACTATTTTCCTCCCACATCTCTTAAATTGTGGGATTCAACCTCCAAGCTTTAGTTCTTCTGCAAGGGGAGAGTCTTTTCCATTCACGGCTTTCCCCTTGTGAAGGCATGTACACATCCCGATGCTTCTCAAGCTCTTCTCTGATCAAACAGGCTTTCTACACCCCTCAAAGTTTTATTGTTCATTTTAAAACAAAGAAAACACCCCACAACATTTCTTGACAGTCACTCCATTTTTCAAGAGTCTGTAAGTATTTTATGAATTATGGTCATCCAACACCAGATAATGGTGGGACTCAATGATCTTAAAGATCCCTTCAAACCTGGATAATTCTATGATTCTTGATGGAACCTGATGAAATTCAACAAGGGCAAGTACAGGGTGCTGCATCTGGGGAGGAATAACCCCCTGCGCTAGGACAGGCCAGGGGTGACCTGCTGGAGAGCAGCTCTGAGGAAAAAGACCTGGGAGTCCTGGTGGACGACAGGATGCCCATGAGCCAGCAATGGGCCCGTGTGGCCAAGAAGGCCAATGGCATCCTGGGGAACACCAGGAAGAGCTCTTTTGCCACCTGTCCTTTACATATTGCTCAGCACTGATGAGGACCCCTCTCAGTCTTCTATTCTCCAGGCTGAACAGCCCTAGGTCCCTCAGCCTTTCCTCATCAGAGAGATGATCCAGGCCTCCCATCATCTTTGTAGCCCTCTGCTGTCCCCTCTCCAGCAGTTGCCTGTCCTTCTGGAACTGGGGAGCCCACAACTGGACCCAGTGCTCCAGATGGGGCCTCCCTAGGGCACAACAGAGCAGAGGGGCAGGATGACCTCCCTCCACCTGCTGGCCACACTCTTCCTGATACCCTCTAGGATGCCATTGGCCTTCTTGGCCACAAGGGCACATTGCTGGCTCATGGGCATCCTGTTGTCCACCAGGACACCACCTTTATTTTCCCTAAAGATAAACAAATTGATACAGTCAGCAGCCATGAAACACATGATATCACATACTAACAGTTCAGAAAATTAAATATAACTATTTTTTCAGAGAATTCATGCAAAATAACTCAGCCCTCACCTAAACAATCTGCAGCAGACTACACGTGAATTCAGTCTGGAGTCAATTCAACGTCAACCATCTCACCCCAGTTTTTGCCAACAGTTGTGTCTATCAATCCTGGTTTTAGCAATTCATCTGCCAGAAGTTGGACCGAGCCCAAACTCGTTCCGCATCTGCCATCAAACAGGCAAGGGATCTAATTATCTGGCAAGGCTTCAAATATTGGAATGAAAAGGGTTCTCCTCTATTCCATTACCCATTCCCCCAGATAGCCATTATCTTATTAAAGGAATGTTTTTTAATAAGTGAGATTTGTTAAAGTGGTTTGTGACGTTACTAAACATAGAAGGGAGCGTAAGCTGATTTGTAACCTACACAAACTCTACCAGGTGTCTGTTATACTGGACATTAACCACAACCCTATTTAAAGCAGCTAAAAAGTCCCAAAAGTTGCATTTCTATAAAATCTGTCAGTTGCTCCTTGAGAAGTTTCGACCTCAGGTCAACCCTGGAAGACATCTGGAGTTCTAGTCAAATTACAGCTCATTTTCTTAACTATTTATCCCTGTACGCACACGGTAAACTTGAGTAACTTTTTGGCCTAAACATCTAAAAAAGAAAAATAAACTAAGGAATTGAATGATATCTGCTACCAGTTGCTTTACAGTGTGCCCAGAGGTCAGGAGGTTTGGCTCGGATCAGAGAGTGACACTGAGAAAGAGGGAATCAAAAGCACCTGGAGGATTTATCAGAACTTAATTTATCTTGTACTAAAGTGACATGTTTACCATCCCACTCCTGAGATGACATCAATGTCCCTGACCATGACAGGGGGTTGGAACTAGACAACCTTTAAGGTCCCTTCCAACTGTAACCATTCTATGACATATTAAAAATTAATAAATGAGCCAGAGCTGGTAATAAATGACCCAGAGCCTACAGCCCACTGACCAGAACCAGAGGCACAGAACATGGACTTGTTGGAGCAGAGACAGAGGAGGACACAAAGGTAGTGCTACGGATTGAGCCCCTCTGCTGTGGGGACAGGCTGGGAGAGTTGGGGGGCTTCAGCCTGGAGAAGAAAAGGGTCTGGGGAGACCTCAGAGCCCCTTCCAGTCCCTCAAGGGGCTCCGGGAAAGCTGGGGAGGGACTCTTGATCAGGGAGGGGAGCCAGAGGATGAGGGGTAATGGTATTAAATTGCAAGAGGGCAGATTTTGGGTATATCTCGGGAAGAAATTCTTTGCCGTGAGAGTGGTGAGAGTCTGGCTCAGGTTGCCCAGAGAAGCTGTGGCTGCCCCATCCCTGGAGGGGTTCCAGGCCAGGTTGGAGGGGGCTTTGAGCAACCTGGTCTGGTGGGAGGTGTCCCTGCCCAGGGCAGTGGGCTTGGATCTGGACGGCCTTTAAGGTCCCTTACAACTTAAACCATGTTATCATTCTATGACATTGGCAGCTGGTGACATCCAAGCTTCCAGGACCAAGTCCTCATGACAAGTACAAGGCAGAGCAATACTTACAAGATTTTCTATGTCTGTTCGTGCCAACACATATGTCCGTACGTTGCCATTTTGATGCAGAAGCATGTATAAAAGAAGAGTGGCTTGATCAGATTTCTGCTGCTCGCACAACGCCGTGTATAAACTGTTAAAATTAATCTGGAAAGCATGTGGATTTGATGATGAAAAAGCAGTGTTATCTGAAATAAAGAATTTCAAAAAAGCCATTTTTAACATACGGTTACCATCCAGTGATTTGTTAACTTTATACAAATCTCTGAGGGAAAATATTTTATACAGACAGCACAGCAAAGAGGAAACAAAATTAATCCGTGACTCTTATCAGAAATCTTCAATGAAGCTTTAGTTGGGCCAAAAAGCTGACGTTGTCCTCCCACGTGAGCTCCAGAAGGATACCTCCACCTGCACAAGATTCACATCTTTTTTCAATAAAGCTCTTCCACCGTTAGGAAGGCAGAGCAATTCCAGGAGCTGCTGCAAGGAGAGCAGTTCCAGCATCTTCTCTGGAAATAATCTACTGATTCGTGTGCAACCAGAAATTTCTCTGGGGCTTTGAGTAACTTGGTCTAGTGGGAGGTGTCCCTGCCCATGGCAGGGGGTTGGAACTAGATGATCTTTAAGGTCCCTTCTAACCCAAACCATTCTATGACTCTATAAATAGCTTGCAGCATGGAAGAACATGGTAGTTGTCACTTATTTTGAACATCTCCACCCTCTTTGGAAGGAATAAGTGCTTGGAAGACCTGCAGGAGCCCCACAGGAGCTCTGGCTCCCACCGGGTTCCTGGGGCCCCGGTGGAGACATCATGCCGGGGAGCTGCTGCTTCTCTTGGCTTGGATGAGGGGCGAGGACTCCAGACATTCAGCTGAACTCAGCAGGAGGCAAAAGCTTCTTTCCATTGAGTCAGGAGGCACCTCCACACACCCGGTGGCAAGACACAGCCCATGGGCTATGGAAACCCTTCCTCTCCTCAAACCCATTGGCCAACAGACAGAGGAGACACCAAAACCTGATGTTTCTGAATCCCACAGCCCCTTCAATCACTGATCATGATTATGGAATCATCACTTATGGAACAACTGGTTTGAAACCAGTCTACTTCAGGTCAGTATTTCTCTTTTCCAGGGAAAATCTGGATAGAAACAGCAAAATCATATTAATTCAATGCATCCTATTAAGCAGCAACCTGATGCCACCACTCATTAGTTGATGAGTGTCCATTGACTTTCAAGCTTCAATTCCATGGATGTTTAAACCATGTTGCTTACATGAATAGCACATCACTATTTGTTTTATTAAAAGATATTTTAAAAACTCTAAAAAAAAAATCTAAACATTATTAAAGAAACTTATCAGCAACAGCAGCATATCCTGTATTATCCTACAGAATGTTGAACTGACACACAGAAAAATTAAGCTATTTTAGACCATGTTGAATAAAGAAAAGTACCCTGAATTTGATTAGTTCTGTCCCAATTAAATTAAATAAATTGCTTCGACAAAAAAAAAAAGTTTTCATATGAAAGTCACACACCATAGGTAATTACGACCGTAACCAGCCTTTCTTTTTCATACCATTTTCCTTTTACCAGCCCCTCAGAACGTTCATAGGAATTAAACTGAAGCTTATTTAAATTAATACTGCCAGTGGAAATAAGTTTACAGGAAACAATAAGTCATTCTATAAACATACGTTCCTGGAGAAAATGTGGCTTTTCGTGCTCCTTTCGACATAAGGTAAGTTCTTTTTCAATTTTATGACACGTGTAACGGTTTTCAGTGAAATACGTAACTAGTTACTGATGGCACGAAACAAAGTCAACCAAAATAAAGCACTTGTAGAAGTTGTCAGCTTAAAAACCAAAAACCGTGTCAAGAATTTGGTATCTCAATTGCCAATTGAGATAAATAGCATCCAATAAATCACAGGGGTACATCTGCTCTGAGACTTCTTCTTTTGAGAACAATCCTACATCCTAATAACTCCCAAAAATTTCTTAGGCAAAGGTGAATTAAATTAGAGCTCAACCTGATAAAAATTTAATAATTAAAGGAATATAAAAACTCCTGTTAAATAAAGTAACTCAGGGGCACCATGCAGTCGCTGAGCGTGGTGTCAACCTGCATGAAGCCAACGAAAGGTCAAACGCCATGGCCAAAAGTTGAAGAGATATAAATGTACGGATAATGTCTATATAAGAAGCCTAGTGCCTGCAAGCTGAGCTACCTGCATGGTACAACCTCTGGTAGGGCACCACTGTGTCCCAATCAAGTGACCTCTGAATCTTGGTGAGCTGCAGTTACCTGATCTATGGACTGGAACCAGCCAAGCACTGAAACTCTCAATTTTTCTGTAGATCCAAGTCTCAGGAAAGTTAGTTTACATTGACCATTTTCCCCTCACATTTGCAATACAAGAAGACAGCAAATCAATCCAGTTGGCAATTCGATTGCTTCTCTCAGCTCTAAGGAACATGATTCCAGCTAAGGAGAACTTCCTCACGTGCCATAAAATTTTAGGAGACTCCTGCAGATTCTTGGATAACCGATCTTATATATTATAACTGTCTTATTTATAATTTATGAAATTATGAAGCTTTCTAAAATTTCTCAAGTCTGAAGGACATAGTATCCTTCTCCCCCTGCTCCTTCCATTAAGTTCCAGTACTTGAGGAACTCCACCTCAAAACTCCTAGAAGAAAACATACTATTACTACTCTTCCGTGGGCTGGCTGGAGGTAAAACATACTTTGGAAAGAGAACCTTCTGAATAGTCAGAGCAACTTAACACCGCACCTGATTCTGCCCCTTCTGCTCCTTTCTGGGGAGACCCCACCTGCAGTGCTGCCTCCAGCTTTGGGGCCACCAACATCACAAGGACATGGACCTGCTGGAGCAGGGCCAGCAGAAGCCATGGAGTTGCTGGGAGGGCTGGAGCCCCTCTGCTGTGAGGACAGGTTGGGAGAGTTGGGGGGGTTCAGCCTGGAGAAGAGAAGGCTCCAGGGAGACCTTCGAGCCCCTTCCAGTCCCTAAAGGGGCTCCAGGAAAGCTGGGGAGGGACTCTTGGTCAGGGAGGGGAGCCATAGGGGGATGGACTAGATGACCTTTAAAGGTCTCTTCCAACCCAAACTACTCTATGATTCTAACACTTCATTTTCATCAGTTCATGCTTAAAAAGAGAAATAAATACAAACCTTGCGTGTTCTTGAAGGACATAATAGCTTGCCTGTAGGGATTCGGAGTGTCTGGAGCATCGGTCAGATTGGCCAAGACCAGAAGAAGCAGCAGACTCTGATTAGCGAGAGGGGAGCACTGCTCCATCTGCGGCGAAGATTTACTTCCCACCCCACCTAGCGTGAAGACTGTCCACAGGCCAGCTAGAAAGAAAAGGCAAAAAATATCATGAGTGTTCACATTTTAATGAACAAAGCTCCTTTAGAGGTCAAGAGAGCATCTGAGAGATAGAGAGGAGAGTTGGGGTTGGAATAGATGATCTCCAGAGGTCCCTTCTAACCACAGAATCACAGTATCACATGGGGTTGGAAGGGACCTCTGGAGATCCTCAAGTCCAAGCCCCTGCCAAAGCAGGGCCACCCAGAGCAGGTTACACATGTGGGGTTTGAATGTCTCCAAAGAAGGAGACTCCACCACCTTTCTGGCAGCCTCTGCCAGGGCTCTGCCACCCTCACAGGAGAGAAGTTCCGCCTTATGTTTAGATGGAACTTCTTATGTTGAAGTTTGTACCCATTTCCTCTTGTCTTATCGTTCCTATCATGTCCTATCATTCTGTGATTCTGTGAAGAGGGGAAAAAACAATTCATAATGAGATGCCAGGTCTGGCCATTTCATTTCTCCAACTGAATATTTCCAGAGTCAGAAGAGCAGTGGACACGGAGCAGAGAGGTGGGAACTGAAAGATTCCTAGAAATTTGAGAAAATCATGTCATAGACATAGATGAAAAGGAAGTTAGGAGAAGTGAAACAAATTCTTTGTAGGGGAGAACATTAAACAAAAAAGATACCAGTTGAAGGATTCATGTAGTAACATAACATATTAAGAGAGTAAAAGAAGCTTTTATGTTGCTTTTTTAATAAAACCAACTTGGCCCATCATACAGCATTTTTCTCATGTATTCTAATTTTCATAAAATCAGCATATTTTAGGCAAAACGCAGCAACAAAAACTAATACTGCTTAAACTAGATCCTCGAGACTTAGGGCTTTGTAGAGTTCATCATCATGGCTCATTACTGTGGGCAGACAACGTTATAGCAAATAATATTTCTTGGGAAAAAAGACAGGATCAACAGCTGTTTACATTTAAATTTCAAGGTATTATTAAACTCAGCCTCCTATTTTTGCATTCCTACAAGTTGAAAAAGGACTCCAGTCGGAAATACCTAAACTGCTCTGAAATTCCTTTTTAAGAGATTGTATGTAAGATATAACGGTGTGGAAGTACAAACTGTTTACAGTAACTTGAAGTTGTAAATCTAGTTAAATAGAAATAAAAGTCTGAAGTGACAAATCACTATTGATACTGTCAAAAAATCCCCAATCGGGCTGGTTGATTCCTCTTGGGTAAGCAGGTTTTTTTCGGTCTCACGAGTGACTGGAAAATACAGATAAAACAAAGCACCAAAATTTACTCATTTTAGACCTGCAAAAAATTTATTAGGTACAATACTGTAAATAGCTCATCATTCCACACCAACTCTCAGTTCTTTGCTGAGTACCTTCCCCTTTATGTATGTGCATATATACGGTGAATGCACAGATGCCGGTATTAAGGCTGCACCTGAAAGTTGCTCGTTAAAACTCTCATTATCATATTATTTAAACTTTGATGTTTGAGCCTGAAATGCAAGCGGAGTCATTTTCATACTTAATCCTTAAAGCATTAAAAAAAAATAAAAATAATTAACTCCAATAACTAAATGACTGCATTTGAAATTCCTGTTCCTAATTACAACCGTGTTGGGGAACCAAGTTGACCAGTTACGTGCCCAAATACCCATTCAGTGAGACTGGAAGGGAGAAGGGGCAGCAGAGGAGGATTAGAGTACAGTTTGGGGGCTGACCTGCTGGAGAGCAGCCCCGAGGAGAAAGACCTGGGAGTCCTGGTGGACAACAGGATGATCATGAGCCAACAATGTGCCCTTGTGGCCAAGAAGGCCAATGGCTTCCTGGGGGGCATCAGGAAGAGTGTGACCAGCAGGTGGAGGGAGGTCATCCTGCCCCTCTGCTCTGTCCTGGGGAGTCCCCAGCTGGAGCACTGGGTCCAGTTCTGGGCTCCCCAGTTCCAGAAGGACAGGGAACTGCTGGAGAAGGGACAACAAAGGGCCACAAAGGTGATGAGGGGCCTGGAGCATCTCTCTCTGCTGAGGAAAGGCTGAGGGGCTTCTTGGGTCTTTTGAGTCTGGAGAAGACTGAAGGGAGGGGATCTGATCAACACCTACAAATACTTCAAGGGTGGTTGTCAGGAGGATGGGACCTCCCCTCACTGTTTTCTGTTCAAATCTAAAGTTATGCTTAACAGCAAACTAAACGTATACCAAATACACGCGGATACAGAAAAAGTGGCCAGAGTCTCATTTCAGCTTCTGCTTCATCGGAACATCACGGAAAAAACATGATAAAAGGAAGAAAATCCCCCTTTAAGCCAACCTCACAGCCATAGGTAGCTGAAACCGTGTTCAGTGTTCAGATGTCAGTGCTGCCTGACAACATTAAAAGCATGGAATAAAATTTTTCTGGATGCTTAAACATATTAGATTTCTTTCACATTTAAATTTCACTTTAAATTTCATTTCCTCCCAGTCTCTTGTCACTTTAATATATAAACCAAGGGAAATCCAAATCACAAGTTTTCTTAAAAGCTTTCCGTATCTCCAGGCAGTGGCAAAGACGAGCTGCAATTCCCAACGCTACACCACCCAACTGTAAAAAGGATGAAGGGAGTGGGTTACCTGCAATAGCATCATGACCCTGAAGCTTCTGAAGCTCTATAAACTCTGAGAAAGCTCTTCATTACCAACTCTTCATTACCTTTCTGGTGCTAATTACAAGTGATGAACTTCCATAAAACTGATTAAGATCCATAACCACCCATAGAAGTGATGAAGTTCCATCTAAGTGATGAAGATCAATAACCATTCCCACAAGTGATGAAGTTCCAGAAGTGATGAAGACCCATAACCATCCATAGAAGCGATGACCATCCCCAGAAGTGGTGAAGATCCATGACCACCCCCAGAAGTGATGAAGATGCAGATGCGATGAAACCTCTAATCACCCCCAGAAGCAATGAAGACCCATAAGTGATGAAGATCTATAGCCATCCATAAAGGTCCATAAGTGATGAAGGTCCATCAAAGTGATGAAGATCCATAACCCTACACCAGTTTATGCATTTGAATCATCTACAGAATTTACTGTTTTCTGCAAAATACTTGCAATCTATTTTTAATTGCAATTCTTTCATAGAACTTGATTTCTTGACTCACGGAACCAAATCACTAGAATTTTTGTCAACTAGAGAAATATTAAAATTTTGCCGATTATTTCCGGCAAACACACAGATACTTTGAGAAGGAACAGACTGCCTTTGTCTTTAAAACAGAATGAGCAGGTCCATTTTTTCCTTCTCCTCCACAAACTTATCCATCACAACTTAATTTTTTTCTTCTTATTCATATAACTCTACATAAGGCACAGGAAGGAATTCAGGTCTTGCTTAAGAGCAAGGTACTTTTTTCACAATAGAAAAATCCAGTTTTCTGTAAGATGGCTAAAAATACTGCCATGAAAAAAACCAACCTTAATTTTAATCTGGTTTGACAGTCTATGGAACAATTTTTAATGGCGAAATGAAGTTATGACACATTCACCAAAAAAAGAACTTTCTTCCACCAGACTGTTATTTAACGTCAACACAGAAATCTCAGCCTGAGGCCCTGCTCTCTCTTACACAACAAGACACAAAGAAGGTTCACGTTTGGACCTACTCAGAGAAAAGTTTAAGTGCATTTTTGACATTTTCACACGACAGAGCAAAATTTTAGAAGCTAAATTTCGAAGACATTTTAAAACCAAGAGACAGGTAGGAGGCTCACAGGGTACATTAAAGATTCACTCATCATAGAATCATAGAATTGTCTAGGTTAGAAAGGACCTTTAAGATCATCTAGTCCAACCATTGACCTAAATCTGATAAAACCCCATCACTAAACCACTAACAACTGTGT
>JAOQGI010000019.1:2680913-2691172 GCA_027564495.1 Gallinago solitaria | reverse complement strand
CCTGGAGAAAAGGAGGCTGAGGGGAGACCTTCTCGCTCTCTCCAACTCCCTGAAAGGAGGGTGTAGCCAGGGGGGTCGGTCACTTCTACCAAGGACCAGGCAATGGTACAAGAGGAAATGGCCTCAAGTTGCACTACGGGAGATTTAGGATGGATATTGGGATGAGTTTCTTCACTGAAATGGTTGTCAAGCTTTGGAAGAGGTTGCTCAGGGAAGTGGTTGAGGCACTGTCCCTGCAGGTTGCTGGTTGAACTCGATGATCTGAAAGGTCCCTTCCAACCTGGAAAATTCTATGATTGTATTTTCTTCATATCACTCAATATACTTATTTAATAAACTTACACAGTCCCAGGGGAGCCCATATTAAGCATAATGGATTTTTGAGCCATGAAGCAGCAGTAGCATAAATAGCAAATCCACTCAGACCAATGGTTTTCCTGCATTTGTTCATTTTAACTCAATTAAATCACTCGGTTGCACCAAGGGCTGTCACCAGGACTTTTGTTCCGCGACTGCTACAGCAGCTAAAAATTGTTTATTTGGGAAACGGTACAACTTTTGCAGAGCTTGGGAGTGTTTCAGAACTCAGGATGGGGAGCGTAAATAGATCTCAGAAGGGGAAAAACTTATATAAATCTTCACTAATAAGCAATTCTAACTGATAGAGTAATTAGAAGAAAAATGTAGCAACAGCAGCCATCGCAGGCCTAAAGTTTACAGAAAAATTAAAGAGAACATCGTGTAAGAATAGGAACGTGGCTAACGAGCACATTTTCCATCTCTGCTAAAGACTATTTCAGGACAACTTTCTTAATTGCAAGAAATGTAAAATGGTATACTTCCAATTGCATAAAACCTTTACATAATAAGCAGTTCCCTAACCCTAGCATACATGTAATTCCCATCCAAGAACAACCAATGCAAAAATCAGAGGCTTTGTAGCTTCTGTCCATATTCCAAGGCTGCTCCGACCTAGAAGCAACAACCACCACCTTGAAGACTACGTTGTGCAGCAAACCCCTAATTTAACTTTCAACAGATTTCACTTTTAACAGAGATGACAACAGACAAACTGAAAAACAGAAGTATAGTCAAGGAGGGGGAAAAAAATGCCTGAAATCAGTAAAGATTTCTCGATAACAAAGTGAGGTTATGTTGAAGCACATTGGCAAACTCCATTCCATGACTCGGATTAGCCGCAAGAACAGGCCTACCTCTGGAAGTTGAGGTGTGCAGATCCCGGATTTGATTTTGGGAGAATTACAGAATGGTTTGGGTTGGAAGGGACCTTAAAGATCATCCAGTTCCAAGCCCCTGCCCTGGGCAGGGACACCTCCCACCAGATCAGGTTCCTCAAAGCTCTGTCCAACCTGGCCTTGAACCCCTCCAGGGATGGGGCAGCCAGGGCCAGGGTCTCACCACCCTTACAGCAGAGATCTTGGGAAGAAATTCTTATCTCAGTCTCTCCTCTTTCAGTTTAAAACTGTTCCCCCTCATCCTACCACAACAGGCCCCGCTAAAACGTTTGTCCCCATCATATCTTGCCTGACCTTGCACCACAGAAACCCAACGCTGTTCCAAACATTGGATTTGGAAAAAGATCACGTACTCTTCTTAGTGAAACTGGTTTTTTTATACTTATTTTGTTCTGTTTGCCACAATTTTCTACAACAAATATACTCCACCTGGCATACTAGGAAAAATTAAATACTCCTACATTTCTTCCACAACTCTAAATTTCAGAACATGGTCAAGAAGTGCCCCTTCTTCCCTACATTCCCTGGGATGCTGCAGGGTGTCTCTGCAGACAACCACACCCCAGAATGAGCACCATACCCAGCTTTAAAGCCATAAATACACGTCTTTTGCCCTCTAAAGCAGTAGGAAGGCTTTTATACCACATTTCCCAGAATTTGCCATTGTCGTCTATGTTTAATAGCAACTCTCAGGGTCTCTTTTGAGATAGAACTGCAGAGCTTCTGATATGTTTACACAAAAACTTCAGAAGCAAAATACTCAGAGGGTAATGTAAGACCAGCTTATACAGCTGGAAAAGAAAGAAAAGCCCTCAGGCACACAGCCTCTAGTTAAATTCCAGTTTAAAGAAATTACACGTTTCTTTGCCAGGCCAAAATAAAAGTTTGTTTTAATATCAAGTAAGCTTGATAACTATAATACAGGATTTTCCTTGAGAACACATAAGAAAAATATCTAAGACTGCTCTCAGGAGGAGGAGTTAGAACAGGATGGTAAAAAGCTCTCTTCTTTTTCTTTCTTCTTCGTTTTTTTTTAACACAATGAAATGCAAGACTTACTGCTTCCCACTCCCCAATTCTCTAAAAGAAGACAAAGGAGGAAGAGAAAGCAGTTCAGTTCTGGGCTCCCAGTTCAAGAAGGACAGGGAACTGGTGGAGAGAGTCTAGAGGAGGCCACAAAGATGATCAAGAGACTGGAGCACCTCTCTGCTGAGGAAAGGCTGAGAGAGCTGGGGCTGTTCAGCCTGGAGAAGAAAAGATAGAGAGAGGACCTCATCAATGCTGAGCAATATCTAAAGGGTAGGTGGCAAGAAGATGGGGCCAGACTCTTCTCAGTGGTGCCCAGGGACAGGACGAAGGGCAACGGGCACAAACTGGAACACGGGAAATTCCATCTGAACATGAGGAAAGAGGAAAAACTTTCCTTTAAGGGTGGCAGAGCCCTGGCAGAGGCTGCCCAGAGAGGTGGTGGAGTCTCCTTCTCTGGAGACATTCAAACCCCACCTGGACACGTTCCTCTGCAACCTGCTCTGGGTGGACCTGCTTTGGCAGGAGGTTGGACTAGATGATCTCCAGAGGTCCCTTCCAACCCCTGCCAGTCTGTGATTCTGTGAAGACAAAAATCCCAAAGAAAATTAAAAGCAAACCCTGTGTAAGAAGTTCCTGCTGCCCCTTCCTAAAACCCTTCAGCCACCATACTTGCTGTGAGCATCCACCAGGACATCCCACTTTGTAAACCCAGGATGGTGATTCCAGGTCTCATGGTGGAAAGAGAGATGATCTGCTACGGAATGTCCTCTTGACAGTCCTGTGCATCCTATTATAACCAGCCTGCATTCTAGGAATGGGGGTTCTGATGAAATTCTCCCTTTTTAGCTATAGTCTTCACAAGATGTGCAAAATCAATCTGGGATCTAACCTTAAATACCTAATTGAAGCCTAATTAATAAATGTCAGGTGATACTGACCTGGGAAAGTCTACAGATATAAGTCTAAAAGTCTTTAGGTTGCTTGAGGGTGGAACATTGCCCCATACAGGTCAAAACTTGTTAATACAGAAGACTCATTAATTCCCTGGCAGAAATAAATGGGCTTAAACTGATTCTGAATGTCAGCTGCAGAGTAAAATCAACTCATTTAAGGCAAGGATTTTGTGTGAACCAAGACTGATGGGAAAGGAAAAAGTCAGACAGAGACTACAGGTCTGTATATGCATCAGCTCTGGATTCTCATAAGGCTGAGAAAAAATCCAAAACATTAGCAGGACCGCTAAGAGATGTAGCCCTTGAACAATTATAAGGATTTCTTCCAGAGTTAAGACACATTCTGAAATTTTTCATCTCGACAGAAAACCTTGTCCTGTTCCTGACCACAATTCTCTTATGAAACCTAGCTTCCGAATTTATTACCTACGCTATTCAGCACAAGAGCGACAAGGTCTCAACTCTGTCATTATTAATATCCTCAACAGGAAGACAAGGCTTGGATCTCGGCCAAGGAAAGTCCCTCCGCTGAATTGCAGCAGTTCCCTGATAACAGCCTACTTCAAACCTCACAAAAATGCTCCAAAATGAGTGGGAATGAGGACTTCTGCGCCTTCCTCTCCAACCTCTCATCTATCTAGTCCTTCTCTTATGTTCCAGGCAAAAAAGAGATAGAATCTGAAGTTTATAGAGCTTAGTTTTATTAACCTCATTTGATGAGGTTTTATTAACCTCATTTGATGAAAGATTAAACGAATAAAGCTGTATTCCAGCTACGGTGCTCCTAACATAATTTATATTTCAGGGTCCCAGTACTGTTCCAAGTAAAATGGTTAGGCAAATTTTAGTTCATGGAAAGGGTTGTCAAGCCTTGGAAGAGGCTGCCCAGGGTCGTGGTGGAGTCACCATCCCTGGAGGTATTTAAAAGCCAGGCAGATGTTGTGCTGAGGGACATGAGTGGTGGTTTTGACAGTGTTGGGTTGATGGTTGGACTTGATGGACTCAATGATGACAGCGGTCCACTCCAACCTGGACAATTCTATGATTCTATCTTCCTTTGGGTGCCAACATTGAAGCTTTTAAGCCCTCTCCTAAGGTTAAATTCTTGGAAGCTGTGCCACATGCTTCTAAGACTCAAAGACCTTCTCTTGTGGACACCTTTGGGAAAGCAAAGCACAGCAGACACCAGCAAAGTATCATCTCTTCCCACTTATCCAACCCTCCACCTGCAATTACTGGGGAGCAGAGTGATTGGGATGAAGCTTTGTCATGAAGCCTGTTCTGATGCAGCTGCACCCCCCCCAGCCAGCAGTCCAGCGTGCACAAAAGCAGCATGTCATGGAATCACAGAATGGTTTGGGTTGGAAGGGAACTAAAGATCATCCGGTTCAACCTCCCACCAGATCACGTTGCTCCAAGCCCCCTCCAACCTGCCCTTGAACCCCTCCAGGGATGGGGCAGCCACAGCTTCTCTGGGCAACCTGGGTCAGGGTCTCACCACCCTCACACCAAAGAATTTCTGCCTGGTATCTCATCTCAATCTCCCCTCTTCTAGCTTAAAACCATTCCCCCTCATCCTATGGCTCCCCTCCCTGATCAAGAATCCCTCCCGAGCTTTCCCAGAGCCCCTTCTAGGGACTGGAAGGGGCTCCAAGGTCTCCCCGGAGCCTTCTCTTCTCCATGTCATTTAGGTCTGAGCCATGTCCCCCAACCTGTGACAGTTACAGTCATCTGTTGGACATGGACTGACACAGCTTGGCAGCAGCACTGCCCTGGACATGGTGCAAATTTGAAATCCAACTAAAAATCAAATTGCTGAGAAGCAAGCAAAAATTCACACTTTCCTATAAGGATAATAATAATTGAATTTCCATGTAATACAGAAATTTATTTTTCACTAATGGAAATCCATTCTTTTCACCAGGATGTCTATTCCTAGGTGCCACATTCTTTTCTTATTAATAGTATTTTTCTTTCCTCCAACGTGAGTCACTCTGGAAAAAGCCACTCGCTTGAAAGAGAAAAATTGACAAACAAACCCCAACTGTCATGAAAATTAACGTTCCCTGTTCCATACTACAACTACCATACACCCAGAACTTCAAACTTCAATCAGAAGAGTTCCAAATTACTCAACAATAGTAACTGGCTTGAGGACAAGGAAATCAAATTTAAATCGGCAACCGTTAAAATAGTTTCTACTAATACGCCGCTGAGCACATGATCTGGTTGGCTTTGCTCTTAATTTGGCCAGGAAGCCTTTTGCAGAAAGAAGGAAAATGTTTTTGATGGCTTGTTCGAAAGGAAAAATAGCCATTTATCAGGTTATGTAAAAATCTCAGACTTGTGTTGGAAACTACAGTTTGGCAGAACACGTTTAATTACCATTGGCTCTTCTAGGACATGAAGTAAAAAATAACTGTGTTATAATCGTATTAAGGGTTTGTCTTTGTTGGTTTAAGACAAAGATTTTAGTGAAAGGCCTCATTAAATCTTAGATCATTCTTTGCAGAGCTTAACTCCTCCACGGGTCTACAAAAACAAGGAAGTACAGCCATAATCCAGAGAAATAAAATAAGACGGAAAGACTTCCGAGGTCTTTTATGCTCAAACATTAAGAAGAACAATTTTCCTATGAAACAAGAATTGTTCATTAGAAACTACGGCTGCTGAAGTGAAATTATTTGTGAAATAAAACCTCAAAAACCAAACACTTTGATCCATATAGAATCATAGAATGGTTTGGGTTGGAAGGGACCTTAAAGATCATCCAGTTCCAACCCAATTCCAGTAGGCAGGTACACCTCCCACCAGACGAGGTTCACCAAAGCCCCGTCCAACCTGGCCTTGAACCCCTCCAGGGATGGGGCAGCCACAGCTTCTCAGGGCAACGTGGGCCAGGCTCTCACCACCCTCACACCAAAAAAGTTCTTCCCCACATTTCATCTCAATCTCCCCTCTTTCAGTTTAAAACCTCTCCTCCCTCATCAAGAGTCCCTCCCCAGCTTTCCTGGAGCCCCTTTAGGGACTAGAAGGGGCTCTGAGGTCTCCCTAGAGCCTCTTCTTCTCCAAGCTGAACCCCCCCAACTCTCCCAGCCTCGCAGCATCTTCGTGTCCCTACACAGACAATATTGTAAATATGTGCTCAGTACCTACTCAACAAGGCTCAAGGGAAAACTTACTACACGCCCCATCCAGATGTAGTGGCTCCAGCAAGGCTGTACTACCTCAAAATTCATTACAGCCAAGGTTTTCATAGTATGTCAACTTATTTTTTGCCTCACACAATGCAAATTCAAATGTACTCTTCACATACTCACCATAAATAGAAAAATGCACTAAGCAACTGAACTAAAAACAATGTGGCTTAAAAAAATTAAAAATTACTGATTTAGGATTCTAGCCAAGGCTGAAAGTCTCTGTATAAATCTGCACAACTGCAATTTTGAACTACAGAAGTCCAAAGGGTTAAAAAAGATGATTATGGGCCTGGAGTATCTCTCTTATGAGAAGAGGCTGAGGGACTTGGGTCCTTTTAGTCTGGAGAAGAGAAGACTGAGGGGGGATCTGATTCTATAAATCCTTCAAGGGTGGGTGTCAGGAGGATGGGGCCAGTCTCTTTTCAATGGTGCCCAGGGACAGGACAAGAGGAAATGGGCACAAACTGGAACACAAGAAGTTCCATCTCAACACGAGGAGGAACTTCTTTCCTTTGAGGGTGGCAGAGGCCTGGCAGAGGCTGCCCAGAGAGGTGGTAGAGTCTCCTTCTCTGTGCAACCTGCTGTGGGTGGACCTTTGTTGGCAGGAGGTTGGACTAGATGATCTCCAGAAGTCCCTTCCAACCCCATAGCATTCTCTGATTCTGTTTCACCCAGGAATATTTTCATTACTGATTAATCAGATTCAGGTGTTCATCTGATTTTGAGTTTTGGGAGAAATAAAAGTTTTGCTTACTAACAACTTACATTTTGATTATTTTCCTTAGAGCCCCTGCAAAACCTACCAGAGTTATCATATCCTAAAAGTCTTCCTTTGCACCACGAATATTTAACAGCCAGAATGACATCTTTTCATGTGAATTAATGACTTCATTAACAAATAATTATCCAGTTCCTGGACAAGTTCTAAGCATTGGCAAAAGAGCCACCGCTTTCTGCAAGGAATATTCTTGTCTTGTAAGTACCAGAATTAATTAAGAGTTGATCTGCAAGCTTCTTAAGAAAACTATTCTTTATATTTAAATATTGCAGTTGGGTAAACAGACATGACAGATGAAGGCTATATTCATACCAAATTCATAAGCAAGATTTGATCTGTAAATTAAAATTATAATGTCTACTCCTGATTGGAAACCCATAAGCTCTGCTGTATCTGCAAGATGTCTACGTAGGAATCTCTGCTGCTTTAATTTAAGGATTTTATTTAAGGATTTAATGCAATTAATAGGTAAGCAAACTCACTGCTCTTGTCCACTTAAGTGACAGAAGTTGCCTCCCTCATCTCCCAGCCACATATGGTTATGTCCTTAACATGCAAATGTACTCTTCAACTTTCTAAATTCCACTCCTTTTCCAAGGAAAAGGCTCTTTTAATAGATTTTAAGCTTTGAAACAATTTCTCCTCTCCCTTGATAAAATTATTGATAAGTCAAATCAAACTGTTTCAGAGCGTGAACTGATTTGATCATGACACAATACTCCTACAACTGACTTGTGCTGTTCCTATCAATAGGTCATTCTATGCCCAAGATAATAAATATCATACGAATAAACTTCTTTTCTTTCATGTTAAAAACCTAGCAGACTTCAGGAGTTATCTGGGGAAAGGCTTTAAATATAGTTTTTCATTGCAGATGCACTAAAAAATAAAACCATCTGTACTTATTTTGGGCAAGGAGCAGAGGCAAAATAAGGGAACAGGAAAGGCAAAAGGAAATGGAAAACTAAACAGAAAACACACACTTTCAGCTTCCCCACCTGACCTATAATACATAAATGAAAATATAAATAAAATAAAAATAATAGGTGATAAAGAAGAATGTAGCAGGAGGATGAAAGGGACCCATATTAATGTGTAAGTAACCCAGTTAATGTGTAATTTAATAACAAATGAAGCTTTGGATGAATTTAATCTATTAGCAGACTTGCTAATTTTGACACAGAGCAATAAGAAAAAATAAGAATTTGTTGTGCTTTATCAGTGTTCCACACCCCAACCTGGAATTCAGCTTGGTTTCTCCTCTCCATTCCCTTCAAACCCCTCCAAGGGACCTGCCAGTCATCAGATACTACGAGCAAACCCATTCCTAACATGGCTTCAAGGCCAGGCTGGACACAAGTTGGAGCAACCTGGTCTAGTGAGAGGTGTCCCTGCCCAAGGCAGGGGTTTGGGACTGGGTGATCTTTACGGTCCCTTCCAACCCAAACCATTCCATGATTCTATGGTATCAGTGCACCTGAAACCAGACAGAGCACCCTTTTTCCTGAACTGAGCCATCTTCATCCCAAAGCGTGCAGCCGAAGAGCACGACCTGAGTGGTTCACTGCAGATACTTTCAAAATCACAAAGAATAAATGCCTGATGGAATCGTGAAGCTAGAGGTTATCAATATTCCATATTATTCCATATTAATGCAAACGACCCCACCCTATTAACCCTACATCCTCCATATTTATCATCCAGAAGGATGACAACCAAAAAGCTGAAGATCTGTTCATACTTCACAAGCATCACTTTGGCCTCCTGGAAGAAGATGCCGAACTCAGAGACTTTAATGCCCAGATTTTGGTCCATTTCTTAGTCAACCTGGTCAACCCTCTTTACCATTTGCAATATCTTCAAAAAGAAAATTGAAATAACAGCATTTACAATCTTTTTAGAGAATTTTTACAGTTACTGCTAAAAATAAATGCTATATAGAGATGAAGACAACTGCTGACACTTGGCCGTAAAGTGAAGAGATACAGATTTCTTACCAGCCCCAACAGAAATCTGTAGGACTTACAAAATTATAATAATCAGTTATTTTTAAGGAAAACTAATTATTTTTAATTATAAATACTGTATCAACCTCAATTTCTGTACTCCTCTAGAGCCAAGAAGAGTTTGGAAATCATGAAACACCTCATCTTCACCAACATAAAATTCCTTTTTCCTAGCCCTAGCGCTTGCAAGATATCATGTTTTAAAACTTTTCTCGTTACAATACATCAGCTTGATTCTCGGTTTCCTTCAACAAGCAATTTCCCCTGAAGAATTAAAGAAGAAAAATCATGTTTGAGCCAGTAAGTTTTCTCTTTTTTCATTATTTTTATTTTTTTTTAAATATAATGGGTTATTTGAAGCTTTCAGGTTTTGGAATATCAGGATAAATGTCAGGGAGATAAATCACCAACACACCTCGTGAAACTTGCTGCAGAATTCTCAGTAAACAAGCTGGAACATCTGGTTATAATTAGGATTATAACAACCAAAGAAATCAGAAGCTCTAGGCACGAACCACGGCCTCGCTATGCTACATACTGTAAATACGCTCTGTATATACTCAACCACGGACCCTGCCCTAAAGAGCTTAAATTCTACGTATAGGACAACAGACAAGCCTCCTGTGGTGGCAGCCAAAGGTCCCCAGTAGCATCTACCTCTCCAAAGGAAACTAAAAAACCCTACCCTTTGCTCCTTGCCAATGTGGAAGTTATGGCAGAGTCAACGGAAGGCTTCCAAAAACTATCAAGTCCAGGACTTTACAGTAGAAATTGCTCTTTTGGGAAAGCTTGTTTTGCTATCGTTGCCATCAGCAGCTATGAAAAGAGGAGAGGTCCCAGAGCAGAAGGTCTATGCGACCTGTCCAGGTGGTTCTAAATCACTGGTGGTTTACCATCAAAAATCACAGAATGATATGGGGTTGGAAGGAACCTCTGGAGATCATCTAGTACAAACCCCTGCCAAAGCAGGGCCACCCACAGCAGGTCCCACAGGAACGTCTCCAGGTGGGGTTGGAATGTCTCCAGAGAAGGAGACT
>JAOQGI010000019.1:2642339-2653623 GCA_027564495.1 Gallinago solitaria | reverse complement strand
CTGCCAATTATGTGGGTTTTGATGGCATTTAAGATGACCTGCTCCATGACCTTCCCTGGTATCGAGGTTAGACTGACTGGTCTATAGTTTCCTGGATCTTCCTTTTTGCCTTTCTTTCTTATCTCAATCTCCCCTCTTTCAGCATCAAACCCTTCCCCCTCGTCCTCTGGCTCTCCTCCCTGATCAGGAGTCCCTCCCCAGCTTTCCTGGAGCCCCTTTAGGGAGTGGAAGGGGCTCTAAGATCTCCCGGGAGCATTCTCTTCTACAGGCTGAACCCCCCCTCACTTGTCCTCAGAGCAGAGGGGCTCCAGCCCTCAGAGCCATCTTTGTGGTCTTCTCTGGCCCTTTTCCAACAGGTCATAGAATTGTAGAATCATATGAGGTTGGAAAGGACCTCTGGAGATCATCTAGTTCAATCCCCCCGCTGGAGTGGATTTACCTAGAGCACGTTGCACAGGAACTTGTCCAGGTGGGTTCTGAATGTCTCCAGAGAAGGAGACTCCACCACCTCTCTGGGAAGCCTGTTCCAGTGCTCTACCTCTCTCACAGCAGAGAAGTTCCTCCTCATGTTTAGGTCCATGGTGTTGGGGTTCCCAGAGCTGGACACAGTATTCCAGGTGGGGTCTCACAAGATCTGTGTTAGCAAGAGTAACTCCAGCTTCAGATCAGCATAGCTAAATCCAGTTTAGGATTATCAAGATCAGGAATTTCTAGCTGAATCTTAAAGCACGTGGTTTAAGTTTCAATAAGGACTTCCCTACAATCAAGTCTGTGCAATTAGAAAGTTGTATGCAAATTCCCAATTATGGATGAAGAGGGAAAGGTTTCACTTCCTGGGCAAGAGAACTCAATCCTGTGCGTATCAATTGCAAAATGTGGGAGAAAAATTTTCTGCTTAGAAGGGAAAAATAGGGATGCTCATAGTTTAAACAGGGAAACAAACAGCACCTGCACATGCAGTGATTTAAGATGATCCTGAAAAGAACAGTTACCCTTTAGGCTGAGCAAGGCATTAATAAACAGATTATAGGACAGAGAGAGGTTGTTTGAACTGTTCTTTGCAGTAACTACTCACAGGCTATTTATTATGAAAATAAACGAGCAATACTTCCAAGTTTACACACCATATTAAAGCCTTTATCTAGATGCATATTTTATTTACATTATATAATTAATATAGTAATGTATTCTATAACATTTGTTCTATCATGCTGGCAATTGAAAAATATGTAGAAATATATAGGAAATTAAAAGACAGTAAGGACAACTAAAAATAATTTTTAAAAAGCACACTCACCAATGATAGCGTTAAGTGTGTAAAACTCTGGTAAAAGTACTAATAAATCTGTATATACATCACAGTATGAGGTGTGCTCTAGTTTCCAAAGAATAAAAAAAATAAGCTGCACTTGACTTAATTATGAAAATACAAACAAAAAGCATTTGATCTTTTTCTGCTCACTTTAATGGGCCCTAACACAACAGTATTTTATTGCACTCTGTTAATGACCCTTCACTCTTCCTGTAGCCAAATATAAAAGTTATAGGAAGGCATTCTCTTTACTACCACACTACCTATATATTTTAAACAATCCTATGTGAAGACTTGTTCAGAGCAAAAAATAAAAAGATGGCTGTTTAAATGCAGCATGTTATGAACCTCAACACCTTGAAGAAGGTCACAAGAGCCACCTCCAACTGGAAACCAGAGTCAAAAGCAGCAGCGGGACTGGAGCCGGAGAAGCTGGTTTCCTGCCTCCATCCCCTGCTCTCACCAGACCACACGCAATTACCTTCCTAATCAAGCCCCTCCAGCGAATTATCTGCTCAAAGATAATTGCTAAGTACATTTGCCATCGATACGCACAAAATTATCACTAATAAACGTCACCGTGAATTACAGTCAAGTGCTGCTGGACGTGGTACAAACACGCATCGGCCCCAGTGACAAGAACCACTTTTCATAGCACTCCGCAAGGAATTTCCAGAGTAAGGAATTAAAATCACAGGGGTTCAACTCAACAAAACATCTCAGCTTTTCCACCTGTTCTACTGTGAAGCAAGAGGGGGGCAATTTTTTATATGTAAACCCCTCAGCAGTCTGCGATGATGGCTTTGTACAAAAAGGTGTTGCTCCAACCTAGACAATTCTATGATTCTATGGGTTAGTTGACTTCATTCTTGGAGATTATCCCAATTTAAATCCATTAAACCATTTCAACATGTAGCTCTTCATCTTATGGCATACCAGACTTCTGATTTCCACAGAAGCCAAGCAGTTAAACAGATCTTAACGGACAGTTTTCCCTATTTAATGAGCAAGGAACTATGAGGCATTCTCAACGGCATGTCCTTGCCACGCTGACTGTTGAGGGAAATCCACTTTGGATATTTTTGGTTGTTCTTCCACAGTCCATTTGTATACATAAAACCACAGAATGCTTTGGGTTGGAAAGGACCCTCAAGACCATCTAGTTCCAAACCCCCTGCCCTGGGCAGGGACACCTCCCACCAGACCACATTGCTCAAAGCCCCCTCCAACCTGGCCTTGAACCCCTCCAGGGATGGGGCAGCCACAGCTTCTTGGGGCAACGTGGGCCAGGCTCTCTCCATCCTCACACTAAAGTTCTTCCCCACATCTCATCTCAATCTCCCCTCTTTCAATTTAAAACCCTTCCCAACCCTCCTCCTATGGCTCCCCTCCCTGATCCAGAGCCCCTCCCCAGCTTTCCTAAAGCCCCGTTAGGGACTGGAAGAATGTTCCGATACTAGTCCTTTTTCTCGGACCATTTTTGGCTTTACACAATAAACCACACTCCATTACAACAGTATCTTTATAACAAAACAAAGGAAATCACGTGCTGGCATTATCCATCATGTGTTCCGTAAAAGTATCTCGATGAGGCACCACACAAAGATTTGTGGCAGTGACAGTGTTAGGACTTTCTTTTTGCTGTAATCAAATGGATTTTGAGCATATTCATTCAAAAAGGAGGACTCAGTAGAAGAAAGAGAAGAGCTAGATTATTTCAGCATCTTCCCTGCCATCTTTCATCTTGTATAATACATGCTCTGTTTCCGGGAGATGCATTTACTTTTTGACATTATGCCTAAAATCTTTGACTTTTCCAGTACTGATCTGCCCAAGGATCAAATCTTAGCAGTTGCCTTTTAAACGGATCAGTTCTAACCATGCAATTCCTAAAAATTGCATTAATTCCACTCCTGCTGGCTTACAAAACGTGAGAAGACACACCAAGTAATTATAGGAACGGTGGTGTTATAGCAGTACGTGGTCAGCTTCACCCCAATTCTGTTCTCTTCTACTGAAGAGTACCATTCCCACCTGTCAAACTGTATAAAAACAACTAAAGCTAAGGTAGGTCATACAAAATCAATTCTGAACAACTATTAAAAAAAAAAAAGAAAAACAGCCAATTAAGTTCGTAAATAAACAATTATGTTGAACTGAAGAGAAATCTTTAAAGAAAAAATAAACCAAACAACTTAAACCCTGCTCCAGAAGAGGTCTATTTTGTTATAAGAACCTCTAACACACCAACAGCTTGTTAATAAATGCTTAATTCTAGCAAGTAACAACAGTCAATATGCAGTGCTGTTCGACATCTTTGTTGGTGACATGGACAGTGGGATAGAGCACACCCTCAGCAAGTTTGCTGATGACACCAAGCTCGGTGGCGCAGTTGGCACACTGGAGGGAAGGGATGCCATCCAGAGGGACCTGGACAGGCTGAAGGGGTGATCTCATGCAAATCGCATGAAGTTCAACCAAGCCAAGTGAAGAGTCCTGCACCTGGGACGTGGCAATCCCAGGCACAAATACAGGTTGGGTGGAGAATGGCTGGAAGGCAGCCCTGAGGAGAAGGACTTGGGAGTGTTTGTGGAGGAGAAGCTCAACATGAGCCGGCAGTGCGCGCTGGCAGCCCAGAGAGCCAACCGTGTCCTGGGCTGCATCAAGAGAAGTGTGGCCAGCAGGTCTCGGGAGGCGATTCTACCCCTCTACTCAACTCTCATGAGACCCCACCTGGAGTACTGTGTCCATCTTTGAAGTCCTCAACACAAGGACATGGACCTGTTAGAATGGGTCCAGTTGAGGGCCACAAAGATGATCAGAGGACCAGAGCACCTCTCCTACGAAGACAGGCTGAGAGAGTTGGTTGTCTTCAGCCTGGAGAAGTCTCCGAGGAGACCTTTGAGCCCCTTCCAGTCCCTCAAGGGGCTCCAGGAAAGCTGGGGAGGGACTCTGGATCAGGGAGGGGAGCCAAAGGACAAGGGGGAAGGGTTTTACACTGAAAGAGGGGAGATTGAGATGAGATGTGGGGAAGAACTTCCTTGGTGTGAGGGTGGTGAGAGCCTGGCCCAGGTTGCCCAGAGAAGCTGTGGCTGCCCCATCCCTGGAGGGGTTCAAGGCCAGGTTGGATGGGGCTGTGAGGAACCTGATCCGGTGGGAGGTATCCCTGACCACAGCAGGGGGCTGGAACTGGATGATCTTTAAGGTCCCTTCCAACCCAAACCACTCTATGATTCTAATTAAAAGCTCCCATCACAATTCGAAGGTGGTTTTCTTCACACATATGATACAAAGGAAGACAGTTTACACCAAATACTTCAGAGCCCCCCAGGAAGTCAGTCACTCAGTTTGACTCTTGACTACACACTTTCAATCTCACAGGTTGTCCTGAACAGGAAATATGATGTATGTAACCTCATGGGCACTTTTAAAGCAAAGTTTGGGATTCTTAGTCTAAAGAAAACAGAGAATCAGAGAATAATTTAGGTCGGAGAAGACCCTTAAGATCATCGAGTCCAACCATTAACTGAACACTATGAAGTTCACCACCAAACCTTGTCCTTAAGTACCAAATCTATAAAAAACAGAACTTTTTTGTTTCTTTTGAGGTATTTATTTCACTATCACTAAGCCTATACCCACCGTATGAGCCTGGTGATTTCTCCTCGTAAGTAAAATGAAGTTGCAGCTCCTCCTCTGACATTCGGCTGATGAATACTTTCAGCAAACAGCAAATAATGAACAGGGCATTGTGAGCCTGCCAGATAAAGAGGTGACTAGAAAAGAAGCAGAAACAAAGAAGAATCAGTAACATTGAACCTGGGACCACACATCAAAAACCACAAGAAAATATAAACTGGAGTAGACCAAGGGGTTCCTACAGTTGAAGCAAGGAAAATCCCAAGTGTTAACAAGGGAATCTCCAGTTGAGGCTACAGCAAACAAACTGGAAATATATTTTAAAGATTGTGTTCTCTTGAGGGAAGAAAAAAATGTTATTCCTATCTATGCTTTTATCTCACCTGTACACAAACAAGTTTCTGTAACACACAGCACAAACACAAACAGGCTTGAGAGAGTTGGTTGTGTTCAGCCTGGAGAAGGCTCCGGGGAGACCTTATAATGGCCTTCCAGTCCCTAAAAGGAGCTACAGGATAGCTGGGGAGGGACTCCTGATCAGGGAGGGGAGCCACAGGACACGGGGGAAGTTTTAAACTAAAAAAGGGAAAATTTTGTTGAGATATGAAGAACAACTTCTTTGGTGTGAGGGTGGTGAGAGCCTGGCCCAGGTTGCCCAGAGAAGCTGTGGCTGCCCCATCCCTGGAGGGGTTCAAGGCCAGGTTGGAGGGGGCTTGGAGCAATGTGGTCTGGTGGGAGGTTTCCCTGTCCAGGGCAGGGGGTTGGAACTGGATGATCTTTAAGGTCTCTTCCAACCCAAACCATTCTACAATGATTCTATGTCTTTTTCCCCAGCAATCAATTTATTACGCTTAATTGTCTGTGTTTGGAAAAGTATTAGATACTTGTCTGTTTCAAACAACAATTTAAGAAAATTCTAAGGTTTAGTTTGTGATTATATTAATTTTCAAAGTAAAAAACTCAAGAGCTAGAACTAAAAGGAACATTTAAAAAGTGAAATGGCACGCAGAGATTTTTTCCAGATACTTACTTCTGACATTCTGCCGAAATCTTTAACTCTTTGGTTCTAGAAAGAAAGACTTTAATCAACGATCCGAGGTTTCCCGTTCGTGGATTCTTCTCAACTAGATGAGGGAAAAATAATATATGGTTACTATAGAATGCAGAAGTTGACACTATTTAGTTAAAATAGTATATAGAATGAAACCAAATTTCAACATCTTAACTATTTCTACATCCTTCTGTTCTGTAAAGCTGTTGTTCTTTTAAGAATCTCCAGTACACTTTCTACTACTCCTTAACTGTTCTCTAAACATAATTTTCATCCTAGATTGAAAATATCCCAAATATGGAGCTCATACTGTATCCTTCCCAAGATTTGTCTAAAGCTCAAGAGTCTCTTGTCAGAAAACTGGACAGGATTTCACAATTACCATTTATTGTCTAGAAACATTGTTGACCACATTTGCATTATCCCTTCCTTTCGTTCTCTGATTAATTCTTTCACCTTAATGATCATCTTAGAGGGCAGAGGGGAAAACGAGGTAGTAGGAATAACTAGTTAAAAATGGAAGTTTCTAAAAGTTTGAGATTTACATGTACACACTCTTTACACTAATCTTAGTAGCGGAACACCTACAAGTAGCATTAAATATACCAAAGACATGGATGTGCACATGAATGCTGTTTGTTAATTTTTCTGATCAAATATGCAGAAAAAAGTTATGATATCACAGTTTCTCACCTAAAGACTTGCAGACTGAAATCGTTGCTTCTTCCAAGAGCTTCAGGTCAGCACTGGGGGGGGGGGCGGAAATAGAAACGGTTACACAAGCAATTGAGTTCCTCCACTTGAAGTGAAAATTCATTGCAGAAGAGTAGTATTTTTTTTTCTGTGAAGCAATTACTAAAGTTTACCAATCCATGCATAGATATGACAGAAACAGAGAGTGGTTGAGGTGAGAAGGAACCTCTGAAGGTCATCTCTTCCAACCTCCCTGCTCAAGGAGGGCCACTTAGAACCAGTTGCCCAGGACAACGTCTAGGTGGCTTTTGACTACCTCCAAAGACAAAGACTCCACAACCTCTCTGGACAATCCATTCCAGTGCTCTGTCACCCATCATCAGGCAGTACAATGTATATTTGAAGTACAGTGACAGTAAAAGATGAAAACTAATATACAAAAGTGAATTGTTTTCATAATAAAATGATGACACTACATCAATTTGTATTACTACTATCTTCGGGGGTTCAATCACAGAGCATAAGGTTGGATGGGACCTCAGGGATCATCTAGTCCAACCTTTAATGGTCCAGTGATGCCACTTTTAGCTTGATGCCACTGAGAACTTGGATTTTTTACAGGAACTATCATATGAAATAACATGTTTTTTAAAAATCAAAGAATCCTCAACCTGCCATTTAACCTCAAGCTAAGGATCACTTTCCTTTAACTAATGTTATTATATTAATGCAGCAATTACATTAGATACACCAATTTTTTTATAACTTCATTAATTGCCTGTTCATATGCCTCAATGAAAACCATCAGCTGAAAAAGAACAATAAAGTACTAATGCAGAACCTGCCAACAACCACCAAAAGTAAACACCAGACACACCAAACACATAAAAAGACATTTATATATTTCTATCACCACAAATCTACCAGGGAAAAAACTGTTCCTCAAAAACAAAACAAAAGAATACATGAGAAGTTTATTTTTCTTTATTAGTTAGGGCAGAAAAAGACAAATAATAATCAGATATTGTGTCCACTGCTGCATTAAACAATATCATAGAATGGTTAGAGTTGAAAGGGACCTTAAAGATCATCCAGATCCACCCCCCGTGGCCCTGGGACACCTATCACCAGACCAGATTGCTCAAAGCCCCATCCAGCCTGGTCTTGAACCTGTCCAGGAACGGGGCAGCCACAGCTTCTCTGGGCAACCTGGGCCAGACTCTCACCACCCTCACACCCTCTAAGGTCTCCTCACAGCCCTCTCCAGGCTGAACAACCCCAACTCTCCCAGCCTTTCCTCATAGCAGAGGTGCTCCAGCCCTCCGGTCATCTTCACGGCCCTCCTCTGGACCTGTTCCAACAGGTCCATGTCCTTCTGCTGCGCTGAGGACTCCAGAGCTGGACATAGTACTCCAGGTGGGGTCTCAAGAGAGCAAAGTAGAGGGGTAAAATTTAACAGTCAGTAAAAAAAACCCAAACCCAGTTCAGTGCTTGAAGACATAACACAGCAGGCAAAAAAGGCTGAATAATTTCATCCTTGTAATTGAAGGTATGAAAATCACCATCCTCAGAATAAACAGGAAAGTAGCAATGTGATAAAACCCAAACAGTAACTAAGCCTGGAAAAGTCAGTGGGATGGACTCCGTTCAAGCACTCCTCTCATATAAAAATATTGCAAAACTTAATACTGCCATAATTAGATTGCCAAAATCACTGGTGCTTCCTAAGCATTTAATTTGCTAATTTATATAAAAACATGGGAGACTGAAGACAAAAAGGGAATGGTATTGCATGCACTCCTGGCAACTACCCACAGCTCTGCTGGTGACCTTCTGAAAGGTATTAGTGGGGGAAATAGTCCTCCCTCTTTCTGTTTTTAAAGATAGATGGTAATTCAATTTACAGTCCAGCCCTAAGAACTGTTGCATCCACCCGAGATTAACCATGGTGTGGCATGGGAAGCCCCTAAACCAGCTCCACTGCTGAAAGCCCAACGTGGACCCGTGTTCTTGGAAGCTGTTGAGTTTGTCCGAGCTGTGCCCCAATTCCTGAGGACTTGAAGAGGCGGTAGAGGAGGATATTGGTAGACAAAGCAGCCAGAAGAATTATTTCAAAACTTTTCAAAAGGATATTCTACAAGACAGAGACAACAAACAACTTAAGATTTAAGATGCCTGCGAATTTTTCAGTGTATCAGACTAATTTACTGCCTGAGAGCAGAGACAGCTCTTAACCTACAGCCAAATATCCCAGAACAACTTCAGATTATACAGACTGGCTTCTTCTGATATCAAATATCGGCATTCTTTTCTCCCTTCAAAATTGTTATGCAACTTAAGTAGCAGAAAAAGACCAACTTTCCATTAATACTTTAAAAACATTAGACTTAGTCTCAAAGGTGGTCTCCTTCCAGCGCTTAAAAACATGCAGAGTGATTAAAAATAAATAGTATGAAGCTGGAACACCCCGGCAGCATCTACAAACTTGGTTTTCTAAGTCTATACAAAAAATTACTTTTTGCATTTCTTTTTTTTTAAAGAAAAAAACCCAACATCTAAATTTGTCCATCTGGTTGCCTGTCATCAGGATGCATTCCATCCACGAGGTGACAGACAGGGTGAATATTATATTGGATGCCAACCCAGAGAGCTACGGAATAATTGTAATCCAACACAACGTGACCCACCTCCCACTATCCAAAGATGCCGAGGATTTGTGTAATCCAGCTTGAGCGGTTACTGACATTGCTCCAGGATTTAAACATGTGGACATTCAGCTTTTAATTATGGTTCATGTCTCCCCCTAATTTCTAAGCAGTTATAGAATCGGAGAATGGTTTGGGTTGGAAGAGACCTTCAAGACCATCTAGTTCCAGGCCCCTGCCATGGGTAGGGACACCTCCCACCAGACCAGGTTGCTCAAAGCCCTGTTTTATGTTTTAAAGCGTAGCATTCTTGCAGGGTTTTTTTTTTTTTTCCTTCCCTTTGAATTCTTAAAAAACACACGAAGTCCTCAAACAAATTCCACAGTTGCCTAATTTCTACCAGCGGCAAGGATAAAAAACAGTGGAAGCCAGCAAGACCTTCAGATCTTCAGCAAAGCTTTTAACACTTCAGTCATTCTTTTTCCTTCAAAATGAAGTTGAATGCTTAAAACTTAAGTACATCCCACTTCCCCTTATTCACAAAACAAGAACAAGAAGGGACCTCTGAAGATCGCCTAGTCCAACTCCCTGCCAGAGTAGGGTCACCCAGAGCACGTTGGACAGGAACCCATCCAGGCAGGGTCTGAAATCTGCAGAGAAGGAGATTCCACACCCTCTCTGGGCAGCCTCTTCCAATGATCTGCCACCCTCACAGGAAAGCAGTTCCTCCTCATGTTTAGATAGAATTTCCCATGTTCCAGTTTGTGCCCATTTCCTCTTGTCCTGTCATCAGGCACCACTGAGAAGAGTCTGGCCACATCTTCTTGACGCCCACCCTTTAGATATTGCTCAGCATTGATGAGGTCCCCTCTCTGTCTTCCCTTCTCCAGGCTTAACAGCCCCAGGTCTCGCAGTCTCTCCTCACCAGAGAGATGCTCCAGTCCCTTGATCATCTTTGTAGCCTCCGCTGGATTCTCTCCAGCAGGAGACAGACAAAAACTCCCTGTCCTTCTTGAACTGGGGGGCCTAGAACTGGACCCAGTGCTCCAGATGGGGCCTCCCCAGGGCAGAGCAGAGAGGGAGGATGACCTCCCTTGACCTTCTGACCATGCTCTTTTTAACGAGCTTTTCGTTTTTTAATCCCCATGGAAATGACATTTGGTTAATGAATGAATAGAAGAATGGAAACCTAACACTAAAACATCCCTTCATTAATCCACAGAGTAGCACTGGGAGCATTCAAATTATTCTTCAGCGCTAACAACAAGAGCAAACACTGAGGCTGATGCTCCTTTATTGCACTGACAACAAAGAAAAGTTCCAATTCTCTCCAAAAACCCTCACCCAAAGAAGACAGACTGTCTTGTTGCCAAATATACGCGTATACACATGCACATGTATAGACACCTATTTTAGGATCTCACATTTCAGGATGAAAAAAAGTCTAAAATGCATTTAAATTCATCCCCTTCAACATATTACACTTAGTATCTATGCGACGATCCAGGAAAAAAACCCAACCAACCTTTCAGAAAAGAAAAGGAAAACATTCCACGCATTTCCCCCTCTGCAATTTTATCTACCCGGAGCTGGGAAAATAAAAAATTACACTTTTTCAGTAAGGATCCAAAGAAAAGATTTAACCACAAAGACTCAACTGGCTCGTTGCTTCCCACACACTCCAGGAAAAAACTCCAGGCTTCACAGGAATCCCCGCCTCTCCCTGTGATCTGGTGACCAACATTTTCCAATCCAAGGTTGGACAAGATGAACCTTGAGATCCCTTCCAACTTGGTATTCTATGATTTTCAAAGTCCTTTATAAAAGCAAGAAATTATTTATTTTAGAATCGTGGAATTGTCAAGGTTGGAAGGGATCTTTAAGACCATCTTGTCCAATCATCAACCTAACTCTGATAAAAAAACATCACTAAACCATGTGACT
>JAOQGI010000019.1:2561889-2586185 GCA_027564495.1 Gallinago solitaria | reverse complement strand
TCTCTGGGCAGCCTCTGCCAGGGCTCTGCCACCCTCACAGCAAAGAAGTTCCTCCTCATGTTTAGATGGAACTTCTTCCTTGTGTGCATAATGTCTGCTGCAGGCTCTCCTGGAGTAGCTACTGGGCAAAGTGCTGCTTTGACAGAATAAAATACCAACCTGCACTGTCTAAACCTGTTCTTTGCGTCCCAGAGTTCCTTAGAAATTCTTTATTACTCCTCTTCTGCATTTAACTAGATTTATTTTTTTTTCCTCTCTTGGTTTTTCCAGACCTGTCTCAAATTTGCTCTGAAGGCTTCTCTGAAGACACACAACCGAGCAAACCTAGATGCACGACGACCCTTCAGGTGGCAAGACGCTCTGGCAAAAAAACCTGGCTTGGTAGCACTTAAAGCAACCAGCTCCTCAGGACCAAACATCTCGGATCAGATGGAAGAAACCGAGGAGCAACTGATGGACTGTGGTCCTAGACGTAGAATAACTAAAAGCGACATTTTCCTTTCCCCAAGGAGCCTGGTTTGTGTATTTAACCTTACCTTGGCCTGTTAAACGCTGCTCTTCCTGTCCAGCCTCCATTAACCAGGACGACAGACAAGATCTTCACAGATCTAAACCTCAGCAATGATCTTCTGGTCCTCCTGCCAGTGGAGTTGAGAAGATAACCGTGCCAACTGGCCCACCAGACTCTTGGTGCCGGAGCTGCTAAAATCAAATTAGCCTCTAGCGTAGGGGTTACCGTGGGTCCAGCAGCGCTATGGGCTGTGGGAAGACAAGACCAGCGTGGGTCAAGTGTGGGGGGGTTGTTCAGGGGAGGGGTGGGAAGAAGCACAGTGTCACTTAACTTCCAGTTGTCCTTTGCTTGCCTTAAATAATCCGTTCTGTGTCTGGCTGATAACCAAAATCTCCATGTTTTACCTTAGAAGAAGGTAGTGCTCTGTCCTTCCCGGTCCTAGAGCAGAACACGGTGCAGGTGATGGTGTTCTCCTCGCTCCCCAGGTGTTGGGGAGGAGGAAGGTACGAACTGTATGGTGTCTGGAGAGCTTTGCACCAGTCCTTTGAACTACTGAGAACACGTTTTCCTCTGTTCAGATGCTGTCGTAGTCCCGGTGCGTAACTAAAACCTTATTTTTTTTACGCAAAGTATTTAACTGAGCCAAAAATCCTTGTTGCCACAACATCCCGGTTGGATTCCCCGGTGCCAGATGCACTTGGCTGGGTCCAAGCCGAATGGACTCCCTACGGCCGTCCTTTTTGCAGCAAAGAGGACTTTGTCAGAGGTGAACTAGATATTTTGGGGATTTGGGGTGGGTATTTTTCCCCCCCCTTTTTTTTTTTTTTGAAGGAGACTCGGTGTAATGACTCTTGAACTTTCGGCAAGCAGAAAGGCAAGCTCAAAAAATGGTGTGGCCAGATGGCGCACTGAGTTCTGAAGACTTCTCAAGTCCTTCTGAGGCCCTGCAGTTCTCCGGGTTCTTGTAGAGCTTCAATCCAACCAAAGCAAGCACATTTGGAGATATATTCTATATATTTTTTTCTTTTTTTTTTTTTGCAAAGGCTTTAATAACTGAAGCCTTGGGTAAGTATCTGTGAACTTGTCACCGTGCCATACTTAGAGTGGTTTCAAAGCCCTGTTTGTATATTGTGGTTTTTGTATGACTTAAAAACATAATTTATTTCTCATATTGTACATATATAAAGTTTAAAACATTTTGCTTTTGAATAACAGTTTTTATAAGCTTGAAGACAAAAAACAATAATAATAATAAAGGGCTTTGTAAAAATCATTGAAGTCTTGTGACTGATCTACCAACAAGTGTTGCCAGAACAGCCTATGGCCATTGTGTCCCTGTCCTGCAGGTCACCAAGACCAGCAGAAAGAAGGGGGGAAGGTGGAGCAGCAGCCAGGGAAGTGCTGGCAAAGTGGGTGCCCTTGTCCAGAACCCTCCTTCCACGTCCTCTCCAGGCTCTGTTGCCCCAGGTTCCCTTGTTCCCTCTACCCAAGCACCTTCAGGAATAGACCAAAGCCACCTCACGTGTGGCAGCTCCCAAAATACCCATCGTATAACGCTGTGGGTTTCCTTATAGCTTTAGATTTTGATGGCACCCAAGGGATCACCTCTCTCTTTTTTTTTTTTTTTTTTTGGCAGAGTAAATATTACAAAAATCCATGTCTGGGCAGCAGGAGAGGGGTTTTCTATCTGCTCCTTCCCCACAATGGTCATGAGACATACTCAAGGAGGGGAAACCCACCTTCTCACCCTGTTTTTAGGGGAGACAACCAAAACCCATTAACTTTTCCTTCCGCTGTAGCAACACCACTAGTGCTTTTTGCTGGAAAAAAGCAAGATTTCGCATTCCTTGTTCTCTGTGGCTCTTGCAGTGATCACAACGGACCCCAGGAAGACCAATGCTGCTGTGCCAGGCTGGCTAGGACAAGTTAGGCTAAAGTTAGGCCTTCTTGCATTAATTTATTTCTTCCTGAAGTGCTTCACCTTTGCCTGACTTCAACAGCTCACCAGCTGGTGAATACTTTTAAGAAAACTTACCCAAATCTGATCACGCGCTGAGTTTTCGCAGCATCCACACCATGGAGGTTTGAAGAAACTCTCTCTGTGCTTCCCCTGTCCCTGGCACAAATGGGTGGCACAAATCCAACAGCAGCAGAAGGACTTTGCAAACAAAGTAAATACCTCCACGCTCTGAAAGATTTACATAAAATTACTCCCTTAACCTTTTCCTACAAAAAGCCCAGCGGTGGCTGGACTGCAAAGAAAGCTCACAGGAGAGGAGGAACAGCTCTTTCACTCTGCCATAGTTTGGGCTGGCCACTATCAGGAACAGTATGGCCAGCAGGACTGGGGCAGTGATGGTCACCCTGGACTGGGCACTGGTGAGGCATCACCTCGAGGGCTGGGTCCAGTTTTGGGTGCTTCACGACCAGAAAGAGAATTCAGGTGCTGGAGCATGTCCAGAGAAGGGCAACGGAGCTGGTGAGGGGTCTGGAGCACAAGTCTTGTGAGAAGCAGCTGAGGGAGCTGGGGGTGTTGAGCCTGGAGAAAAGGAGGCTGAGGGGAGACCTTCTCGCTCTCTCCAACTCCCTGAAAGGAGGGTGGATCCAGGGGGTGTGTCGGTCTCTTCTCCCAAAGAACAGGCCATGAGACAAGAGGAAATGGCCTCAAGTTGCACCAGAGGAGGTTTAGGATGGATATTGGGAAAAATTTCTTCATGGAAAGGGTTGTCAAGCCTTGGAAGAGGCTGCCCAGGGCAGTAGTGGAGGCACCATCCGTGGAGGTATTTAAAAGCCAGGCAGACGTGGTGCTGAGGGATGTGGGTTAGTGGTGGCCTTGGCAGTGTTGGGTTGATGGTTGGACTTAAGGAACTTATAGGTCCCTTCCAACCTGGCCAACTGTGGTTCTATGACAAATGACAGATCCTCTCTTTAACCTCTCTCCCTTCAGAAACTGAACAAGAAACTGAACTAATGAATAAATACCAATAAAATAATATGAAAAATTGATCAACACGCATCCCCGCGCAGCCACCCTAGTTGTGAGTCCGGTTGTGCATCAGGGAAGCGAAGAACCAAAGAGAAGGGGCCGTTTTTCTGAAGGCTCTAATGAGTTTAGGGTCAAAATCTAGGGTCCCCTGCACCACGGCTGCCCCCCAAAATCTGTGCCAGACAAGGCTGGGGCTGGACCTGCCGTGGGGCTGCTCCTGGTGCTCCCAGCTGCCCGGTGTCCTCCTCCCTCCCCCCTCCAGATGAATTCAAGGATGGATGGCTTTTTCACGGCCACTCCATTCAGCCCCCAGCAAAGGTCAGGCCGTGTCTCCGGAGGAACAATACCCCCTGGCACGGGGAATGCTTTTACAGCCCTCCTCGCTCTCACCCCCCCTCCAAGCTCCGGCGATCAGGCGGTTTCACCAAGTCCACCCCTGGTTTTGAAGGTAAGCTGACCTCAAGGGCTGTCTGGAGTTTGCTTCTCCCCTGTTTTGTCCTGGCACATCACCCCTTCGGCTGCGTCACCAGAAGTCCCTGACGCGGGAGGTGTTGGCTGTCTCATGTAGATAGTTTCCCAAAATTCCTAAAAAAAAAAATAAAATTGCAAAACTTCTCAAAATACAAAACAGAAGAACTTCAAGACAACAGCTGCGTTCAGGAAGAGAAAGGCCAGCCAGACCTTTTGGGGACAAAGACAGCATGATCTTTGTGGGCTTCCCACCCTGAAAGAACGAGGTGGCCCCGCTCCACCAGGTGAAGCTTTCCAGCCCTTCCTCCGAAAGCAGCCTCACCGAGAGATCGACGGCCACCGTCCAAGAAACCCAAGATCCCTCTCCTCAGACCAGGCTGAGAAGCTGTAATTTTATGCCTTGGTCTTCCCACATTCCCACATAAATTACACAGCTCATTGCCTCCCTGGGCATCCCATCCAGCCCCCCAGGAGCAAACAGAACTCCGCGCCACTGAAGCATCAGGAAGCACCCAAAGGGATGGGTAAAGCAGCTCGACCTGGTGCCGACACGAGTTTAAAACAAAAATCAGATCATTTTTATTGCTTGATTACTTTTTTTTGTTGTTGGTTTTTCCCTTTCTCTGCCCTTTATGTTCTTACTTGTTTGGGGATGTTCATGGCAAACCCTATAAAGAAGCCACAGAGTGCAAACAGAATCCCAGAATCTTCATGGTCGAAAGGGACCTTTCAGATCATCGAGTCCAACCCCAAATCTTCAGAATCCTTTTTCTTCTGATGGGACTCAAAATAAGATTGAAAAAGGAGGAAAAGAACCAATACAAATCAGGCTTTCCAGGCCACCTCTCCCAGCCAGCTGTTCTAATTACTGCCGACAGGCAAAGCAGCAGCTGAGACAAAGTAAGAGATGACACAAGACTTGGACCAAACCTTAAGGCAGAGCTGGTTGATCTTTTTCCTCCTCTCCATATGGCTTCCCATATCCTGGTTTTTGGCTGGAAACAGATGTATCCTCCCAAACTGGGAAGGGAAAGGCCACGTTCAGCTTCGCTGGAGCTAAGCGAGTCGGCTGTAAGAAACCTTACTCCCCTGCCATAAAAATCTGCAGATGTCGATGAGAAGAAGATCCTCGGCTCTGCAAATTTCTGTGAAACGGCCAAATCCGGCGGTTCTTTGAATACCCCATTAGAGAAACACCCATGGAAAAGCTGGATTTGGTATCGTTCGTGCCCTAGCATGACAACTAGACGACAACTTCCAACGACAAATCTCAAAATACATCAGCTGGATAATAATAAAGCTTGGAATTTCTCTTTAAGCTTCAGAACGGTGGATTTGGCTGCTTTCCGGATGACTAAGGTTATTCAGAGAACTCGCCGCTCGCCCTACAAAGGGTTCATTAGCGTTGACTTTATCGTCGAGGAACATGAGTCCACATGACAGTCATCCCTAACCTGCCCCGCTGTGATCATCAGAGCGCAAACCATGGAAGCCTGGGAGCAAGAGCAGCACGACTCTCCTCCCCGTGACCTGGCAATCGCTCCCCGATTGCCTTCACATCCAGATAACTGAAAGTCAAACACAACCCGACCATCCGAGAGCACAACGAGATGAGCATCTTCGCCTTAAGAGCGCTCCCCGAGCCAGCGACAGAGACGAACCCCAGATGCCTTGACCTTGGATAACTGCTCAGCATGCACACCACACCTGATCTTCTCTTCCGAGCAGTTTTCACGCACAGAAAAACAGCTGAAGAGCTTCAGCTGTTTGTAAAATTGTAAATTTGGCTTCGGTTGGAAAGGACCTTAAAGACCATCCAGTTCCAACCCCCTGCCATGGGCAGGGACACCTCCCACCACACCAGATTGCTCCAAGCCCTGTCCAACTTGGCTTTGAACCCCTCCAGGGATGGGGCAGCCACAGCTTCTCTGGGCAACCTGGGCCAGGCTCTCACCACCCTCACACCAAAGAAGTTCTTCTCATCTCAACCTCCCCTCTTTGAGTTTAAGACCCTTCCCCCTCGTCCTATGGCTCCCCTCCCTGATCAAGAGTCCCTCTCCAAAAGAAGCAGCGCATTTACACAACTCTACATATTTCCCTAAATGATTTCTGTAAGCCAAGAGGGACAAATTAGCTCTTCTCCAAGTTGTGTCTGCAAAGCTTCCTCTCGGTCGAGAGGGCGATGTCTCCAGCATCCTCATCTCAAGAGCTCTAACCAGCTGCTCTCTCCCAAAAGTTCAGGTTCACCCACCGGGGGCACCGCTTGGTAGGACACGCACAAGGAGAGCAGCGAAGCACATGCTCCAGTCTTCCAGCTGGGTTCCCTTTGAAATCCTCAGGAGTTTTTCCTCAGATTTCAGCAGAGGTTTGGTGGGTTTGAACCCAGGGAGAGATGTTGGTCCAGGAAGGCAGCAGAAGCCGACCCGTTGCTGCAATGCTCAAGGTGAGAAGGACGCTCCGAGCTTTGCAAGACCACTCACAAAAGGCGTAAATTTAGAAAAATTAAACATCATCCCCATTTATTCTCCTTTTCCTCTTTCTTCTTCCCGGCATCCTCATTTACTGGCCTAAATTCCTGTCTGAAGTCCAAGCCACACTCTGCCTCCAAGCCAGCTCCAGTAACAACATCAAAGCCCTGACCCAGACCCATTCTGCGTCTTGGCCAACAGCTACTTAATGGGACATGACAAACTTTCTATCTAGTGCATCTTTCCAGAACTGAGCCAAAAGAAGCTCCAGTTTTTCACTTCCATCCAAAGATCCTCAATTAACTTCTGCTGCTCTTTAATGGGATTTTAGTGTTCTTTTAAGTTGTTTCCCCTTCCCTGGGAGGGAAGACCAGGAGAAATAAACAGAGAAAACCTGCCAACAACGTGGGAGAAGCAACAAATCTGATTGTAGAAATGAAATGCTGTCAAATGAGCAAGGAAATAAATAAAAAAAAAATTAAAGAATAAAGCATCTGTGTTTCCTTTTCTTCTAGTCCTATTACTAAGAAGTGGAAGGAAGCGAGGACAAAAATCAATTGGACTTATGATATTTAAATTGATACTATCTCATTAGGATAATAATCAGTAAGACTGGAAATAACTAGTACAGGAGAAAATAACCCACAAATTTTCCCACTCTTCCACTTATACCAAAAGTGTGTCTTAAAAAAAACAACCCACAACATTTTGATGACCACATTAATACAAATCCCATCCTGCACAGGCCACTGGAACCAAAGCCAAGCTCTGCTGTTCATCATTAGTTTCCAAAAACCATATAGAAGACAACTCTTTTAGTTAATTTTGCATAATCACAGCTCCTCTCACCTTGGAGCTTGTGGCACTCAACCTGCCCCGTACTTCTGCAGCTGCATCCTGGGGTTGGCTCCCACTCTCTCCGCAGTAGATCCATATCCATGTTCCCTCTTGCTTTTTCCACCAAGCTCTAGAAGAATCGGTCCCTTCCACCCCTGTCTACATTTGGAGGAATGGTGAACCCACCCTTATCCTCCAAAGGCTCAATATCTGCACTCACCTGGAGAACTAAAACTCCCAGTGGGTGCCAGTGCAATCCCACCAACACCAACGCAGCTGGGGTCACCCCTGGGGACAACTCTCCCTCTGACTCTTTCTCACACACTATTAACTCCTCTCCACCATGAAGATACGCTGCATCCACCTGGTTCAACCTCACCGCTCCCAACACATCCACCAATATGTCATTACCCAGGAGGTTCTTCCCACCACCATTGCCACCACCTCACACCACAGAGTTCAGCTGAGGACAACCAACACTTCAGCTCACTCCAAAGCTCAGCCAACATCCTGAGCTCTTCCTCATCTTCTTCCCATGTGCTCAGCCCCCAAGACTTTGAGCCCTCTCCCCTTCCTTAGGTGAAGAATGTCCAGGTATAGAAGAGAATCTAGGGCATGCCTTGAAGTACTTGAGGATGAGTTACTACCACCCTGGAGCAGAACCCTCACTCATAGCCCCAGTAACACCCAGGATGAGACAGGCCCTAGTGAATGGACATTGTGTACATGCCCCATCCCTGGAAGTGTTCAAGACCAGTCTGGATGGGGCTCTGAGCAACCTGGTCTGGTGGGAGGTGTCTTTACCTGTTGCAGAGGGTGGAACTAGATGGTCTTCAAGGACCCTTCCAACTCAAGCCATTCTATTATTCTATGGGTTTCCATACCCCTGCATCTCCAGAGCCATGCACCAAAGCAGTTGAGATCAAGGAAGTATTTGTCCATAAACAGTGATGGAGGAGAACTTGCTCCAGCCAGGCCACCACCTGCTCCCTGGCATAACCTTTCGGGTGCTGGCAAGGCTGGAGGAGATGCAGCTCTTAGCTCTGCTTGTGCAGAGGCACCTGGAGCTGTCTTCTCCATCCCCATTCTCTCCTAGGAATTCTCAGGAGAAGTTCAGCTAGGAGCTCCTTCTCACCTGCATCTTCTGAATGCAAACCTCTCTGCTAAGCTTCCACAGAGAGGTGGAAGACACACACACATTTCTGGGTCCTGTTCCTCTTGGCTGGGTCATGCTCTTACTGGCAGTGGTGGCCACCTTGTAAACCCAACACAGTAAACACCTTCCAGGTGGTATGGAAGTACCCACCAGGAGCTGTGACAACAGCAGCAGGCACCATGCACCCAGCCACGGTGGAGGCCACCAAAGGTCAAGTCTGTTGGTCAAGTATCAGCCCCCTCTCCCTGGAAGACGCTACAGGAGCCAACCAGCACATCCCAAACATCAAAAGCTCCCTCCTTGGTCTCTTTATGGATCTTGGCTGGAGTGTCCAGAAGGAAAAGCTACTACTCACAGTGAGAGCAACCTTTCCTGGGAAGTCCCTGAGATAAGCTGGGGTCACAACACTGGCTCCTGTGCTCTGCTGTCCTATCAGCAACTCGGGAAGGACATGAGCAAGAAGACCTCTCCTCCTGTGTGCTTCTAAGCTATCATCAGCTTAATTTACGGCCAGTTTGGGAATTTGCAGAGAAGGATTTCATCCCTCCCCCAGCCAGGCTCCTTGCCGTGCTCAGGGGGATCCGCGGTGGTTGGACCTCTCTGCTCTCTCTCTCTATTAATTTGGCTTTTTTAAAAATTAGGATAAAGCCACCTGCAGCACCCGCTCTCTGGAGAACTGAAGCAGCTGCTCCCTGTCGGGGGCTGATTTACACCTTGGGACACGTAACCATGTTTGTTTGTAAACCAAGGGTGATTTATCCCTCTTATTAATTCAGTAGCCTCCAGAAGACGGACCATAGTCAGCCCCGTTCAGTAGCCCTTTTATTTATTATTTTATTCCTGCATAATCTGGGCTTTGAACAAAGACACACGTTGTCCGGCCCCGCGGCTGACAAACAGAAACTGTTGTTTTGTTGGTTTTGGTTTTTTTTTAAGTTCTCGCCGGGTTGTTTTGCCCCCCGTTTTGCTGAATCAGCTTTTAACTTCCACCAGAAAGCTTTTCATTTAAGAAAGAAGCCAAATCTGTTTTTTTAATCCCACCGAGCTACCTCCTTACACAGCCTCGACAGCATTTTGTTGCTCTGAGGAGGTGGGAGGCTGCTCATACCACTTTACCCAGACTGTTCTGCCCAGAACGTCCCACCCCAGAGCTTTAACGAGACTGAGCTCAAGAGAAACAAAGCAAAGGATTGAATCCAGGCTTGGACACGTACTGATGTAGCCTTTTCATCCTGCTTTTGGGTTAAAAAATTATAATTATTAACACAGAGCAGTCGGGGCACAGGAGGCTGCACGTTTTAGGAGCTGTTCATCTGAATTTTGCTCCACATGGATCTCCTGCCCCATGGTGGGAAGGTCACAGGAGCCAAGAAAAAACCTTCACAGTGCCTGTTGGGCTGCAGATGGTCTCTGTACCCGTCACATTTAGAGCTGACCTATTGCAAAACGCTCCCCAAACATCTCCCTCCTGGCTACTGGACTCCTGTTGACCATCCGGAGTCTCTGGAGATGATGCTGAAGCAATCGCAGATATAATATTTTGACTGGCTGACCACAGAAAGGGTCCCCAGTTATAGCACAAACCAACAAAGTAGATCCAAGGTTGGTGGGACAACTTTAAGGTCACAGACTAGCCCAGACACAGCAAATATGCTATAAAACCCTCGGAAAACTGCCAGAGCTGGCCTCTGAGGTTGCTGGGCCTCCGTTCCTGCAGAACTCTTGAAACCTCCTCAGGTATTCAGGGTCTCGAGCCCAGAAATTCCTCAAGAGCATGCCCATAACTTGCTGTTCTCACTGCACCTTCTGTCCACAATAAGAGGTGAAACCACTTCAGGTCTGGACATGAGCTTCTTGTTGAAGCTTGGGAGGTGGGGGCAGGATGTCTCCAGCAACCCAGCTTGGCTGAAGGTGACTGCCAAGGGTGAAATCTATTTAAAGACAAACATTTATGCTGGCCCCATCTTGGGCTTGTGGTTTTCTTTCTTTGAGCTGAAAGTCTGATGGCATCAGACAATTGTGTTGCAGATCCCCAGCAAACGCGGGACGATGTCACAGAGTGGGTGAAGGCCACCAAGGGACGTCATACGATGTGCCAAGCGTGACCCCAGATACCTGTGTGGCAATCCTGCACACAGCTGTGTGTAAGCACAGGTTAGACAAAGCAGAAAGACAAAGTCCCTCTCAGCCCCATGAGTGACGTCAAGGGCCAGCGTTGACCAAGGGTGAAAATAAAGGACAATGATTATTTTGGGAACCACAGCCTTTCTCAGCAGTAGGAGGACGGTATCAGAGGTTCCACCTCATTGAAATCCGCAGAAGAGATAGTCCCTGATGTGAAATAGTCCCTGATGTGAAATAGTCCCTGATGTGGGGTCACCAAGTGGTAGCATTAAGTTCTCACCTTTGGGAGACCATCTGGTCCCCAACATGTTACTCGTACCCTCAAGGCATCACAGAGAGGCAACATTGCTGCTGAGGTCCCCATTCATCCCATAAAACTGCAGGGCAACCTCCCACCTCTTTACTGGAGGAAAACCAGATCTCTTGGGTAACAACCTCCAGTTTGGGCATGTTCAGGCTTGGGGGCATCAAATTGGAGGGACTGTTTGCTGTCAGATTGAAAGCCAAAGAGGTGCTAGACTGCGACTAGGAAGGGAATAATTTCTGCAGACGACTGGCATTTCCAGACCACCCTCTGGCATTGCAAAATAGGTGAGGAACGGTTAAGAAAATGAATTTCAATCTTTTTCCAGCCCAACCTCTTTCTAATCACACAGAAAGTCCAAAGAGGACAGAGACCAAAAGAGCCTGAAAATAGAATCTGTGCAGTAAGTACTTAGAGCCCCTTCCGGTCCCTCCAGGGGCTCTAGGAAAGCTGGGGAGGGACTCTTGATGAGGGAGGGGAGCCACAGGATGAGGGGGAACAGTTTTAAACTAAAAGAAGGGAGATTGAGATGAAATACCGAGAAGAAATTCTTTGCTGTGAAGGTGGTGAGAGCCTGGCCCAGGTTGCCCAGAGAAGCTGTGGCTGCTCCATCCCTGGAGGGATTCAAAGGTAGGTTGGATGGGGCTTGGAGCAACCTGGTCTGGTGGGAGGTGAATGATCTTAAGGTCTCTTCCAACCTGAATCATTCTATGATTCTATAAGATGGTAACATTCCCTGCAAAAAAGCCCTTTCCTCCAGCAGAGGAGACCATATCATACCTAAACCCGAGGCCCCAGACCAGTTCTCCAGCATGTTTGCAATGGCTCCTGCCAGGACTTGGCCTTTTATGGACTTTGTGGTTGATGTTTTCACTTGTCAAGAGACAAGAAACACAGGTTTTGCCCAGGAGTTTCTACACACACAGGAATTTTGGTCTTGGATCACCTCTAGATTTCTTGATCTGTAGATAAATCCTCCTCGTAAGCCTATGCTCACCTGTTGCACAGGACGCGGACATTATGTCAACCCTTCTCTGACCTTTCTCGTATCTCCCGGAGAAACAAGCCCAAGGAAAGTGAGAGGACACTGGAGCAGATCTCAAACTTCTGTAAGCTCTGCCTTTGGTATGAAAATCAGCAAGTTCAGGTTATTAAAAAGGTGATTTGAGTTCCAAGAGCCTTATAAGGTGGGAAGGTAGTTCTACCACATCTTGCTGTCCTCCCACCATGATGAGGTCCTGCCCTTGGCCAAAGCTCTCTGCATCTGGGAGAGAGCATAAACACCTGAGGGAGCTCCCCAGCCAATCAATAACTACTCCAAGAATCATATATTCTCATTGTTTTGCCCTTAGACCTCAGTGACAGGTATGGAAATCGGGTTGGAAGAATAAAAATGGAAGAGGAGCACAATTTGGGGTGAGTTTTGGAGCACGTGGCTACATGCCCCAGCTTCCCCCCCCCCCCGAAAAGGGAAATGTCTCATCTAAATTATTAACATCTCGTGGAATATGGTCTGAGGGACTGAAATATCCACCACACATAATGATAAAAACCAAATTACCTCGGTAATTCCTCTGCAATTTCTATACTGAGGTCTTCATCCCTTTTTCCCTAAAAAAAAATTAAAAAATAAAATCAGTCAACTCTTCAGTTCTTACAACAGCAAAATTTTAGATCCAACTTGAATGCCTAAGGTGAAATTTCAGATCCAAATTAAACACCCAACACGAGGATATAATAGTTGGCTTTTTTGGAAGCGAATCAAAGCGCCTCCATCACACCCAAAACTACAGCCCATTTTAAATCTTCTTCAGGGATACTGGGGACAGCACTGAAAATTTTACCAATTTCCAAAGTCAGTGTCTTACATCAATATATTGCCTTTATCTACCAAAGCCAGAATCTCCTTAAAGGAATAAATAGGGTTGTTTTGATAAGAATCTCACTTTGCCAAAACCTTGCTCTGCCATTTAACACAAGAAACTTCTTCCCCCAAAGCTCGGTCGTGATTGAGCCTGTTTCAGCACCCCCCCACCCCCAAAAAAAAAACCCAAACATTTTTCTCTTTACTTAGTTTGCCTATTTTATTTGTCGCCAAAGACTGGGAACGGGAGCAAACCTGCTGGTTTGCCATATTTAAAACAAGGGAAGGAATTTGCTACTAAAATCATCGCTGCTGTAGAGTAAAAATAAAGAAATCTTGAAGAAATTGTGTCAGACACTGTAGCATCTGAACCCTATTTGTTACCAAGGAGAACAAGATAACAGATATTTCTCTTTGTCCCTCATAAACCAGGTTTGGTTTGTTTCAAACCAGGTTCCCAGAGCCTGGTTCTCTGCGAGATGATATTTTTCGTGCCTGAATTGAAGGATAATCCGTTTTCCTCCCATCTGGAAACACCTTACAACGACGTACTCCGCGTTTACCTTTAATCTTGGCCGAAGTGTTTATGGCCCGTGGGCCTCCTTCCACGTCCAGCTGCATCCACCGTGCTGGTTGGGAGAGAGGTGAAATAAAGGAGGGCAAAAAACCAAAAAAAACCACAAACCAACAAACCAAACCCAAATCACTGCAGCATGTGCAACAGCAAAACAAGAATTAACTCCATACGAAGCCCATTCGGGTCCAGCAGGCCCTATTTGTTTTCTCTCTGTTTTTTTTCTTTATCCCTAGCTATTCCCGCTGCTCGGCGCAAAGGGAAGAACAAGAGAAGGCTGGAGATCACCTCATATAAAATAAAGTGGAATTTCTTCCCAGGGATTTAATGGGTACGGGAAAGACAGTAGATCTCGGAGGCCTCAAAACAGACGGAAATCCCATTTTTCCAGGTGCTGTAAAGGCACCCACTAAATAAAAGAGTCGCTTCCCCAGGATAAATTGGCTAAAGCAGCAATATCAAGTGTGAGAAAGGAAATTAAGGTATAGAAAAAGCGAGGTGAAACAGCCAGATCACAAACTCCATCAAGAGCTACCAAGTCCCTTGCGGTACCTACTAAATATCTGCGCACATAAGCACAGGTTAAATTATCTCCCCAGGCAAGCAAATCCTCCCTCCTGTGCCCTCCAGGCTTGAGGTCCATCCATGAAGAGATCAGAGACCTCCCCAACGCGTCCACTGATGGATACCAGGAGGAACTCCTCTGCCACGAGTACTGGGGAGAGCCCAGCAGAAGCTACAAAGATGATCAAGGGACCGGAGCAACTCTCTGATGAGGAAAGGCTGAGAGACCTGTTCAGCCTGGAGAAGACTGGGAGGGGACCTCATCAATGCTGAGCAATATCTAAAGGATGGGTGCCAAGAAGACAGGGTCAGGCTCTTCTCAGTGGTTCCCGGCGACAGGACAAGGGGCTACAGGCACAAACTGGAACATGGGAAATTCCATCTCAACATGATGAGGAACTTCTTTCCTGTGATGGTGGCAGAGCCCTGGAAGAGGCTGCCCAGAGAGGTGGGGGAGTCTCCTCTGGAGACATTCTAACCCCACCTGGATGGGTTCCTGTCCAACCTGTTCTGGGTGACCTTGCTTTGGCAAGGGGTTGGACTAGATGGTCTCCAGAGGTCCCTTCCAACCCCCACCATTTTGTGATTCTCTGTGTGTTTTAGATGAAATACAGAGATTGCACATGCTCAGGAATTCTTACCTTAAAAAACCAACAAAAAAAGCCCAAACAAAAAATCCAAACCAATACACATTGCCAAACTCAACATTGCCACCTTATCTAACCCAACTTCTTCCTCTCCTTAGACAAGTCACATAATTTCTTCTCCAAAACACCTTCTCTGGGATCCATCCAAGCCTTAAATACCCTTTTTTCACAACAAGGACTGCATCAGGGGCAGAGACCTGGAATGAGGTAGACCAGTTGTCATGACACATGGTGGGTGATGGTGCAAACCTCTCTCAATCTCACTCTCTCCGTAGCACCATGGTCCCGGGGTCCTCCCTGCCTCTCCCAGCTCCGGAGAAAGCGAGACAGACCCTACAGAGGAACTATTTTGTTTGAAGGGCTTAGCCAGAAGGCTGCCAGGTGGAACCCAGCCAAGAGGCAGCAGACCGTGACCAACAGACCCACACACCATTTCGCCAACAGCAGCAGCTCTTGAGGGAAGAATCCAGCCAAGGAGGGGCAAAAACACACGCACGCACACACGTACACAGCCACGCTCACACACGGGGCCCATTGCAGCCGGAGGTCAAAGTCCAATTAGGTACTTTATTACTCGTTTAAGCCTTGTCTGGCTTTCAGGGCTGGGAGAATGGTGGTGCGTGCAGGAGAATCCGCGCCTCCCCCAGGGATGAAGAGCGATTTGCATTTGAAGCGAGTCACTGATCCCATTCCCAGGGGGTTTCCTTGATGCCTGGCTTAGCAGAGGGGAGGTTGGGTTTTATTCACCACGGGACTTGGCACACGTGGTCAGCTCCGTGTTCACCAGCAGCTCTGAGGGATATCAGCCCCGTGAGCTGCCTCTCATTTTCAGGGAGCACATCAGAAGATGCTGGCTGGAGGTTTGCTCAGGAGGGTCAGCACCTTAGGGCTTCCCACGTCTTGAGGCTGGTCATCTCCTCTATAACTGATGTGAGGGTGGTGAGGCACTGGAACAGGTTGCCCAGAGAAGCTGTGGCTGCCCCATCCCTGGAGGGGTTCAAGGCCAGGTTGGAAGGGGCTTTGAGCAACCTGGTCTGGTGGGAGGTGTCCCTGACCATGGCAGGGGGTTGGAAGTAGATGATCTTTAAGGTCCCTTCCAACCCAAACCATTCTATGAAGAGCTGAAGACTTTCCTGAGCAGTTTTGACACTGGGTAGATGTGATACCGTGGTCCTCCTGAATATTTTTTTAAGATACCACTCTCTCAAAAGTAAATATACTATTTATAGAGGAACTTACCCATCTTTACAGGCAGCTGGGTGTGAATTGCTTTCGCTTTTGTGCTGCTGAAAGAGGAAGGTTGTGTCTCAGTCAGCACTAAGGTCTCAGATCTAACCTTGAGCTTTCAGCATTAGCTGAGGCCATGTTGTCCAAAACACACAGTCCCAGCTTCTCAGTTTCCGTGTTGCTACCCCAAGCACAATTAAGCCAAAAAGCATGTGACGTGCATGCAAAAGTAAAGAATTTCTTATGCTTATTCTACAACAAGGTCACATTGACACAAGAGCAACCTGGGTGGGACTTGTACTCACTCCTCTCTTCACTTATCAGGGCGTAAGGTCTTTCACAAAATTAAAAAGTCAAGTTCCTGCACCACAGAGCTCCTACTCCTGGCCTGTATCAGGAGCCCTGGTAGGACTCAGGAGGTGATCGTCCCCCTGGACTGGGCACTGGTGAGGGCCCACCCTGAGTGCTGGGTCCAGTTTTGGGCCCCTCACCACAAAAAAGACATTGAGGGGCTGGAGTGTGTCCAGAGAAGGGCAACGGAGCTGGTGAGGGGTCTGGAGCACAAGTCTTGTGAGGAGAGGCTGAGGGAGATGGGGGTGTTGAGCCTGGAGAAAAGGAGGCTGAGGGGAGACCTTCTCGCTCTCTCCAACTCCCTGAAAGGAGGGTGTAGCCGGGGGGAAGTTGGTCTCTTCTCCCAAAGAACAGGCCATGGGACAAGAGGAAATGGCCTCAAGTTGCACCAGAGGAGGTTTAAGATGGATATTGGGAAACATTTCTTCACTGAAACGGTTGTCAAGCCTTGGAATGGGCTGCCCAGGGCAGTGGTGGAGTCACCATCCCTGGAGGTATTCAAAAGCCAAGTTGACATAGTGCTTAGTGACATGGTTTAGTGGTGTTTTTTTTTTTTTTTATCAGAGTTACGTTGATGGTTGGACTTGATGATCTGAAAGGTCCCTTCTAACCTAGACAATTCTATGACTCTACTCCAGAAACAACTATAAAATCCTTTTTTACCTTATCCAGTTTTGAAAGCTTCCCAGGTATTGGGAAGATCACTGTCCTTAGGCTTCCAATCTTAGATTAAATCTCTGTGATAGGTGGCCATCATGATGTTCTTGTTCTGCTGATACAGCACACAGCATAAAGTGCCCTCTCTGAAGATATTTTAACTATTCTCAGTGCTGCCTAATTTTTGCAGGCAGAACAATATCACCATCAGCATCTGAGCAACTTGCTTGTTTGTCCACACAGGACCCAAAAAACTGATGAAAATAGGAAAAAATGTTTACCAAGAATGTGTGTGTGTGTGTGAAAGACTGTCACCAAACCACTTGCAGATCTATTGGGCATTGTCCAGGTCACCAGCTTTCTTCCTGAAAGGTTTTACAAAATCCCCTATCTTATAAAAAACACACAACAAAAAAAAAAATCCACCAAAAAATACCCAACCCACAGACCTAACAACCAAAAAAATAACTACCAGCTCCAGTAAAAGAATCAGCTACTAATGATTCAGTTTCAGAGATCTAAGAAAGAAACCATCAGGGTTCAGCAGAAAAGTGTGAACAGCAACTGAAAAGCAGCTGAAAAACAGGAGATGACTCCAACCTTGTATTTTTAGGCTTGTAATTTCTTTATTTGCAAACTACAGGCTTCCTGCTGAAATCTTGTACTTAGAGAAGATTGTGGTTAAATGTCTCCCCCTCGTAGGGGGGCGGCTTTTCATTTTTTGACCAACACCTCCCACCAACACACGCCTGCTTGGCCAGCATCGCCTGAGTAAGGATGGAGATCTTGGTTCCCCATCCAGAAGGCACCTACAGAAATGGCCCAAGTTCCTTTAACCGTAGAATAGTCGAGGTTGGAAGAGACTCTTAAGATCACAGAGTCCAACCATAAACCTAATGTTGCCAAGCCCACCACTAAACCCTCAGCACCATGTTTGCAAGTCCTTTAAATACCTTCAGGGATGTTTAGTTCATTTTCAAAGGCAATACTATTTGTGGCAACCGCACTGCACTAAAACATGCCAGGCATCAGCCAAAAAGGAGAAAAAAAACCAAACCCAACTTCATTGGAAGCTGAGCAGTTGGGACTGACCTGAGCTGAACCTGTTGAGCTGGGACTGGTGGCCTCATTTGCTTGGTGAAGATAAGGAAGAGCGAGGCTCAGAGAAGCCAAAGTGGAGAAGAAGAGGCAAAGTGACAGCCTCTAAAAAAATAGGGTTAAACCCTCTCTGCCAAAAAAGATAACCCAGAAAGGCTGGGGCAGATGTGCCAAAAAGCTAAATGCGGTAGGGTAGGAAGCAAGCACGTGGTAGGAACCTGGGTGTTTGGAGCCTTGGTTCAGAAATACCACCAGCCTCAGCCCTCGGTAGCCGAGCGGAGAAAAAAAATGATGAAATAGGGCAACCAAACAGTCCCGGGGAGACACGGCCCGGAGGTTACGAGAGGTTGATCGAGGACAAGGGTGGAAGCTGGATGCGGTCGACACGCATGAAAAACCTCAGCAATAACAGGGAATGCAACAAGGGAGAGCGAGAGGGTTTCAAAATAAAGCTTTATCGCCTTCCTAAATATATTTATGCTGACTCAGCCGTTTCCTCGCACCAGTCTCCCCCCGTGATGGAAACAAGTCAAGCGCAGTCAAACAGCTGAGAAGGTCAGTTCAACGGGGTGAGCACTCAATACGTGGAAATACAAAGCAGCTGTTTCGCATGACAAACCACTGAAATAAGAGATAGATACCGGGGATGAAGAGTCATTGATCCATGAGACTCCCAGGCAAACGGAAAAGCAACCACCGATATCAAATTCAGCTGCAAAGTTAGTTATTTAGATACCAAAGAAAGGTCTATTTTTGAAAAGAATACACAAGGGGTGCATGAAAACTGGCTGCAAGGACCAAACCTGAAGTTGGCTTTCCTTAGCACTCCAAATGGGCCTTAGATGTCTTAAAATCCATTCCAACTCGCAGCACTTGGGAAAATCCAGGACAGGCTGGGGCTGTGTCACGGGAGGAAGGGCTTTTCCTCCCAAATCTGAAACCATGTGCAAATAACACAGGCAGAAACCAGATACATCCAGCCCTGGAGCCTGACCAGGAGCACACTGATGCACAGAGACCACTCTCTTGAGCTTAAAAAAAATATAAATAAATGAATAAAATGCTGTTTGCTTGTGGACTTTCTACCTGTAACATTAAATTGGAATATTATCAATTACATACATTTGGAGGAGTCAAGTTATTTCATATTCATCTGTTCCTTCTGGCATAGAGACACAGGTTTTCCCATATCTAGGTGCTTTTTTAAGGTTAGCCCTGCACTCGTTGGGACAATATATCAGGAGCCAAACCCCTGTTGAAACCAATACCCTTCTCATACGTAGAGCACCCAGTTTTGCAACTGGTACCTCCTAAAAGGAGCTACTTATATTTATCTGACTCGTTAGATGCAATGTGAGCTTTTTCCTGAGTCTGGCCCTCACTGTGTATCCTCAGCATCTGAAAAAACGTTGCCTGGAAATACATCCCAGAGTAAGCACATCGTAAGGGTTGGATCAGCATCCAAAAAAGCCCGAAAGCTCCAAATGTCATGAACCTGCAAAACTGGGCAAGAACCTCACTCCCTGTATCACTGGTGTTCTCTGATTTTGCTTGGAACGGGCCCATCCTGGAAAATACAGTCTCAGTACAATTTCAGGGGTTTATTAAACACTAGCTGGGATATGAATATCTCATTTATTAATGTAATTATTATCCAGTGCTTGTGCTTCCAGTGCTTATAGGTCAGCTAAAGGGCTGGCTCCACTGAACCAGGATCTGCACGAGTCCAACAGCATCGCCCCAAAGAATTTGTTACTAAAAAAATCGGTGCTGGGGACTCTGGTTACACCACACTCCGGGGAATTAGTGGTGGGGGCTGCCTTTTCATCTGGCTACCTCTGTCATGTAAGCAGATGGAATTTGGGAAGGTCTTGGGAAAAAACAGAATAACATGGGCTGGGAAAACAGTCAAAATAGAATTATAGAATGGTTTGGGTTGGAAGGGACCTTAAAGAGCATCCAGTTCCAACCCCCTGCCCTGGGCAGGGACACCTCCCACCAGACCAGGTTGCTCAAAGCCCCATCCAACCTGGCCTTGAACCCCTCCAGGGATGGGGCAGCCACAGCTTCTCTGGGCAACCTGGGCCAGGCTCTCGCCACCCTCACACCAAAGAAGTTCTTTCTATTATCTCCATCTAAATCTCCCCTCTTTCAATTTAAAACCATTCCCCCTAGTCCTATCACTACGCTCCCTGACCAAGAGTCCCTCCCCAGCTCTCCTGTAGGCTCCCTTCAGATACTGGAAGGGACTCTAAGGTCTCCCTGGAGCCTTCTCTTCTCCATGCTGAACAACCCCAACACTCAGCCTGTCTTCATAGGAGAGGTGCTCCAGCCCTCACACCATTTTCATGGCCCTCCATAGGACCCGTTCCAACAGGTCCACGTCCGTCCTGTGTTGAGGACTCCAGAGCTGGACACAGTTCTCCAGGTGGGGTAATACTAAATACTAACATTGAAACAGCAGGAGGCAAAATTCAGCAACACCAAGGGGAAAAATACAGATGAAATCATAATGATTGCATGAGAGGAAGGGGGAAAGAATAATCTGGATCAATAAAAACGTTATAGGTACAACAGCTGAGCAGAAATCTTTCTTAAGGAGAACTCAGCAGTTGGCAGACATGGACTACTCATTTTTGCTGCACCTAAAGGTGTGAGTTAATTTTTTGGCATTCCCTATCTGTCTGTTTTCTTTTTCTTTTATTCAGCCTGTGAATCCTTTGGGATAGACAACTCTCTTTCTGATGCAAGGGCCACTTGGCCCAGGGGGACTCTTCACTTTGAGTCTTCTATAGGCAATAACAACAATTAAGACAGCTCAACCCTGAGTTTTGACAATCTAGAAACAGTCAAGACACTCATTCTTCCCTGCTAAAAATATAATTTGGAATGAGTTATGGATTTAAAGCATACACATGAAATACGTACTCGCAGAACACTAACTTCTGTTTACGGGAAATCTACAGAAACTCACTGCACCGGAATAACAGCAACAGACCTTTCTCCATCCAGCCTCAGCCACATGATCCTCCCCAAAGCTTCTTTCCAATGGGCACTTGCCAACTTCTCCTCGACTTTCTAGGAATTTTGAGCCAGGTTAAGCGGGAATCTCTTCTTTACCCTGCTTCACAGCCACTGCTTTTTCAATGGAAGTCATCAGACATAAATAGCCCCAATAAATATCTGCGAAAGAACATATGTGTTTATATCACGGGCCTTCCCTGCTAGGATGGTATTTATCTGGCCACGGAGCCCATGTGTATATTCTATCCCTCTACTTCAATATCCCCCCCAACTGAGAATCTCCATCAAATCCTCTGAACACTCCTGGAAACTTTAAAATTAGATCAGATCTCCGTGGGTGGCTCTTACTCCTACAGTGGATGACATCCAAACACGAGGCTGAACTGCACACAGTCTGGAGGCTGCTCTGGAAGGCTCCATCCATCAAGTCACCCTTGTACCGGGGCCAAAACCTTACAGTTGCCCAAAGCGTAACCTTCAGAAACGCATTAAGGCTGGGATCAAAGAGCAGAAGAAATGGAGAATCGCCGCTGGACTGTTGATCGTCTTCAGCCCCAACACGGTACCAGTTCCATGCCAACAGCAACACTGAGATTATTTGTTGGTTTTAATCACTTCAAGGTCTAAAACTTCTTCTTGAAAATGGTTCTTCAAGCTTCAGCCTTCCAAATTGGCCAAAATGGGTATTGGTGCATTTGGCAGGTGTCGTGGCTAGATGGTCCCATTTCCACCACAGCAGTGGAACACCCCAGTCAATAGGTGTGTGATGGATGCGTTCATACATTCACTGTACATAGGCATCTCCCCAAGGATCATCAGGCCACTTTGGTCCAGATTGTGCCAAATCTGGATCTCTAGATCAGTTCTTCAAAAGATAAAGATGACATTTTCACCAAAGTTTGCACAGCATCCACTGCAATAAATTTCCAATTCTGACATGGCCTCCAGACAAAAAATATCAAAAAAAACTATTCATAATGTTAAAGCACAATAGTTTTCTTATTCAATGCAAGACAAAACTTAATCAAGAAGTCCAGGAATATTTTCAAGTAGAAATGTCAAAGTAGTCAGACAAGAAACAAGTCAGCACTTTTTTTCAGTTTCAAAATTCAGAGGTAATATGGTGATTTGTTTCCCATTTATCTAGGATAAAAGGCTTACTGTATGGGGGGGCGAGTTCAGCTGGAGAAGGAATTTGGTGAAATACTTCTCCAAGGCTGGGAGGTTGGAATGAGTCACTCTGAGGAGATGTAATGGGACCTCAGGTGCCTCAGCCTCAGTCAAACCTCCCGTCTAATGCCTCCCCAGATGTTACCAAGAAAATCTTGTACATTCCTTTCTTGTACCACGAAGATTCATTGCCAGGCTGCAGACACCTACATTTGGAAGGATTCCAGGAGCTATGAGTAACAACAGATTTCCCATATTTTTTGTAAATTAATGATAAAAACGCTTGTGGAAAAAAGGATTGGGTAAGGAATAGCTCCAGGTCCCTCCGAGTTCCTAAGGGGTGACCAGTCTTCACATGAAATGAGATTTCCTTAAACGTGGATGCTGCAATGAAACAACACATGAGTCTTGATCTTTTTGCCCTTCCTGCATCTCCATTGCATCTTTGCAGCTGCCACTGGAGGTTAAAAAAGGCAGTTTTGGCTCTAAGGTGTCAATGTTTCAATACATTGAATAGAATAGAATATTTTCAGTTGAAAGGGATGTACAGTGATCATCTGGTCCAAATGCCTATGAATGTCTTCTGCCTATCAGCTGCCATATAGACACCAGAAAGGAGATTACCAAACCAGTACCTTTCACCTCCATGAGCTGTGGGTAGATCCTACACACTGCCGTGGCTGTCAACTGAGTTTGCCAGGGAAGGCCACAGAAGAGCCCTCTCTACTCTGGGAGCTGTTGTACCTCAAGGTGATCCAGAAAACCCCCACATCTGAACAACAGATCCAGCTCCCCCTTCCAGTTACACATAAGGTCTCTGCAAACCTGGGGATGCCACGTCCTTCCTGGGCCAGAAGATCCACCCACACCATCGGGTTATGCTCCGGTCATGTTTTTCAAGATATTTTTTTTTTCTCCTTACAGTCAAGATGGCCAAGAGCTTTGTTTGTTTGTTTAATGAAAGCTGAGTTTCTCACAAACACAAGAAATCGAGCTTGAGAAAAGCTTCACAGCAAATTGCAAGACTTATGAAAGAAGCCCATGACCTAGCAACACTACAATGACAGGCAGGAAGGTTGGGATTCAAGAAATCAGGGCTTCAGAAAACACACGTGCTAAGATATACTCCTCCACTGGAGAACCAACTTCAGATCCAACACAGAGCCAACTAGTTGTGCAGCAGAACTCCTAATTACCATCCTTTTTGGCTTTTAACCTCACCCCATAAAAATCCAGAGGAATTAAATGGAGTAGTTTCACACTGAATTAGCAACTGAGGAGTTCATAGAATCATTTCATTTGGAAAAGACCCTTGGGATCATCGAGTCCAACCATCAACCCTACTCTACGAAGTTCTCCCCTACACCATATCCCCCAACACCACATCTAAACAACTCAAACACGTCCAGGGATGGTGACTCAACCCCCTCCCTGGGCAGCCTATTCCAATGCCCCAACTACTCTTTCTGTGAAAAATTCTTTTCTAATGTTCAGTCTAAACCCACCAAGAAGTTCCCACAAGTAAGTGTTTGCCCTGCATTTAACTGGTAGACAGTCTTCTCGAAATTAGAGAATATAAATGGGTGACTTGGAAATATAAATGGGTTAAGGTTTATAGAACCATGCCCTTTGCAATATTATTAGTTATCTTGTAGAAACATCACTTTTCCTTCTGCAAAGCCAAGGTCCTTAAAGAGCTTGAGTGTGTGACACTCAAGAAGTTCTGCGGGACCTGCTTTTGGCCATCTTGACTCTAAGGCGGCACCTGTCACTGGGCACCACTGGGAAGACTCTGGCCCCATCCTCTTGCACCTGCCCTTTAGATGTTGCTCAGCATTGATGAGGTCCCTTCTCAGTCTTTTCTTCTCCAGGCTGAACAGCCCCAGGTCTCTCAGCTTTTTCTCAGCAGAGAGACACTGCAGACCCTTGATCATCTTTGTAACTTCTGCTGTACCCTCTCCAGCAGTTCCCTGTCCTTCTTGAACCGGGGGGCCCACCACTGGACCCATCTGTGGTCCCACCACAGCAAAGTCTATCCAAGGTGGATAGATACCAAGACACCATCCCTAGCTCAAGAAGTCCCAACGGTGTAGACCCCAGGAGGGAATAGCTGCAGAAATACTCCCATGGCCTCATCTTTTTTTATACTTTCCTGGAACATCTGCAGTGACTGAGCACATCCATTTGCACCGATAACACGACCACTGGGCTTATTAAATGCAGGAGCTGCAAACTGGGAGGGGTTGGGGTGGGAGGGTGGGGA
>JAOQGI010000019.1:2500923-2521130 GCA_027564495.1 Gallinago solitaria | reverse complement strand
CTCCCCGGAGCCTTCTCTTCTCCAGGCTGAACCCCCCCAACTCTCTCAGCCTGTCCTCACAGCAGAGGGGCTCCAGCTCTTGGAGCATCTTCATGGCCCGCCAGTGGACTCCTTCCAGGTCCATGTCCTTCCTGAATTTAAAAATGTAATGTTTGTTTTACATGCTTCTCAAAAGCCTTCAGTTTTCTGGTGTGTCATAGAATCATCTGGGTTGGAAAGGACCTTAAATATCACCCAGTTCAACACCTCCCATTAGAGCAGGTTGCTCAAAGCCCCATCCAGCCTGGCCTTGAACACCTCCAGGGATGGGGCATCCTGTTCCAGTTCCAGTGCCTCACCACCCTCACTGTAAATAATTTCTTCCTAATATCTAATCTAAATCTCCACTCTTCCAATTTAAAACCATGCTCATTATAATCATGCTCATTATACATTGACCAATACATTTTTTCCTGGAGTAGACGTATTTACTGACTATTTTTCCTCCCTCCTCTGCAAGGAAGTTGGTACCAGGGGTCAAAGAAGAGTGGGAAGTCCCAAGGATGGATCGATGGACGGAGAATGAAAGGATGTCTCTCCTCTAGCTGTCCATTTTGGATGTGATAACCCACTCACAATACGTTACGGAGTTCCTATCGCATAGGAAAGGTCACTCACACCACCCATTTCTCCATCCTGTATTTGCACAATATATTCGGCTTCCCAGTGAGGCTGTGACCACGTCAACGTTGGCAAACTCCAATCCAAGGTTGACACATTTTGCAAACACCCGCTTCGTTCAACAAACAGCATTTAAAACCACATTCAGTTATTTGAGAGGTCAGCAGAGCTAAATAATACGCACGTGGGTATTTTCCCAATGTACTCACAAACTGGAGAAAATCCTTAATTACCACAGATTAGCAAACCTCATCTATTAAAAGACTGGGAAAAAAAAAAACAAACCCAGCCTTAAATAGAAACAAACGCGCTTATTTGGTCATCAGGACACTAAGGTCAGTCCTGTCCTATCAAGCTCTTTGTCATCCAACCTTACAGAAGGCAAACACGGCCACAAATTGTTGTGATTGCAGCCATCTGTGTGTGGTTAGTGGTTGGGCAACGCTGGGAGATGTCGCTGTGCCGCATCCATCACACGTTTCCGAGCCTTGAACCCCAGCCAACATCCCTCAATTGCCATCATCCCGCGCTCAGCGGGAGATGTGGCTCCTGAAACTCACTGTCTAACTGCTTTCGTAGGAGCTGGTACAGGAGGAAAAGGGGTTCAGAGCCAACCTAGCAATACAATAAGTGCCCAGCCTCCAGCTGCCACACAGCCCTCAAAAAACCCCACACCTCATCAGTGACTGCCAGCGCTGACATGTGGATTCTGTGAAGCATGGAATGGTTTGGGTTGGAAGGGACCTTGAAGATCATCTTGTTCCACTTCCCCTTGCTGTGGGCAGGGACACTTCCCACCGGACCAGGTTGCTCCAAGCCTCCTCCAACCTGGCCTTGAACCCCTCCAGGGATGGGGCAGCCACAGCTTCTCTGGGCGACCTGGGCCAGGCTCTCACCACCCTCACACCAAAGAAGTTCTTCCCCACATCTCATCTCAGTCTCCCCTCTTTCAGGGTCAAACCCTTCCCCCTCATCCTATGGCTCCCCTCCCTGATCAAGAGTCCTTCCCCATCTCTCCTGGAGCCCCTGGAGGGACTGGAAGGGGCTCAAAGGTCTCCCCAGAGCCTTCTCTTCTCCAGGCTGAACCCCCCCAACTCTCTCAGCCTGTCCTCATGGAAGAGGGGCTCCAGCCCTCGCAGCATCTCCGTGGCCTCCTCTGGTCCTGTTCCAACAGCTCCATGCCCTTCTTGTGCTGAGGGCTCCAGAGCTGGAGGCAGCCCTGCAGGGGGGATCTCCCCAGAGCAGAGCAGAGGGGCAGAATTCCCCCTCGCGCTGCTGGGGATGCAGCCCAGGCTGACCTTCTGGGATGCCAGCGCACTCGTCACGGCTTCAATTTGCTGTAATTCACCCGTGAGACAAATTTTTCAACGAGCCACATCAGCTACGAGGTAGAAAAATATATCACTATTTTCTTCTTAGACATGGGTATCTCGGTTGAGGTCAGGCTTCCCAGAGCTCGAGGATGCCTGCCCAGGAAGGCTCTGGGGCTCCCCAAAGCAGCACGCACGGACGGCTTTGCCAGAAACCTGCTCTCCGGTAATTTTGTTGTCAGATCATCTCTGTTTAAGAGATGTTTGTAAAAGACAGAGAGGGATAATCATGGCTGGATGAAATCCAGAGCGAGGTACAGCTGTTTGCCTGCTCCATGTCAACTGCAGGGGGATATTTATGGAGTGATGGACCACAATAGAGCCATTGGTTTGGGGTTGCTTGTTGGTTTGGGGGGTTGTTGTTTGGTTTGTTTTTTTTTTTTTTTTTTCATAAAGAGCTAATATCTTGGGAAATCTTCCAAGGTGGCTAGGAAAAGAGATGGACATGCCAAAACATGATGCACGCTGGACACGGCTCCCCGTTGCAGCTTGCCAAGGAGCTTCCCCTGTTGGCTGCTTTATGAGATGACAAGTTTTTCCGTGCGCCAGGATCAAATTTAGAAGCCGCCATCGAGCAAGGAGCGAGACAGACAGATGGTTTCTTTGTCAGGACAGCAGCAGGTACAGATCTTCCAGCTCAGAGGCTCAGGACCCGTGCTGTCTGTCCTCAGATCTCCCTGTTGACTCCGTTTTCCTAGGAAAAAAAAAAAAAATCCAAAAAAATTAAAACTCTGACGGGATTCAGGCTGGAAAAGCCAAACCCATTCCAGGTAGGAGATGTTGGATGGGCCCTTTTATCTCCCCTGTCACCTGCACCCTTGTTCTGCCACCCATATGTTTATTTGCACTGCAGGTGGGGCTGGCTCCTGGCCTCTTTGGAGCCCCACCACGTGCTCCAAGAGACCTTGGCGACTGCTGTTTTCCAGTCATTACGCCGTCAATAAAATTCGAGCAAGCCCATAAAACCAAGGGAAAAATCCAGCTGGAGTGTGACTCCAGCCCAGGAAGAAGCAGGAGTTACACCAGGTTTAGCTCGGAGGCAACTCAGATCTTACCCTGGGCTCGTCGCCAGGCACAAAAAGCTTCCTGCAAACCCAGGCTGGAGACAAGAGGTTTTGTCACGGCTTGGATTTCAAATATCTCTGAAGGGGCTCCGGGAATCTCCGGGCACTTGGGCAGAGAGAGGTGGGATGGATGGCAAGGACCCAGAAGCCAACACTAAGCTGCAGGTTGTGGTTTTTAAAAGGTCAGGTGTGAACTCTACTTCGATTCCACCTTGGGCACCCAAGCTTTGTGGTGGGTCACACTTCAGAGCGGGACAACTGCTTTGGCTTCTCTCACTGCCTGCTCCCAAGGGCTGACCAGGGTGAGAACAGCAAAAAAATCTGCCTCCACCTCTAGCACTGAGCCATTTCTCCACCTCCACTGAGGCCCAAAGCTGCGTGCCTCAGTTTCCCTGCCTGCTACAGGAGCCCAGCAGCACATATCTGGCAGTGCTTTGAAGTCCCTCAGTGAAACCGACCTCACATGTGAGACCTGGGGATCCTTGCGATGTAATTATAACAATTTGCCTTATTAAATGTGGGGGTTTTTTATTTTTTATTTTTGTGTTGTTTTTTTTTTTTTTCTTTTTTCTTCTCCCCTGAGAGCTTTCTCTGCTGGTTTGCAGGAGGTGGAGCACAACCGCCTGAGTCCTGCTCACGCCATGCCGTTCGATTCGCGCCGCCCTCCCTCCCGCACCGTATTCCCGTCGGGAATGGGACACAAAGAGCGTGGGAAGCACGGAGGGACCAACCCGTTGATCTACAGCGCTCCGAAAAAAAAAAAAAATCCCGTCGCGCTCGCTCCTTCTCCCCTTCCCTCTGCTGCTTTGTAGTCGTGACCTCTCCCCGGCGAGGCCAGTCTTCTCCTTGATGGCATTCCAGAGCTGACCAGGGCACTGAATGGCGAATTAGCCAGAACACAGAGCTCTTTGTTAAAATAATTATTTTAATATATGTAAATGGGGCAGGTTACTGTTCAAACGTTCATACCCATCAGCAGGTATGGACCTTCCTTGAGCGGCAGAAGCTGGAGGGTAACCAAGCCCACGTTTCCGTGTGAAAGACAAGCTGCATTCCTCCATCCCAGCCTTCCCAGCAGAGAAACCTGACCACCTAAAATAAAACAATCAAATGCGATATTTTGCAGGGCGAGAACGTCCTTTATCCTTCCCAGGAGTCAGAGGGGTTTTCACGCCACCTCTTCTTGCTGCCAGGTTACTGTCACTCAGCTGGTTTAGGGGTCCTGAACGTGGCACAACATCCCGCAGCGCAAGCTGGAGGTGCCTCCAGACCCTAACAAGTCTTCTCGCTCCTTCTCCTTATTTTCCTTGTCCTTTAACTTTACACAGCATGGTGACAGAAGCTGTCAATGGAAACCTTCACAAGAAGGTAGGGGGACTTCGTTATGGGACTTCGTTATCTCATCGTGCTTTGGGGCACTGAGCTGATGTTTAGATACCTCCTGGTGCCTGAGATGGGAGAAAAGGGTCAGAGAAGCCTCGCTCACCGTATCTTTCCTGCCGGTGGTAAAATATTCTTTTCAGACACTGATTGCTACTATCATGCTGGGGGCTTCGTGGATCAGGAGCAAGGAATTTCAACCCCCGTTCCCAGCACTGCCACTTGAAGCCCAGGCCTTTCCCCACGTTTTGGTCAACCTGAAGACAAAAATCAAGGTTTGATTGAGGGATGCACAAATCTTTCATCCAGGCAGGAAAGGGGCTCCAAGAGAGACCACAGGTTTTCACACCGTGGCATTTTAGCAACTGAGAACCTATTGCACCACTACCCTGTGGCAGAAAGCAGTCGAGTTGAGCCACCAAGAGGAAAAACAGGGTGGAATTTTGTTCTACACGGCCCCTGTTGCACTGCACAGAGCTTTTTTTTTTCCTTTTAGCAGCTAACTAAGATTAAAAGGCAACAAAGAAAGCAAAGGAAAGAAAAAAAGAAGAGGAGGAGACAGAGGGGGAGGAGGATCAGAGGCTAAAGGGCACCCAGAGCCTGGTACAAAGCACTTCGCTTTCTTTTTGATCTTGTCCTTGATCAAGAAGGTCCATCCCACTTTTGTACAGTCACAGGCCGTGTTATGACTTGGGTTTTTTTTTTTTGACCAAAAGAAATGCAACACCAGATATTTGCAGATATCGGCTCTCACATACCAACCTGAATAAGGGTCACATTTTCAAAGAGGTTGGTGTTTTATTACATCCTAAACCAAGGACATGAGAGAGCTCAAAAGCTCTGGGGTTTGTCTGCAGCTCTGCTTTCTGTGTGAATGTAGACGATGAGTTTAGGACCCCTCTTTCTCCACCACGCCTCACATCAGCAAGTTTTTAAGCAACTTGGACAAAGGAGTGATCTCAAAGAATTAGTTTTTCTACAAGGTTTCTGAAAGTTTGTGTTGGGGAGACCAGAGAGAGAAAAAGAGACCCTTTAAGTGTATCCACTCAAAGTAATATCCTATTAAACATTGGAGAAACACACACCAGGGAGATTTGTCCACCAGAAAGCTTTCAATCAGAGCTTAGACTTTCTTAAACAGCAAAGTCAAGCAACCTCAAGAGACAAGGCCATCAAAAATGGGGCTTCCAAGTTGCAATGCTCATAGGAACGTGGGGTTTTCTTCTCTTCTGGACAACATACAAGAAATAAAAAGCTACTTTCCAAACCATATAAAGTTGAAACGAGCAGCTGTTCACCAAGGAAAGACTATGAGCTAATTACTAAGTTTGTCTAGGAACCTCAACATTAGGCTCACAGGATGAGTCAGGTTGGAATGGACCTCAGGAGGTCTCCAGCCCAAACTCCTGCTCAAGGCAAAGTCACCTTTGATGTCAGGTTGCTCAGGGCTTTATCCAGCCGAGTCACAAAATCTCCAAGGATGGAGGCCGTACAACCTCTCTAGGCAGAGGTTCTTCTTCAGATCCATAAGTTGCAACGCTAATGAACAGGAAGGTATCAATTGATGACAAGTGAATCACAGAAATTTCAGAGCCAGGGAGCACTGACTGATCTCTCTCCTGAGGTTCCTCATCTTTTCAACACTTATTAACACTAGGAGGACTTATAATTTTGGCGGAGTCCAGAACAAAACCCAAAACATCTCCGCAAAGTGAAGTTCTCTAGGGAAAGCGCAGATCACAGCCTTTTTCCCCGCAGCTGCATAAAAAAAAAAATAAAAAATAATCCGCCCGTTACCCACAGTGATCTCAATCCCTAAATTTAAACTAGGAAATCAGCTGTCATCAAGAAAGTAACCTTGGTATTTTCAGCCACCAAAGAGGAGGATCCCTGATGTAGCCTGGAGTTCCTCCATCGCAATAACAACGCTCCAGTGATCCATGTTGCCTTATGTGGGAATATGCCTCCGCTGGTCCCCGACTGGCCCCGGGGTGGGGAGGAGGGCTGCACAAGCAGGTTCAACTGGTGTAAGGTGTGATGGGTGCAAGTCGTAGCCCATGCCCCGGCTTATTTCACATACCCTGCCATCCCACGATACCATCAAGGCCTAAAAAGATTTTGGCAAGACCCAACGTATCTTAAGTGTGACTAGTAGATCCAAAAAGAGTTAGCCCATAACTTACTGGTAGGATAGGTTCCATAAATGAAGGTATATGAGATGACAGCCCGTCACAGGCAGGGGCTGGTCTCAGTTAGCCATGAGGTCCTCCCAGTGTGGGTATTTTCACATATTTCCTACCTCACGTACATATTTACATACTTATTCCCTATTTTCTGGAACGAATAGAGCCCGTTTCCAAGAACCTGATGGGTGCATTATGTGGTGGGTTAGAAACAGCGGGAATAAACCAGTTTAGATCCTAATCCAAAATGAAAAAAAAAAGCTGTAACCACGCCGTTACTGAAGCCCTGGCTTTGGTTGCCTCAAAGCAACTTTCTGCAGCTAATGACAAGGTTCAGCTCAGCCCCAGCGTCGGAGCAAAGCCACGCGCCAAAAATCTGGATAGGATTAGAAAAAGGTGGTGCCTCGGCACAAGCAGCAACTTCTTGCTTCAGAGGTACAGCTGCAACACGTAACTGTACCAAGCGGGGAGGAATAGGTGCTAATTTTCATTCCTGTGTTATTCACCGGCTCGTTTTCCCGCTGACGCCTCGCCAGCGGCGGCGATGAAGACCCATCTGTGGGATTATTCCTCTTAATGAATGAAAGGGAAAGAGCACAGTATGACTCTCGGTTTCCAGAGTGAGTTTCGGGGATTGGCACTCAAAATAGCCACTCATTTACCCGGGATGCGAATATGGTTTAGTTGGAAAATCTCGTTTAGGCTCAGCTTTTATCTATTTACCTTAATTGCCACTCTTTTGAGCAGGCGCACATCCCGGTGAGACCAGAGCAGGGTAAGGAGCAGAACTCTCCTATGGGTCATTATACCATTTCCCTCTGGCTATAAATCCCCAATCCTTCCCTTCACACAAAAATTCAGCTCCGGTGACACATCCCCAAGCACAAGGGATCAGCTCAGCCTTTTCGTACTTATTCTAGACTATTGCAAGACTCTCCTCCACAGCAGTGTTATGAAAGTATCTGTGATAAAGTTGCTGACTCAAGCTTTTTTTTTTTTCCCTCGTGTACCGCACCTCTGCAATACCTAAATGAAAAGTTACCCATTCAGCATCTCCCAGCTCTTCTCCACGCCGCTCACTGGGCTGGTGGAGGTTTTTCCCTTCGGAGACAGACAGTTGCCATGCTCCGAGCAAGGGCAGGCAATACTGAAACGCAGACTCGGCTTCTCCATTTTTCTACTAACTATTTGAGATGTTCTCCTTCCCTCCTCTTTAGTCATCACAGCCTCCTTCAGCTCCAAGAGCTCATACTCAAGAGCACCTCTCCTGTGAGGACAGGCTGAGAGAGTTGGAGAGGTTCTGCCTGGAGAAGAGAAGGCTTCAGGGAGACTTTAAAGTCCCTTCCCAGTCCCTAAAGGGGCTCCAGGAGAGATGGGGAGGGACTCTGGATCAGGGAGGGGAGCCCTAGGACGAGGGGAAACAATTTGACACTGATAAGAGAGGAGATCAAGATGCAATCTCAGGAAGAAATTCTTTGGTGTGAGGGTGGCGAGAGCCTGGCCCAGGTTGCCCAGAGAAGCTGTGGCTGCCCCATCCCTGGAGGGGTTCCAGGCCAGGTTGGATGGGGCTTGGAGCAACGTGGTCTGGTGGGAGGTGTCCCTCCCCATGGCAGGGGGTTGGAACTAGATGGTCTTTAAGTTCTCTTCCAACCCAAACCCTTCTATGATTCTATGAACGCCACAAGCCCAGTTACTTGGCTTCTTCCTCTTCGTCCAACTTAGCCTTCCACAGGTGACAGTAACCAGAGCTCAGTTTTCCTCTACCCTCCCTCCCAATATAAAATCTAATTTCTCAATACTCGCACACTTATCACTATCACTCATCTCCCCACCAGCACCATCCAAACCCACCCAAATATCTCCCTTTCCCATCAGCATCACGCTCCACGCCTCCTGGTAGCGGAGACATCAGAAGGAGCCAAACCACAGGGACAAGCGCTGGATGGCAGCGATGCCAAGAAACTTGCAGATTTCCTGCCGGAGCACCTATGGAAAAGGAACAACTTATTTTTCCTTCGTGTGTTCCCATTTACTCACACCGAACACACCCCGATGTTTCCTGTCTCGGCAGACGCTACATTTGCTGTATGCAAAAGCCTCATCCGAAAGACACAAGACTTTCGCCACCAAAGTTGTCCCTGGACATTTCCCGGGATCACCGAATGTTGCATTTCTATTATTTTAATCAAAAATGATTCTCTCCATCCTCCAAGAAGTGAGTTCAAGGACAGTCTTTTAAAAATTAAAGCATTCTTTAAACCCTTTCAGAATTTCTGGAAGACCGCTTGTTTTGCTATCAACAGAAATAATCAGATTTCAGGAACTAGTTGAAAAATGTCGCCTGGAGTAAATGAATCCCAACACACACAAGAAGTCACATCTACGACCTGTCACAGGCCACACACCCTAACTTCTTGCATATAAATTAGTTCAAAAATCACAGCGCGGTATTAAATGTAGCAATTATTAGAGCTCCTGAGTCCATTAAAAAAAAAACATTTTATTACTTATTTAAGAACTTCAAAACTTTTGGGGAAGGTTGTGATCTGTTTTGGAAAGCTCGGTCCGCATTTCTGAACCTGCTGATAAGGTCACTGTGTTTGTGCCAACAGATCTGTCACTTCCATGAAGAGATGAAGAAGGTATTGTTATTGCTAAAAAAGCTGGGAATGCAGCTTCATGTAAAATATTTAACACATAAACGCCTCATTTTTTAAGATCTTTGTGGATATTTTTTGAAGCCTTTTCTATCACGTCTCAATTTTCTTTTTTTCTTCCAATCAGCCAGAGATATTCTTATTTTCCTCTTGATTTCTTGAAACAAGGCGACTTCATGCATCATTTGGCAGCTCGATGCCAACAGTTTGTACTTCAACTTCCAGAAACACGGCGTGTTATTTACATTGCCAGTTGCAACACATTTTTCTGTGTAAAAGCTCCCTTAGATTTCACCAATCATTGCCTCTTTTTTTTTTTATATTCTTTCCCTTTTGAATAAACAGTTGCTGAAGGCAAGAACGCTGCAGGGCAGGAAAATACCCCAGCCACTCTTCAAGCTGGAGGCTAAATACCAATACCCTGCTCACTGCTGGCTGCAGTTGATAAACTTGCTGGAATTTCATGATGCAGCCCCAAAATTTCAGCTTCCCAGGGACAGGGTTGATGCAGAAAGCATCTCTGTCTTTTAATGTGATTTTTTTTCCAAGGGAATGTGCTGATCAGCCCTCAAGTTGTAGAAAATGAGCTGCTTGCTGATGCTTTTCTTGCCTATGAATGTGCTTGGGGATTCTCCAAGGAGATGGTTGGAGAGAAAAATTGGCCAAACGTTGAGAATAGTAGGAAAAGAGAGTGGTAAAAATCGAATGATGCTGATGATTAAATAATCAAATAGACAGATCACATATTCCCTATCTGCTCCTACTCAAGAGCACCAACTTGGGTGCCCATTGCTGCCCTCATCAGAGCAGGTATCGGCTCTGCTCAAGCATCTACCCCTTCCCAATTGCTTCCTCATGGGAGGCCACAGTTATCCCTGGAAAGGCTCGCTGGAGTCAGCAAACATCCATGTTGGTTGTTCTTTAAACAAGCCAGACGTTATTAAATGGGAGATGCCACGTGATTGCCAAATTAAGAGTTGATATTTTATCTTTACAAGGGTTTAGAAACAAAACAAGACCTCACATTAATCTGACCCCATTGGAATAATATCCTGGAATGTACAACTCTGCAGAAATAAGACAAGATACCAGAAAAACCTCCAGAAAGATCATTTTAACTCTAGATTTTCACATTTCCAAAATCACAGAATGACACGGGGTTGGAAGGGACCTCTGGAGATTATCTAGTCCAAGCCCCTGCCAAAGCAGGGCCACCCAGAGCAGAACCCACAGGAACATGTCCAGGTGGGGTTGGAATGTCTCCAGAGAAGGAGACTCCACCACCTCTCTGGGCAGCCTCTGCCAGGGCTCTGCCACCTTCAAAGGAAACAAGTTCCTCCGCATGTTCAGGTGTAACTTCTTATGGTCAAGTTTGTGCCCATTTCACAGAATCACAGAATCTTAGTGGTTGGAAGGGACCTTTGATTTATAGGCCTTGATCAGATCCCCCCCTCAGCCTTCTCTTCTCCAGACTCAAAAGACCCAAGTCCCTCAGCCTTTCCTCATCAGAGAGATGCTCCAGACCCCTCAGCATCTTTGTAGCCCTCTGCTGTCCCCTCTCCAGCAGTTCCCTGTCCTTCTGGAACTGGGGGGCCCACAACTGGTCCCAGTTCTCCAGCTGGGGCCTCCCCAGGGCAGAGCAGAGGGGCAGGATGACCTCCCTCCACCTGCTGGTCACACTCTTCCTGATGCCCCCCAGGAGGACATTGGCCTTCTTGGCCACAAGGGCACAGCTCAGCCTGCATTCCCACCCCTGTAAGGAGACAGGAGGAGCTGAAGGTAATTCAGCAGACATTAGCATCTATGTTCTGCAAGTGACAGTTGCAAAGGAAGGGATTCATTTCCCCTAACATAAACCATCTAAAAATTAAATGGCCGATGGTCATCTTGACTTCTTTTTTAACACAGATTTACATAGCTGCTATGTGCAGGTCTCCCTTGGTCTCTCCCCCAGAGGCCAAGCACTTGAGCACCAAACTTAACTAGGGGGTTGAAATTAAATCAGAGGCATCCCACCCCCGGCACAACTCCTGAATGCATGGCTCACATCCAAAGTGTGCTGGAGTCCCTGGAAAAAAAAAAAAAAAAAATCACGGATGTAATTCTGGAAGGGTGTTTTAGTCCTCTACTGCTGCTTCCCAGAGGTTTGGAGAGGTCAGGGTGACTCGGAGGTGGTGTGGCAGCCAAGCGGAGTGACCCAAGGCACCCAGCATCCTCCAGGAGATCCACGGGTATCCATTTGCTTTGGTTCAAATGGAAAGGGAGACACAGAAGCAAGCGAGGAGCTTGCACTCTCCACCACTCTGCTGAGATTAACTGAAATAGGTTTTACTGGTAGATACTGCTGGCCCCTACCAGAGCAGCACTGCTCTGCAAAGGTACTCTCTGAAAGCATTTCAACCAGCACCTCAGAAGTTCAGAGGCTATAAGCAAATCCAAAGAAGGTCCAAAGGAGAAAAAAATAAAGAAAAAAAAAAAATTTAAATTTTTGCGTGACCTCCAGCCCGAGAGGGTTTTTAGTTGCACTGTAATAAGCAAACACACGTGTGTGTGTGTGTGTGTGCACAAATCCAGAGGAGAACAGAGCCTGCCCAAACCAGCTTCTCCTCCTGACAGCAGCACCCTGCTCGACCCCCACGTCTTAATTGGGTTTAATTTAAGCCCCACATTAATTCACCGAGGCAGAGGGTGTCCCACTAGCATCCCCCCCAAAGGCACAGAGACATAGGTGCTGCGGGGAGCGGGTGAGCAGCACTACGAGGAGCCCCCAGAAAAAGCCCTCCAGGATGAGCAAGAACCACTGGGAGACCTCAGAGGGGGGGTGCTTGGGAAGGAGAAGTCCTGGAAAACATCCCCCCCCTTTTATTTTTTTACTGCTAGAGCTTTGCACTGCAAAAACTCCATAAAACAAGAGAGGGTTTTACCCTTTGTTGTTTTTAGCATCCAGCTGCCAGGGGAAGGCGTGCCGGGAGCGGAGCGGGAGCAGGGAGGGGAAGAAGCTCATCCACATGATTATTTTTTTTTTTAATTTACATGGCAGATACCGGTTTTCCACACACGCCGCCAGCTCCACACAAACTGGTTTTTGGTTGTTTTTGGGTTTTGTTTTTTTTTTTTTTTTTTTTTCCCTTAACACATGTTACGTTGAGAAACAAAGCTCAGACACAAAACGCTGGCCCCCGATGAAATGTGGAAAGAGGCCGGGCTCGGTGACTGCTGTGATTCATCTGACTAAGCAGGGCTTGACATTTGGGCTTGGTGGTTCTCAAGTTTCCCTGGAGTGAGGTATGGGCTGACTCGGCAGCAGCCAATCTGGGTCGGAGGCTGGAGATGATGCCAAGGGGAGGTGGGAGGCGAGGGACGAGCACATCCCGAGTGACTGAACACGCTGCCCGGACTGGGTAAGCCCAGCTCCAGCGAGCCTGACCTCAGCTGCACCACCACCCCGTCCTCCTCCACCACCTTCTGGGGATGCTGCTCAGCTGCAAATTCCTCTTTTTCGGGGTTCTCTCCCCCACCCCTCCCCCCAATTCTTGTACTTTTTGCTTTTCTTCACCCAGTTGGGAGAGTTTTGCGCTTCCTCTTGCAGCACCGTTTTATCTTCTGTTGCAATCGGAGGCAAGTGGAAGCCGTTTTTACAAGACCAGCGTTGAGTTTCCCAACCCAGGTCGAGCTTGGTGCAACACAACCAGCGGCACAAAGAGGGGATCCTTGCTGTCAGCCCCCATGTTTCAGAAGAAAGCTCGTGAAATTGAAATCATCCCAAGCTCGCCGAGCGCCAGCTGGGTGCTCCAAGGAGCCCCAACTCAAATCCCCAACTCAGACACATCTTCCCTGGATGGAGGAAATCCCAGCCAGACACCAATACCACAGTTGAGTCTTTTGAGAGGTTTAACCCACAAAAAAAATAAAAATCCCACTCTGGGTGGATGTGTCACTGCCCAAGCACGGGGAGCCAGCTGGAAGGAGCTGGCTGTAACGTGCTCTCCTTTGATGCTGAAAACTTCTTAGTACCGCAAAGTTTCTCCGCTAAATGGTACTTAAAGATGTCTAAAATCCTTTAAGCTTCACATTTTTCTACCGTCGCCAGCGATCCCACCTCCTTGTAGAAGGAGATGCTGGAGCTCTCCTAGGTGGCATCTGTCATCAGCCACCTGATGTGACTGCAGGGCCACATAGGTTTCATGGGTGTCACAGAATCATAGAATGGTTTGGGTCGGAAGGGACCTTCAAGACCATCCAGTTCCAACTCCCTGCCATGGGCAGGGACACCTCCCACCAGACCACGTTGTTTAAAGGCCCCTCCAACCTGGCCTTGAACCCCTCCAGGGATGGGGCAGCCACAGTTTCTCTGGGCACCCTGGGCCAGGCTCTCACCACCCTCACACCAAAGAAGTTCTTCCCAACATCTCATCTCCATCTCCCCTCTTTCAGTGTCAAACCCTTCCCCCTCATCCTATGGCTCCCCTCCTGATCCATCTCTCCTATAGGCCCCCTCTAGGTACTGAAAGTCCAGTTATGCAAGATATGGCCTGTTTCCAATCATGAAGTACACCTCAGACACTCATCTCCTTTGCAAACACCTGCTGGGCCTTTTCAAAGGCAGCTTTGAGAGTGCTGACGTAGACAAATGATTGCCATGAGCAGTCTAGCCTCAGTGGCCCACACGAACAACCCTGTAAGAGCAGTTACAGTAGTAATTCGCAGCATCCTGAGGGATAAAACTGCGCTCCTGCCCTTCCAGATCATCCCAAATAACCTCTGCCAGCTGTGAAAATACCACAGCACATCCTGACCTCCCCTTGATGCTCTGCTTGGCTGAAGGCATCAGCTCCAGAACATTCGGCCTGATGAACATCCCGCAGAAGACCTCACTCCAGCTGCCAAGCACAGGAGCTGTAGGTGGTGACGGAGCAGGTACAACCAGTGCACACCACCTGCCAGAGAACCCGCCGCTCAGCAAGACCAAAGCCCAAGCCCGGACACGATCCAAAACAAAAAACGGGAGAATCCACTTTTCTGAGGAACAGTTTGTCCAGGTCATGCTGTTGAAACCTCAAGGGCTTTATGGCAGAGCAACGCCGTCCTGACAGGCCATTTCGAAGGGTGCACACTCCAAGGCTTTAAGTGCGCCTACAAAATGGAAATACAGAGGTCAAAACCCAGTAGAAAGGCCATGCTTTATACCACAGACTGATCCTGAGACCTCCATGTTTGCTCCAGTTGTCTTTAGTTTTCATACACAGGTGAGAGGGGACCACCACAAACCCAGCTCTGGTGCAATTCTGGGTCTCACAAGAAAGACAGAAGTAAGCTTTTCTTTCCCCATTCCTCGGGAAGGACACGAGTAACTTTTTGGCTGTGCCAGGGGAAGCTGAGCAGATCTAACACCAGCCCACAGGGGACGGGGCTGAAAGGGCTCACATCCTAAGGCGCACTGCAAGCAGGACATCTCCCTGGAGGGCAAAGAAGGAGGTTCCTCAGCTGTTGACTAGCTACCCTTCAAAATAATCCATAGTTTTCCTTATTCTAGCACTAAGCTGCACTCCTAGCATGTAACCTTAGGGTTGAGACTGGATGAGTCCCACCATGTATAGCAGCTACGTTCACACATGTGCATAACTGTGCTTCTATCACCCAGGCGACGAGACCTGCAACAGGAGGAGAAGCATCTCCTTTACTCCTTCACAGCACAAGGAGAGCTTGGAGAACGCTGCCGAAAAGCCTTCAGAAGCCTCAGCTCGTGGCTTGCATGACCAACAAACTGCCAGCACCTTACACACACACACACGCACGCAACAAGCAGCTCTGGAAAACACATAAAACATTTTTGGAAATACAGTGGCCATCGCTAGAATATTGTTTTCCTCGGGAAGAGGCTCCCCTTTGTTTTTCAATCCCAAACTCTGGTGGCTAGAAAGGGGCAGGGGGAGCTCCAGTTGCAAGTTTTCCAGCAGTTTAACGAAAACCTTGATAAACTTCAGCATATTTACGGTGGTTTTGGACCTAAAGGATTTTATTTCTACTAAACGCATGCTTTAAACAGCCGATGGTGACTTCAAAACATGCCAAACTGACCCCTGCACTGGCCTCAACGGGGCTCACAGATCATAAATTTAAGTAAGAAATAAAACTTCCTCGGGAACAAACAAGAAACCGCGCAAATGTGTCTGTTCAGCAACCGCTGAGAACACTCATTTCTCAATCAGAGGTTGTGAATGCCCACCAGCATAACCTCATCTTACCTCCACTGGGATTCAGTCTACATGGTCATGCCATGCAAAAGAGGACAGTAAGGCTCAAGCGCCAGGTCAGGGTAAATCAAGTGGTTGCACAAAACAGTAAGGAGGATCCACAGGCGTTCCTAAATCTGCCTTGCAATCGCCACGTCCCCATTTTTGGAAGCTGAGGATCCTCCTGTGGTGGGCTGGAACCCTTTATCACGAGCAGATCAGGAGCACATCAGCTGGGGATGCTGCATGTGACTGATTTGAATGTCAGGTGTTGAATCACGCCACCGAGCTCCCCACCTGCAACCTGTTCTTGGCCAATGTCAACAGCAGGTCCTCGTTAGGAAACCGCCAGCCGGGAAGCCTGCAGCCAGGAGAAGCTGAAGGGTTGGAATAGCAAATGAGAGTGGAGCCATGAATTTGAAAAGCAGGTTTTTAATAATTATTGAAAATATGCTGGACTCTGATATCCATTTTACGCAATGCACTCTTACATTGGACCAAACATCTATCCTGGTGCTATCAAAAGTATAGAATCATAGAATGGTTCAGGTTGGAAGGGACCTTAAAGATCATCCAGCTCCAACCCCTTACCATGGGCAGGGACACCTCCCACCAGACCAGGTTGCTGAAAGCCCCCTCCAATCTGGCCTTGAACCCCCTCCAGGGATGGGGCAGCCACAGTTTCTCTGGGCAACCTGGGCCAGGCTCTCACCACCCTCACACCACAGAAGTTCTTCCTAATATTTCATCTAAATCTACCTTCTTTCAGCATCTTGCTTATAAATATCATGTATATTTGTTTTTCTTATGCAATATGTTCTTGAGATCCACAGGTGGGAGACAGGAAAGAATAACAGGAACCACCCTGCAACATCAAACCCAATCAGAGAATCTCCTGACACACACAAATCTTGCTTCTGCTGGCAGTCCTTGAGAAGCAGGTTGAGATATGAGATGAAGTTCACCGCACCTGTAGCAATCTCATGGAGAGGCCCATTCCAGCAGTGGCACATCTAGCTATGGCTCCGGCTACCTAGCTATCTATCTCCAGAAGTTGTACCACCTCATTTCACAAATGGCTGAGCAACAGGAACTGTGAACAAGGGGAGAACATGGATGTAAAGAAAGAAAGGAAAAGAGAAAATGTGTCTATGTGGGAAGAGCCCCAAGCTACGTCTCCTCCATCACACATACCCTCATGGGAGTCACTGACACTTCCCAGGAGAGTCACAGTGAAATCCTTCCCATCTCAGAAGCCAATGATTTAGACTGGAATCACACAGGTGGTAGTGACATACCACAAATTCTTTGAGTTTGATTTGCTCTACAATGATTCTCAGGGAATCTATTTTTAGGCCTGCAATTGCATTTTTCCATGGCACTTAATCACTCTGCCTCCCACCCCTGTACTGGGCAGAGCAGGAAAAGGCAGCCACTGGTGTCTGAAGACACAGATTGACCTCCCAGCACAGGAAACATAAAGAGAACATGAGCAAGGAACAGTCTCGCTTTGAAGTGTAAGAGTCATAGCTCCATCACCGTGACAACTGGAAGCCGTTTTAACTCTGCCACCCTCAAACTGAAGAAGTTCCTCCTCATGTTGAGATGGAGCTTCCCATGTTCAAGTTTGTGCCCCTTTCCTCTTGTCCTGTCCCTGGGCACCACTGAAAAAAAGCCTGGCCCCATCATCCTGACACCCACCCTTGAAGGATTTATAGGCCTTGATCAGATCCCCCCTCTGTCTTCTATTCTCCAGACTCAAAAGACCCAAGTCCCTCAGCCTTTCCTCATCAGAGAGATGTTCCAGGCCCCTCATCATATTTGTAGCCCTAATAATGAATAAATGCTGGTGGCTGTGTAGGGTAGCTTTGCTCTGTGTCCAAGACCTGCACTAGTGAGGTCTTGGTTATGTCTGTGCTTGGTCTTTCCCTCAATTTCAACCCACTCCGTACTCTACCTCCTTATTATCTTCCCCTGAATCTTAAGTATTTCAAGACTGACACCTGGAACATTAGTCCAAAATGCCAAGTTCCGCTTTTTTGTTCACCACAACCTTACATGCTTTTCTCCAAATGAGTCAAATTTTTCCCACTCTACCAACAGCAGATTTGCTGAATCTCAAGAGTTTTGTTATTACTCTTAAAATATGTTTTAGAAGTTTCTGGAGTCTGCTGAGGATTTATTTTTTTCTTAAAGAGTCAAACTTTAGGTCTGTGCAGGGGGGAAACATTAGCCTTTTAAGTATGAGAAAAAAACTCCCGAAAATGAGTTGTTTAATGGTTAATTCAATGATTAGAGATCAAGTAAACACAACTTCTGTTCTCTGTCATCTCGTAAGTTCTCCTTTCTGTGCTTCAATTATGTTATCTTCTGCTTCACACTCTTTCTAGATTTTTCAAATCCCCTTTCAAGACCTCAAAAATCTCTATTTATAAACAACCAGAGCAGAGGGGAAAACCATTGCAGTGTAAAATATTCTTACAAGCAAAACAAAAAGCCCAATGATCTTATCATGTGTGTCGGATACTAGAGCTAAATGTTTATAAAGAGGAATTAAGATATTTATTTATTATTTTTTCTCCTTGGAAACAGCCAGAATAAATATGCTGCTAGAGAACAATATGTGAAATAGAAGACATTCGCTCAACACTGAAGAAACGCGTTTGGATGCGAGGAACTTGCAGAAGGATCTACCAGAAAAATTCCAAGCTCCAGGTTGCTGCCAAGGTCAAGATCTCTCAAAGTAAAACTCGGGTGAGTTTTCCTTTGAGATATAGTCAGGTGGTGTTTCTGAGCTTCATTAACTGATTAGTTAGTAATAGGAAGGTTAAATGTTTCATAGAGGTTATCAGGCAGCAACACAGAAATAAAAGCCCCAAACCTTTTCCCTCTTCCCGCTCCTTCCACCTCCATAGTTTTGGCTCACAGAAGCAAAAAAAAATACAAAATTGGCCTGGGGCTAATGCAGAGGACCTGCCTTGACACCTGTGTTTGGGACAGCAATGAACCATCCGGCCTGATGGCAGTGGCCAGGCTCTGCCCCCCTCCACCACCACGGCAGGAATTTGGTCTGTCTGCTGTTGTGTCTAGGTCAGGCACCACAACCTCTCCACGGATTGGCACTTTTACCATCCTGAGTTTGTCGTCTTCAGCTTCTGCGCAACAGCTCGCTGCCTCACTGATTTTCAAAAAGATGAAAGCTGAGCTTTCGCAATCAGAAATGCCACGTTTGGGCAATTCCTGATCTCTCAGAGAACAGATTCAGCCCAGGTAGGGTGTGAACGTACAGCCCTGCTCCTGCTGAATCAGAGTAAGAGCCTGACCATCAGTGGAAAAAACAATAGCTGCTCTGGCTTAATACCTGCCAGGATGAATTATCATGCTGACAATTTCAAATAGCTGTGGATTAGAAGCCTGAGATTATACCTGATCTACCCTGCAATTCCTGTGGCTCCGGCATTTGGACCTGGCATTACTAGCCCTGCAGCTGGATTTGTTACCAAACAGCGGCCTTAAAGAAGTTCAAAAATGTTACCCTTTTATCTCAACTCACCTTCTGCGAAGAAATATAAAACTGAAACCCAAAATCATGTTCCAGTCCACCCGTTCAATTTAATTTTTGATGTAAATGTATCTAAGTCAGCCAAGACGCCACCAGCACAGGTTCCTTGGAGCTGTAGAAGGGGGGGAAACTGCACCCCCGTTATTAAACCCTTATTCTGTGAACTCTCTGAAGGATTAATTTCCCCTCTGATCCAACCCCCCAGCACCACCACCCCAGTGCAGCATCCGGCTGACCCAGTCAGACAGGGATTCTGCCAGGTGGAGAGGCGAGACAGAGCCCTGCCCAGCTTAACAGCATCGCGCCAGATGGAAAACGTCTGGATTTACAGATGGAGGAGAAGCTTATTAGAAATAGTCTCACAGCAAGGTGAGATTTCCCTGAAATTTTGCACCTTAGCGGCTTTGATATTTAATTTTTTTTATACATATGTATATATAGGATGCTGCACAATATCCCAGCTTAATTATTGGAGCCCCACGAGCAGCGTAACAGAAATAACGCAGAAAGGAGTGCGACAGGTAAATCTATCTCTATCAGGTCTCTGTACCTTCTCCCTCTCTCTCACAGACAGTCGCTTAGGATTAAGGCTTAATATTCTCTTCTTCCTCTTCTGCCAGACATAGTACCTCAGCCATCAGCTTGTTGAACAAGTCCTCTCAAATTGCAGTTGGAACTCACTCTGTAAAACAACAAATACTTTCTAAATTGCTTGAAAAAAAATCAAGTGGCACCAAAGACTCCAGGGCACGCAGTGGCAAAGAGGCCTTGGCATCGTGGCACCTGCACGTTTATAACCCACAAAAGGAAAAACGAGACCCAAAATTCTGGGTGATTTAGTTTCAAGGTTAATTTAGCCTGCACTTGGGAGAAAAGCTGTGCTACTGTAGGGGAGGACAAGTGCTTTTGTAATACAGCGAGGTCTGGAGGGCGTTTAGAACGCACCACCCAGTGGCAGAAAGCTACATCGACATCTATGAGTCAATAATCGCACAGCTTTAAGGGTATGGTAATGAGTAATTCCCACAAAACTTTCTTATCTCACACATTTCAAGACAGAAAAATAAAAATATAAATCCACACGTTCATTATATTGTA
>JAOQGI010000019.1:2465868-2500489 GCA_027564495.1 Gallinago solitaria | reverse complement strand
ATCCACACGTTCATTATATTGTATATTAACTCACACAAAAATAAAGAATACTTCCAAGCCTATAAAGAAAAAAAAAAAAAACAGAAATCAAAACAAAGAGTTTGCAGTTGGTATAATCAATGTACGTAGTTATCCCTCTAAAATCGAACACATTTCATCTGTATCCTTCGCTCTTTCCAGGATATTATTAAATCACCCCAGCCCTGATTGCTCCCAGCAGAGATTCCTTCATTTCCTAACAGCAGAAAAACAGTTCTTACCATCTGGGAAACTGGAGAACACGCTTTGGAATGATGGACAAGGATCGGATATTACTGCTGTGATTCTGTTACAAATGATGGGACTTGCTGGTAAGGTCAGGCTCAGGGTTGTGAAAAACTGGCTTGGGAATCAAACGTCAAGGTTTGCGTTCATCTTTAGTAAGAAGCGGCTAATATTCTGAAGAAAGACTTCTACCTGGAGACAAAGTCAGTGGTAACTCACTCAACGACTGGTAGTCTCCACAGAGCAATTGATTGCCAATGGTTTCAACCATTCAATGGTTTAATTGACACAAAATATCCCTTTTTGGGAGCAGTCTAAAAAAGCAGCCACATTTCACATGGGCAACGTAAAGCAGAAGCACACGTTTGGAACATCCACATGTAACTCACTCTTAATTTGAACACCCAGGTTGGTTTTAAACCTAAAATAGGGATTGCATTCTTCCTAAACAAACTTTAGAGGGAGTGTTAGGACCACAAAGTCTCTCTGATGAGGAAAGGCTGAGGGACTTGGGTCTTCTTACTCTGGAGAAGAAAAGGCCTGATCAAGGCCTATAAAGGGTGGGTGTCAGGAGGATGGGGCCAGGCTTTTTTCAGTGGTGCCCAGGGACAGGACAAGAGTGAACGGGCACAAACTTGACCATAAGAAGTTCCACCTCAACATGAGGAGGAACTTCTTTGCTGTGAGGGTGGCAGAGCCCTGGCAGGGGCTGCCCAGAGAGGTGGTGGAGTCTCTGGAGACATTCTAACCCAACCTGGACACATTCCTGTGGGACCTGCTCTGAGTGGACGTGCTTTCTCAGAGGATTGAAGTAGATGATCTCCAGAGGTCCATTCCAACCCCATAGCATTCTGTGATTTTGTGTTTATACCACCAGGCACTGCAGCCTGAGACCACAAACAGGCAAAAATAAAGCAATTAAGTTTACTCCCAAAACAAGAGCATTTTCCCTTAATGAAAAAGCAGACACTGAACTTTAATACCCAGAAGCCAAGGAAGATGTTGCTTCTATCATAAGTCCAATATGTGAAGATCCAGTAACTTCACGGGAAAAGATTTTCCCGTTTCACAGCATGCCAAAGCCCCTCATCAGAGGCTTTTGCAGGAAATTAGCAGGATAAAAATGGAATGATATGTGAATAAACAGCTGGCTCACACAGCAAAGGAAGGTTACAAGCAGGATGTGCAATCATCTGTGCTGATAGCACATTTGTAAGTTATCTGGAAAATGAGGTGGACATCGTGATGCGTTTTGCAGAACATGCACATTCCATAATTTAGCATGACCAAATTCAACTCTCACAACTACAGTCACACAAGGATCTCAAAAAACTGAGTGATAAAAGGGGGAAAGGAAACATTACGTGCAAAATAAAGTGCATGAAGGGGATTACTCTTTACTGTACCCTACACAGTGATGAGCTCTGAAAGAACTGTCACTACACAGAGATGAAATTTTGGAAAAACTGTGGCCAGTTCTCTGAAAATAAGAGTTCAGTGATTATCGACAGTCACAGAAGGAAGAGGGAGTAAGTTATAGGTTATTATGGAAGGAAATAAGAATAGAAAACATCCTGCTTTATAAAATCAATGTGGCAACTGTAACTTGAACAGTGAGACCCCGCTAACCCCAAGTAAGATACATTAGGAAGAGGAAAGCAGATAGCGGGTTAGATGAGCACCTGGTTTGTTGCCTTATGGCAGCTGGGTCTTTGTTTTAAATCCATAAAAACAGGGCTAAATATTTCTACAGTCGTTAAAGCCCCTGAGTCCATAAAAGCCCCAGGAACGGTGATCAACTGTTCTTCACCAGTTCTAACAGCACTTGCCTTGACCCGAATTTCTCGCCAGGCCGGACAGTCAGGCTTTGAATAACCTCCCATCTTTCACAACCCTCACCGCCAGCGGGGTGGCAAGAAGCAGCTGGAGATGAGCAATGTTTTGGCAGAGGATGAGGAGGAGTAAAAGGCTGACGTCTTTGCTACGATGTAAGTCTACGCGGCACAGCACAGGCCCGAGAGATGCAGACGATACTGTCCGAGGAAATTAAGAGTTGCAGTTTCCACAGCTAGATGCAACTTCCCCCCCTCCTCCGGGCTGGCAGATTTGCTAGAATTCTCTAGAAACTACCTAGTAAACACCAAGAAAAACAGTCTCTCCAAAACCCAGCACGGACTTAGCAAAAGTAACAAATCTCCCAGCGATTTACTTTTAAAACAAACAAAAAAACAAACAAAGGAACACCAAGCCCTTTTTTTTTTTTTTCTGTTATGTTTGTTTATTGTTCTTTTGGGAGGCACAGTAGAAATTTCAGCTTTGGCTGGTTTTCTTTTCCCTTGCAAAACAGCGGGCCCCAGGTTACAGCCATCAATCTACAATCAGTATAGACTTCAGAAAGCCACCAATTAAATTTTCACATTTCCTGATAAGAGAGGCCCATGTGCCAGACAGTTGATACAGGAACAGTTTAAGCCATACTTGCTTAAAAGGCTAGACCGACTGCTATTTTAAGGCAAGTTTGGTGAAAGTTTGACAGGCAATTTCCTCAGGATATAAAAAGAATTTTGCCTACAGAAATATATTACATTTGATTGAAAAGAGGCGTTTAGAAAATACTTCATCAGTGTGAAATTATATCGGTGTTATACTTCCTTTACTTAGAAAGACATTAATCTTTTTGTTCAGAACTCAAGACTTCTCAGCTATTCCTTTACCTTGCGCGAACGGCACAAAAGGAAGGCGGGTAGTGACGCTTTATTGGCACAAAAGGCAGAAGTTTCTCAGGAATTTAGTGATTTGGGGAACGCTGTGGTCTCCAGAATCTCTCAGGCTGTGTTCTCGATGATAACAGCGATACCTTGTCCACCGCCAATGCAGGCTGAGCCAACTGCATATTTCCCACCACGACGCCTGGACGGACAAAGTAACAGTAAAGATTGTTTGTATTTACGAAATGACAGTAGTTCTTGTCCTCATTTCATGAAAGGAAACCACCTATCAACTAGGGACTACTAAAGCTGAAGTTTTAGAAAGTGTATGGACTTCTTTTTCCGGAAAAGTATCATAAAGCTTCAAAGGATGTTGAAATATTTTTGCAGAAAAACAAGGGTTTGCAGGGTTTGAGACTTCTAACATCTGAAAGATGGTATGTTATCACACAATGATATGGGGTTGGAAGGGACCTCTGGAGATCATCCAGTCCAACCCCCTGCCAAAGCAGGGCCACCCACAGCAAGTCCCACAGGAACGTGTCCAGGTGGGGCTTGAATGTCTCTGGAGGAAACTCCGCCACGTCTCTGGGCAGCCTCTTTCAGGGGTCTGCCACCCTCCAAGTGAAGAAGTTCCTCCTTATGTTGAGATGGAACTTCTTGTGTTCAAATGTGTGCCTGTTCCCTCTTGCCCTGCCACTGGACAACACTGAAAAAAACACTGTCCCCATCCTCCTGACACCCACCCTTGAAGGATTTATAGGTATTGATAAGATCCCCCCTCAGTCTTCTCTTCTCCAGACTCAAAAGACCCAAGTCCCTCAGCCTTTCTTCAGCAGAGAGATGCTTCAGGCCCCTCAGCATCTTTGTAGCCCTCTGCTGTCCCCTCTCCACAGTTCCCTGTCCTTCTGGAACTGGGGAGTCCAGGACTGGACCCAGTGCTCCAGCTGGGGCCTCCCCAGGACAGAGCCGAGGGGCCGGATGACCTCCCTCCACCTGCTGGTCACACTCTTCCTGATGCCCCCCAGGCTGCCACTGGCCTTCTTGGCCACAAGGGCCCATTGCTGGCTTAGGGCCATCCTGTTGTCCACCAGGACTCCCAGGTCTTTCTCCTCAGAGCTGCTCTCCAGCAGGTCACCCCCAACCTGTTCCGGTGCAGGGGATTATTCCTCCCCAGGTGCAGCAAATTTATGTTGTTCTTAGGAATAAAAAATGGCAAAGAACACTATGGCCTACTTGTGGTTTCAACACCTAATAAAAATGGCATAAGTAATATATAATTTTATTTCCAGAGTAGTTTTTAAAAGCTAAATTTTCTACAGCCACAGTTTTCTGCAAGGTGAAAATTAACTGAGGTTTTGTGGTTGAACACTAATATAGTGTTGCAAGTACAAGTAAAAAAGATACAGTGATCTCTGTCCTGAGGGGGGAAAAAAAAAAAGAAACCAGGACACTTTAGCGTGGAAAGTTTAAAGCCAGGTGCCTGGAAGATTTTAGTCACGCAGTATCCATGCTAAAAATCTTTTGGAGGTGTAAGTAGATCAGAAATGCAGTCGCCAGCAGCAGATATCAATTATGTACGTACCTTAATTCGTGCACCAGATGAGACGTGATCCGGGATCCTGAAGCACCCAAAGGATGGCCAATAGCGATGGCACCTCCGTTGACATTGGTTTTTTCAGGGTCGAGGCCCAAAACTTTTTCCACGGCGAGATACTGAGGTGCAAAAGCTTCATTCACCTAAAAGAGGAGAGAAACAATAGAAGTCTTCACGTCTGACTTGCCACACCGGCTTTCAGCAGCATCTGTGCACACAAGATTAAACGAGGTGTGTTTCTTCTCCAGGTCATTTTGACTGAGAAAAACATTAAACTCTGTGTTTATAAAAATGTACTCAGACTAAATATCAACTGTCAGGCCAACCCAATGTAAATTCACATCCTTCAGGCACATGTGATACGAAGTATGAAGGTAGTATGTTTTATTTTAAAAAATGGCATGAAACAGTATGATTTAATGTGTTCGTGAAGAATGTGTTTCTCTGACAGAAAAAAAAAGGAATGGAGAAGTGTGACTAACTTAAAAGTAATTGGGGAGAGATTAGGGATCTTATCAACTCTCATAAATATCTAAAGGGTGGGTGGCAAGAAGATGGGGTCAGGCTCTTCTCAGTGGTGCCCACTGACAGGACAAGGGGCAATGGAAATTCCATCTCAACATGAGAAAAACTTCTTTCCTTTGAGGGTGGCAGAGCCCTGGAAAAGGCTGACCAGGAAGCATGTGGAGTCTCTTTCTCTGGAGACATTCAAACTCCCCCTGGACAAAGAATCACAGAATGCTAAGGGGTTAGAAGGCACCTCTGCAGAACATCTCCTCCAACTCCCTGACAAAGCAGGGCCACCCAGAGCAGGTCCCACAGGAACGTGTCCAGGTGTGGTTTTGAATGTCTCCAGAGGAGACTCCACCACCTCTCTGGGCAGCCTCTGCCAGGGTTCTGCCATCCTCACAGGAAAGAAGTTCCTCCTCATGTTGAGATGGAACTTCTTTTGTTCAAGTTTGTGCCCATTACTTCTTGTCCTGTCCCTGGGCACCACTGAAAAAAGCCTGGCCCCATCCTCCTGACACCCACCCTTGAAGGATTTATAGGCCTTGATCAGATCCCCCCTCAGCCTTCTCTTCTCCAGACTCAAAAGACCCAAGTCCTTCAGCCTTCCTAATCAGAGAGATGCACCAGACCCCTCAGCATCTTTGTAGCCCTCTGCTGTCCCCTCTCCAGCAGTTCCCTGTCCTTGTTGAACTGGGGAGCCCAGAACCAGACACAGTGCTCCAGGTGGGGCCTCCCCAGGGCAGAGCAGAGGGGGCACATGTTCCTGTGGGACCTGCTCTGGTTGGCCCTGCTTTGGCAGGGGGTTGGACTAGATGATCTCCAGAGGTCCCTTCCAACCCCATATCATTCTGTCATTCTGTGAAAATATTAACAGTCCAGCCAAGAGCATAAAACTCCATGTCACATGAGGCTATTTTTTGTTCCATGGAATCCTATCACGCCCTTTTCAACTTCCATGTGCCTGAGATTTTTGCAATGACTGTGCAACCGTGTGGTAGAATAGACGGACAGAGGTCAGGCGGACAAGCTATGACAGGTGAGCTCCAGACATGCAGAAGCACCCACCTTGTAATGATTGGCTACATCCATGAGTAGAACGTTTCTCCTGAAAACTTCAGGAGTTACCTCACTGTTCCCGTTAAAACTCCTTACCTCTACCAAATCCATGTCCTTCAGGGTCAAGCCCGCTTTCTTCAGAACCTCAGTAATTGCAGGTACAGGGCCTATGTGGAAATTGCATACACAGTTAGTTAAATAAATAAAAAATGAAGGCTTATAAACATGTTATACATAGGACAGCTTCATAAAGCCTCATCAGATCCCCTCCCATTAGCCTCCACGCAACCAATAAATTCTGGATATGGCACTCACCTTCTTTATTAGCTGGGAAGAGAACTCCTAAATCTCAAAACTATTTGGCAGCTTTCTCAACACAGAGCCAGAGAAATTTAGGAGCGTCATTACTGCACAGCTATGTTGGTAAACACCCACATAGCTTTCAAGTCAAGAGAACCGCGAGTCCCCAGCCAAAGAAATGAACTTCAAGACAGTTTTGAGGTGTCCTCCTTCCCAGGACTCTTGGTTCAGCTTATTCTTTCCTCACAACTTGCAGCCTCCAGGTATACAAAAAAAGAAAAGGGCAGGCTGTTCTAGAGTTTACTAATTATGGGTTTAGTTAAGGGTATTGTTGGTTTTCTGCCCTTAATATATTTTATATGAAAATCTTCTAGTCAAATAAACCTAACAATAAAATGTTGCCTTGGACCCAAGTCCCAGCCAACTAAAGAGACTAAGATATATTTTTTTTTTTGAGAATATTATAAAGTTTGGCAATAAAACTGTTCTCTGGAAGAAAACTGACGTCTACGACCGTAGTATAAGCCACTAGGGGACCTTAATCTCAAAGCACAGCTACCTAAGGAACGAGACACTCAAAGAGAATTTGAAAGGGCTAATTAGATACGTGCTTGTAGGACACAGATATTGAGATGTTTGATGGTAGGTGATCACCAAACAAAAAAAACCCAGTCCTAAACCGTTAACAATCCTAAATGCTATATCACTACCGAAAAAACGGTGTTGAAAACTCAAAGCTCAAAGAATAAAAAGCATAAAAATGAGAAAATGACCAAAGTGACAGAAAAATTAAAAGAAGAAAGAGCCCTGTTCAAAGCTCGGTGGATTATTAGAAAGCCTCAGGCGGCTTAATGCTAGACTCTAAATGCATCTCATTAAGGAGAGATTTTAGTATGCCTGTTACGTGTGAGAGTATCGGGAGGGTCTCATGTGGACAATACAAAGACCATTAGTGACAGCCAAGCAGACTTTCCCCCCCCCCCCTTTCTCTGTCTTTTTCTTTTTTTAAAATAATGAATTCTCTCACTAGACGTTGTGAAGCTGGACTCCCTATCATTCTCCGAATGTGAAAGGGCAGTTGCTCAGACTGAGCTTCTGTTCTCAGATCTGTTGCTGTCACCTCGATGAATCTCATCTGGTCTTTCTTGAGTTGCTGGGGACAAGCCACAACGTTAAGGAGTTACGATACTAACTGTTTCTCCGTATAATTTATGAAGTTTTTAAACAAGCTCAAAGAGTTGCCTGCCCTAGAAAGAACGGGCTGGTTTAGGAAGCACAATGACCGCATGAAAGAAACCCTCCCTCCACATTTGCTTTGAAGGTTGTGTTAGTCAGATAGCGTCCCACGAGGAAAACAAATCTGACTGCTTCATTTGCATTTCTACTGCCCCATGGAACCAGTCCACAATGACCTCTCTGAAGAGAAAGGCAGAAAGGAGAAGCAACGCTGGGATACGCTGTCTACAAACTAAACAGAAGGGAAAATCCCGGGGTGTGTCTGGATGGGCTTTAGGGGTTTGTTTGCTTCAACAGCTACTTGATTAGGAAGCATCAAATATGTTTCTAATAAAAAAAAAAAAAAGAAAAAAAGAGAGAAGTAGTGGGTTTGCCAAAGTAATACCTGAACGGATGCGTATCCAATCTTAGATTGAGAAACTGAGTAACTGCTGAAAGGTGGACACGTAGGCAACACTCCTTCGGCAAGAGACGAGGAAGACAAATCATAGTTGCACTTTTAATAATGGGATTTAAGGCCCACAGGGAACTAAAGTGAATTTCAGGAGAAAAGCGCTTCTAAAAAGATTGAGAGTGTGCCTATTTTCTTGAGTTACTAGCAGAGAGAGTAAAAAAAAAGGGAGAAAATAAGGTGCCTGAGGGACTATCGTTCAGTAAATCAGTCTCTCCATAAGAGGGATGGACTGATGGAGCGGAACGGACAGTGCCTCTGTAGAAACACCACAAGCATCTTCAGAGCTGCCAGCCTGAGCACACTGCAGCCTCCCTTTCTTCTCTCTTTTCTTTAAAATGCCCAACATGAAGATATTTTTATGCCGCCTCATGCTATAAAATAACCTGCTTTACGGCAACTTACCGATGCCCATGATGGAGGGGTCACAGCCAGCGGAGTGATAGGCCACTATTCTTGCCAGAGGAGTAAGGTTGTGTTTTTTAAGTGCTGATTCACTGGCGATGATGACCGCGCCAGCTCCGTCGCACACCCCCTTGCAATAAGAGAGAAAAGCATTCTCAGTGGAGAAAATAAAACAAACAACTTCCCCCCTCCCAACACACGTTTTAAACTAAATATGCCCCTCCAAAACAGCTGGAATCCAAGACACTACTGTTAACATTTAACAGGCAATTGAGTTAGTGTTTATTCAAACCAACAAACCACAATCTTTCACTATTCTGTGGACTAGTAAAGAAACTTAAATATAGAGGTTTCATTCATTTCAATGTTTGAGAAAAGGAAAAAATATTTTTGCCACTTAAAGTCTCCCTTACACTGGAAATACCATTCTGTAGACTTGAAAGGACACTATTAATATTGGATAACGTAGGTACTATTAATTATCAAAGTTACTTTGCAGACACCCATACTTAGTGTGTCTGTGATCCATTTTGGGCAGGAATTCAGCTTATATGATCACAGCGGTCCTTCTGGCCCAAAGAACATTAATCAATTGATTAAGATAATGACTCTAAGAGGAACAGTCTGTAATGACATGCTGCTAAGCAGCCGGTCTGCTCCGGGGAAGGGCACAATATGGTCTGGAGGATACAAATTGTGGTACAAAGAAGAGCAGCAGCAGTGTGGCCACAAATATAATGCATGATTTGCAAAGCAAACGGTCACTAATTATTGAAAGTCGAACAGTTAATTCTAAATATCCACTGCAGTGCATAAGTCAAGGCTGAGGAAGAAGCATCGATGTGTCACTAAAAGAACAGTGACAATCCACAGAACCAAATTTTAGGACACGGGAGCAGCCTGAAGGATCCCCTGCTGTCTTGGGGCTGGAAGAGTCAACTCTTCCAGGAGCGTTCAACTGCAGAATTAGAAATCACTTTCATCAGGAGACACCGCTGACGGCCAAAGGTGGCTCAGTGAGACATAAGTACAGTGACAATAAATTTGGAGAAGCTTAGAGGTGACACTGTCACAGCCCAAGGCTTTGACGTACTCACTGAAGCATTCCCAGCAGTCACCGTTCCATCCTTTTTAAAGATCGACGGGAGCTTTGCCAGTTGTTCCAGAGTGGTTTGGGGTTTTGGGTGCTCGTCCTTTTGCATATTTTCTTTCCCCTTTTTTGTTTTCACTTCAATTGGTGCCATCTCAGCGTTAAAGTAACCAGCGTCCTGAGCTGCAGCCATAACAAGGAAAATAAAAGGGACTCTGATAAAAATAAGGAGACGATTGTGCAGCGTGACCAATAATCCCACTTTCATGCGCACACAACTTTTGTTCTATTTTCACCAAGACTTCAGGGACAGTACTGTTTATGCTTCATTTTGCTTAAAGAGGCTGTTTGGTGTTTTATTGTTTATTTGTTATTTTAGAAACTGGGCAAAATCTCTACAAATACATTCGTGAAATTCTCCAAAGAAAGGCTCAAATATTAAAGTGTTAGTTCAGCTTTGAATAACAAATATGTCTCTTTTTTTTCTTACTTTTTTTAACCACTAGATTTATTTTTCTGTACACATATTCACTGAATTTCACTGAACTTCACTGAATTATTAGAGTTTTTGCTTTAGTCTACTTATCGGGGGCCAAGAAGATGCAAATCTTGCTCAGAGAGGAACATGGAAAAAAAAATCCTGAGCCCCATTTTCTCTGCTGATAACCAGCATAAGTTATTGTATAGCAATTAAAATCCTGTCCAAGCTGCTCCTCCACAGGATCTCACAGTGAAGTCACAATTTTAGAACAGGATTCAGACAATTCAAGACATCACAGGTATCCAAGCATCTGGCCACATCACACCTAAGATGTCATTAGATGCCAAATTCAGGCAACTAAACGCTACCTTTTGTGTCCACAGTCACAGAATTACAGAATGATACAGGGTCGGAAGGGACCTCTGGAGATCATTTAGTTCCAAACCCCCGACAAAGCAGGGCCACCCAGAGCAGATTGGACAGGAACGTGTCCAGGAAGGTTTTGAATGTCTCCAGAGATGGAGACTCCACCACCTCTCTGGGCAGCTTCTTCCAGGGCTCTGCCACCCTCACATGAAAGAAGTTCCTCCTCGTATTGAGATGGAACTTCTTATGTTCCAGTTTGTGCCCATTTCCTCTTGTCCTGTCACTGGGCCACATCTGATGTTTTTATCTGAAATTGCCTTATCTGATGTTTTTTAGCTACCTCTGAACTTTCTCAATAAATCCTACAAAATCTTCTTCTTTCCTGATAAGCCACAGGACTCTCTCTTTAGCGTGGAATAAGATGAACCGGTCATAACAAGCAGAAATTAAAACAGCCAGGCAAAATCCTACAAAACAAGAAAGAAGCAAAAGCCTCTTCAGGGGCACGGTCTCTAGCAAAGGCTCCAGGAGTGGCAGGAGTTAACTAACACAATCAGCAGGGAAGGTAAGATATAATTGAGAAAGCACTGTTACACCCATTGAACAAAATACAAAATCTTCCTCCAAGAGTAGCAGCTGTTAAAAAGCACCATCATTAGAATGTAAAAGTAATCTCTGAATTATGGTTTTGGCCATGTAAACCACCAGAAGAACAGTTTCAACAACTATCCCCTCTTCAGATTTCATCTGCTCTAACTGTTCAAGGGTTGTAGAATAGCATATAACTTGAAAAAGAAATAAAAAAAGGATTTAGATCAATTATAGGACATGCTGGCATGCAAGAAGGATGCGGTTCGCTGCAGGAGATGACTGTTCTGCAGTGAGCTGGAAAGAAAGGAGCAGAATCACGTCCCATGCCTGGGACAACGCTGCTCTGCTGTGAGGAAGACAAGGGCATGGCATCCCACCAAAGGAGCACCAACAAGCCACATTCATGAACATGAATCCTGCTCAGGCAGGAGGTGACATATGACAGGCAAATGGCATTTGCTGCCTAAACTGCTTTTGAGTGTCCCATAAGAAGATGCAGGAAGCCAGTGGAAAGGGGCTTGTTACTTAATCTGCTGATAGCCACGACAACTGAGTCCTTATAGTCAAAGTCAAACCCCTAAGGAGTTTGTAGCACAAGGCAAAAACCCCCCACGAACTGGAGTATCTGCAAATCAAAAGACAAATTACACCAAGATCCCTGAGCTACACAAAGCTTACAGATACTTTGAATCGACGTTAAAAACCCACTAGATTTGAAACTAGTAACCTGTAAACACTTCCATTCCTAAATTGACTAACCAGCTTTGCATCTCTGTTGGGTTTTGAACGCGTATCGGTCACAGTCCTCTCGTGTGATGTTGTGTTTTGCAGCCAGATTTTCAGCTGTGATGGCCATCGGGATTTTAACGTGCGTGTCTGTCAGAGCCGCCCACAACGTGTCTTCCAACTGCATGGAACATTATGAAAAGAAAATGATAAAGCCCAGCAGTATTAACATTTATTACTGACAGTTGCTAATTAGTCAGCAGTCTCTTAGAAAATAATGTCTCTGTAAAATTAACTCAGGTTACCTACAGATATTTGATTTAAATTAGAACAAACACAGTGCAAGTTCTTGTGTGTTATTTTAATTAACTTACATTGTGCTTTAGGGTGGGTTTTTTCCACTTGTATGTGGCCCTGAAAGGTTTGGGGAAAGCCTATGATTCGTAGCATTTCAGTGTATTTCACTGCTGCATGAATTATTTATTAGAGACTTACAAGAAAACACACCTGTCTTCCTGGTCAAAACATCTCAGGGGAGAAAACACCCAGGTCTAATTTCATTGAACCTGGTAAAGGCCACCCCAGTCAGTCCAGGTGGGGTTTGTCACCTCTCTGTCACCAGTAAAGTTCTGCCAGATAAATCACACATTCACCAGCAACTGTATAATTCAATTATCTAAACGATAAGAACTCAGCAGCACCTACGGAGACTCACTGTCATCAGCAACCTGGGGAAGGTGTTCACTGAAAGAACTGAGGTTTTGTCACAGTGTCACCCAAAATTCACAGAGCAGTCAAGCATCCTTCATATTCACCATCATCATAATGGAAAAACAGCATAAAAAAGGGCTAAAACACTGAAATATCCCAATTTAGCATTTTTATGTCAATTACGACCTGCTGAGTAAACAGTAATTGTCATAGCAGAAGTGGGTCCAGCTGCAAATTTCCCCACAGGGGATTTATCTTTAGAAGAAAATGTAAAAATAGCTAATCTGTCAATGGATTTAACTTAACAGTTTTGGAAAAACTGCACAACTGAACCTACTGGTTTGATGATGTTTGAAAACCGAATAAATGTTCTGAACAGCTAAATTGGGATCTCATCTCCAATACTTCCATTTGAAAGGATACAGTGTTTGTGGGCCAAATACTCTACCTTACTCTGTAAACATTATTCAGAGGGAAAAAAAAAAAAAAAAGTAAAAAAACCAGAGTACTAGACCTTGAGTTCTGCTCCTAATCTGGTTCCAAATCGAATGTTTCGAACTGCATAAGGAGCTTGGCTCATGTTTTCAGCTCCACCGCACAGAACGATTTCTGACTCGTTAAGGCAAATTTCCTGTTAAAAGAAAATCAAAACAGATTGAGGATTTAGTTTGCTGCTTTTGTAAGACAGTAACAACTGTTTTAGAAAAAGCTCTCATCACCTACAAAAAGCCTCACATGGAGAATGTATTCATGCTTAGCCGTGTGTATTATTTATGCCGGGTTTACCCTTTTTGTTAAAATTTGGGTCTGTCTCTTTCGTTACATGTTCCTTCTTCCTCCCTTCAGCCAGGAAGGATTATGTCAATGAGGGAAAGGAGAATATGGGTGCACACAGATGACAGGGCTGATGAACAAAGCCATTAAACATCCGCGTGCTGGCGTGGTTAGGTTCAGGGATGGTTGAGGGATTTATTTTCTGAGCTCCCAATATTCTCAAAAGGAACGCAAGTTAAACCTCAGAGCTTTGTGATTCTAAAAATAAAATGGAAAATCATTTTAGAAAACATCAGCCAGGTAAGCTGCCAAAAGAAACCCCCAAAAGGCATTAATTCATCCTTGGCAAAGTGCACAGAACCTGAAAGGCCTAATTACTAAATGCACCATCAGAACACTCAAAAATTCTGCTTCCTTCAAATGATTCGCCCAGTTGGAAAGTTAAGGTTATTTGTGTACCGGAATGGAAGCAGATGAAATTATCTTGATGTTCATTTAAGATAACTAGTTAATAATTAGCATGACTGATTTGTAGTAACACGTGCTGAGACGCTTCCTATCATTACCAAAAACTCCCTGTGCATTTAAGCAGCTCAGAATAGAAGCTGCAGCTTTCTTTTTTTGCCAGAGAAATACAGAAACATTAGCTGCATTGAAGAAACCCCATCTTTGGAAGACGTTTTCCTCTAGAGGATCAGACCTAAATCTAAAACAATTCGCCAGCCGATGGGAACTTTTTGTAAAAAAAAATAAATAAATCCTTATATTCATAAAATACCTTTTTATTTTGTAAAGTCTAGACCACTCCTAGTCGTAGATCACTGGTCTGTATAAGCAAATGAAATAAAAATAACTCTACCACGGTAGCATCTTAGCAGTTTTGGCCACCTACTCAAAAAAAGTTGATTTTCTTCTATTTTAGAAGAAGTGACATTAATAATTAGCTAACCCATGAGAGGGGTTTGGATCTTTGAATAAAAAGACATTTTAAAATTTTGCTTCTTACATGGCTAGATGAGAAAATAAACAATGATCAGAAGATTAAAGTCTCCTGCTGAGGTTCTGACACACAGTAATTCCAATTCATAGAACCACAGAATGGTTGAAGTTGGAAGGGACCTTAAAGATCACCCAGTTCCAACTCCCTGCCCTGGGCAGGGACACCTCCCACCACACCAGGTTGCTCCAAGCCCCATTCAACCTGGTCTTGAACCCCTCCAGGGATGGGCAGCCACAGCTTCTCGGGGCAACCTGGGCCAGGCTCTCACCACCTTCACACCAAAGAAGTTCTTCCCCACATCTCATCTCAGTCTCCGCTTTTTCAGTGCAAAACCATTCCCTACCATCCTATGGCTCCCCTCCCTGAACAAGAGTCCCTCCCCAGCTTTCCTGGAGCCCCCTTCAGATAAGAGAAGGCTGCTAGAGGTCTCCCCATATTCTTCTCTTCTCCAGGCTGAAGAACCCCAACTCTGATCATCTGTGGCCCTCTGCTGGACCCATTTCAACAGGTCCACGCCCTTCCTGTGATGAGGACTCCACAGTTGGATGCAGTACGCCAGGTGGGGTCTCAGAGTAGAGGGGTAGACCTGCTGGCCATGCTTCTTTTGATACAGCCCAGGATGTGGAGGGGGGTTCATAAAACAAGGTCAAAGGATGCAACTATTATGTAACTGAGCTCTATTTCATTTGTTGCTTTCCTTATATTCAACTCAAAAACAGCTACAGTGATGATTTTTAAAACCATCCACAAAATACGGCACCGTGGAGGCTGAACTCATGCACAAAACCATGCAGGACAATAAAAAGTCTCCACCAGTAGTAACTCAAAACCCATGATAAGACTCATCCCAAACACAAAGTCCATGTTTCTACACACATCTCTTCTCTCGTGTTAACAGTCTGACAAAGGTTACAACCGACACAGAAAAGCAAAAAAAAGAACTTTGTACCTGACATCCAGTGGCAATGGACTGGAAACCAGAGCCACAAAGTCTGTTGACCGTGAGGGCTGGAACTGGGACAGGAACTCCCACGCGTAAACCAACATGTCTGGCGATGTAAATCGCATCTGCGGCGCTCTGCGGACAGAACAAAGAGGAGGTCTTGTTACATTCTGCCTTCTTCAGAAAGTGAAAGTCTTGATGAAAACACAGAATGGAGCCATCGTATCATTAATAAAAGATGTGTCAGGTATGGTTCAACAGAAATCCTGCTAGTCATAGCAAGCACTTTGATTCACAGAACGACAGAATGATATGGGGTGGGAAGGGACCTCTGGAGATCATCTAGTCCAACACCCTCCCAAAAGCAGGGCCACCCAGAGCAGGTCCCACCGGAACATGTCCAGGTGGGGTTGGAATGTCTCCAGAGAAGGAGACTCCACTACCTCCCCGGGCAGCCTCTCCCAGGGCTCTGCCACCCTCGAAAGAAGCAAGTTCCTGCTCATGTTGAGATGGAACTTCCTATGGTCAAGTTTGTGCCCATTCCCTCTTGTCCTGTCCCTGGGCACCGCTGAAAAAAGCCTGGCCCCATCCTCCTGACACCCACCCTCGAAGGATTTATAGGCCTTGATCAGATCCCCCCTCAGTCTTCTCCAGACTCAAAAGACCCATGTACCCAAGTCCCTCAGCCTTTCCTCAGCAAAGAGATGCTCCAGGCCCCTCAGCATCTTGGTAGCCCTCTGCTGTCCCCTCTCCAGCACTTCCCTGTCCTTCTGGAACCGGGGAGCCCACAACTGGACACAGTGTTCCAGCTGGGGCCTCACCAGGGCAGAGCAGAGGGGGACGATGACCTCCCTCTACCTGCTGGTCACACTCTTCCTGATGCTCGCCAGGATGCCATTGGCCTTCTTGGCCACAAGGGCACATTGTCAGCTCATGATCATCCTGTTGTCCACCAGGACTCCCACGTCTTTCTCCTCAGAGCTGCTCTCCAGCAGGTCACCCCCAACCTGTTCTGGTGCAGGGGGTTACTGCTCCCCAAGTGCAGCACCCTGCACTTGCCCTTGTTGAAGTTCACCAGGTTCCTCTCTGCCCAAATCTCAAGCCTGGCCAGGTCTCACTGAATAATGGCACATCCTTCTTGGGTATCAACCACCCCTCCCGTTTTTGTATCATCAACAAACTTGCTGAGGTAAACTCCATCCCCTCTTCCAGGTCATTGATGAATATATTGAAGAGGACTGGACCCAGCACTGACCCCTGGGGGACCTCACTTGTTAGGGACCTCCAACTAGATTCTGTGCCACTGATCATGACCCTTTAAGCCCTGTCTTTTAGCCACTTTTCAATCCACCCCACTGTCTCTAACACTTGGTTCTTCTAACCAACATTTCCTAAGCTCACCTATGAGGATGCTGTGGGAGACTGTGTCAAAAGCCTTGCTGAAGTCAAGGTAGACAATGTCCACCACCCTCCCTTCATCTATCCAACCAGTCATGCCATCACAGAAGGCTGTGAGAGTAGTCAGACATGACTTAAAAATTCACTTTAAGATTCATTCAAAAAGTCACCATCCTTTATGATCAAAAAGGACCAATGTCTTAATATGCATTTAAAAAATCTTTTCCAGACAGAGAGAACACTCATGCTGTTGGGGATCATGCTCTAAGCTAATATGTATTATAAAGACAAAGTTCTGTCTTCTTGCCAATGCAAATTCAGAAAGAAAAAAAAATAATAATTTAATCACGCCACTTCTGCTGAAAAAGGGGGGTTTAAAATGGTCTTATGTTCCTAGTTATTTAAACTCCACCATAAAACACTTGAAAGGAATCCAGGCTAAAAAAAGAAAATCTGTCCAGATGGGGAAGTATGATGCAAAGGAAAAGAAATATTTCAACATAAATTTTTTCATTAGGAGAATGTTACTTTTTTATGTAAAAACATTACAAGAGATTTGGATGCTGCAATATTTTTTCTCTAGGCCACAAACACTTCTTACAAAACCTAAAAAAGCTGAATCAAAGAAGCTGAGATGGCAGCTGTAGGAGACAGGAGAATCAAAAGCTACTCTTGTGGCTGAAAATCCTTAAGAAATGCTGCATGTCTGTTCACTTACCACAAAAGTTCTCAGAGTTTTGTTTCTTCTGCACCCTCAAAACCCGCAGTGCAAAATAAGACTGCCTACCCTTAATAATGGTGAAGTCAGAATATAAAACAAAACAAAAATAGAAATACTCTTTGCTGTCTTGCCTGAAACAAAGACATGAATCTAGACGTGCTGATAACTGCAGTTTTGCAACGCTGGTACCCTGCACGCAATAGCTCCTACATCACAAGGCCTTTGGAAAAGATACGATCACCCAAATATCTCTGCCAATCAAGGCATGTATCCCTCAGAATCAAAGTAAACCCAGATTCACTCAAAAAAATTCCAGAGAAAACTCCAAGGATTCATATCAATTACAGTCTCCAGAAAGAAAGGGTTTTATTCAATCCAGTGAAAACTCACTGGGCATCAAGCTATATAGCTTGAGCCATTAAGAAGAACTTCTTTGCTGTGAGGGTGGTGAGACACTGGCCCAGGTTGCCCAGAAAAGCTGTGGCTGCCCCATCCCTGGAGGGGTTCAAGGCCAGGTTGACGGGGCTTGGAGCAACATGGTCTAGTTGAAGATGTCCCTACTCATGGCAGGGTTAGACTAGATGACCTTTAAAAGTCCCTTCCAACCCAAACCATTCTATGATTCTATGAAAATATGAAAAAATGTACCAGGGACAAGCAACTAAGCGTTTCATGAATCCACATTTTTTAGATGAGCTTCTCCCAGTTTAAGCCACTTTTGGTAGTAAAAATAGAAAGCTCAGTCTTGTTCCCAATAATATCACAAATCACGCAGGGTATGTCCCTTAAACACGAAGAAGAAACACTACACGATTAACGCTACTTACTCATTCCATCTCCACCCCTTTGGTTTATTCTTGGCTGCAGAGCAGAAGTAACTATCTATAGGACCATACTGAAGGAGACGATGGAAATATTCACCCCCCAGCAAATTTTTCCATGCTACTGACCTGCGTGACACTGCCAACAATGACGCTGTCGATCATCTCTGGAGAGACCTTGCCAGCAGCCAGCGCAGCTCGAGCAGCATGTTCTGCCAGATCGGTGGCTGTGAAGTCCTTCAGCAAACCTCCGTAGGTCCCAAATGGAGTCCTCTTCGCTGCAACAATGAATACACCTGCAACAGAAGCAAGAGTTATCCAGATCTGCAGAGCATAACAAAAAGAAAAATCACCAAAGACAGCCTCAATTGGACCACATCCTAAATTCACAAACAAGTATCACAGAATCACAGAATGCTATGGGGTTGGAAGAGACCTCTGGAGATCATCTAGTCCAGCCCCCTGCCAAAGCAGGGCCACACAGAGCAGGTCCCACAGGAACATGTCCAGGTGGGGTTGGAATGTCTCCAGAGATGGAAATTCACTTCCCTGGGCCTCTTCCAGGGCTTTGCCACCCTCACAGGAAAGAAATTCCTCCTCATGTTTAGGTGGAACTTCTTATGTTCAAGTTTGTGCCCATTCCCTCTTGTCCTGTCCCTGGGCACCACTGAAAACAAACTGGCCCCATCCTCCTGACACCCACCCTTGAAGGATTTATAAGCTCTGATAAGGTCACCCCTCAGTCTTCTCTTCTCCAGACTAAAAAGAACCAAGTCCCTCAGCCTTTCCTCAGCAGAGAGATGCTCCAGGCCTCTCATCATCTTTGTAGCCCTCTGCTGTCCCCTCTCCAGCAGTTCCCTGTCCTTCTGGAACTGGGGAGCCCACAACTGGTCCCAGTGCTCCAGGTGGGGCCTCCCCAGGGCAGAGCAGAGGGGAAGGATGACCTACCTTTACCTGGTCACACTCTTCCTGATGCCCCTCAAGATGCCATTGGCGTTCTTGGCCAGTGGCATAGACATGTGAAGCCATGCAGCCCAAGATAATTAAAGATATATCAATATTTTAGACTGGAATGATACACAGAATTAATGGGTAGAAAGAAAAGCTGGGAATATTCCAGAAATAACTTTTTTCCGCAAAGAGGTTTGAAAAAAAAAAGGTAGTTTGGATACTGAGCAGAGAAAAGAGATTGCTACACCACATCAGGCATCAGTGCTAGTCTAGTAGAAGTGTGAAAGTAATGAAATTCCATAGTGGACATCTGTGAAATAAGCAGACAAGGAACAGTTCTTTTAAGGCAGAGAGGCCACTCCCTCAACCTAGAAAAAATAGCAGATTTTTGATTTATAGTCTGGAAGTTTTTACAAAGAATAATAATTTTTTAAAAAGCAAACAAAGAAAAAACCTGTTTTATATGCATTTTAACTTTGATTCCTTTAACTTAAGAGGACAAAAGAGCTATTCACAAACTTAGTGCTATTCAAGATTGATATAGATCACGTAAACTGGATTAGCATCAGTCTTCCAAGTTTCTGAGAAGAAAATCCAGCTTGAAAACTGGATTGAAAAAAGGCATCATTTGTACGAATGCATTAGCCAGAAGAAATCTGTATGAATCTCAGCTTGGGAGAAGCTGCCTCTGAACCAAACCGAACGTCTACTGGCTGCCAGGCACTGCTCTCTGCGGCTGCGGGCAGAAACAAGTGGGAAGCAGCCCATGAACTTTCCCCCAATTAAAGAACAGAGCTCACCACCCCTTTCCTCCAGCTATTTTAAGTAACGCTAAAAGGATATCTACAGATGAAAGAATGAAGGCACATGAAAATGAAGCTGTTAGAGGCCAGGTGATCCATACTGTTTGGCTGGTTTGCTGGAGGGGGGGGGGGTGTCCCTCCATCCCCCATGTATTTGGATCCCAGACAACATGTTTTCCAGAGAAGGACTTTCCAAACCAGTGAAGGTCAAACCTTGTCCACTGACAAGGACTTGAATGCAACGTTGGGATCTCAACCAGGAGACGAACACACTCAGAAGATGGCAAATAGCCTGAAGCAAACTAAGCAAGAGCTGCAGATAAAGGAATAGGGGTAAATGATAAAAACAATGTGGTTTTCAAAGCCATGAAGACAGGAAAGCAGAGTAACACCCTCACACCTTTATGATGAGAAGCCCACCAGCTTCTCTCCGAGGTACCCAGAAGACCTGAAAAAGTAATCTTTGCTAAGCACACTGCTGCTCCTCCCTTAAAATGTAGCACTGACGTGGAATTTCCAAAAAGAGAGAAAATATTCTTCATGTTTTTACGTGTAGAAGGGACACCGCAGTCACTAAAAATATGTATCTCAAGAGGTTTCTGTATATTCAGAGGCCTGAAAAGTGCCAAAGCTGGTGCTGCAGGGAAGGTCCCATCCCCAGGCTCAGAACTGACCCCTTGTATCCACGCAGCGTGTGCCACATCCATCATGGGTTTTCGCTCTTCGTTTAATCATCATCCAGTTGATACCAGCCAGTAATTCAACTTAATCCAAAACAATTCTTAGTCCATTGACCAAAAGCTTCTTACTTTGCACTTACTTTTTTCAAAAAATGCTGAAAACTACTCACAACCACAAGCTGTGAAGCCCTAAAAGGTTTTTTAACAAAGGTGAGGATGCTTTAACTGATTTATGTTTATGGAAAACATGTGTGTTCAATACAGTCACTGTAGAATTAGTCCCTGGGCTCTAAGTATTCAGGTGACAGGTTTAAATTTAGACCAGTAGTTTTCACTGAACTACCCAAAACGCATTGTACTAACAACAGTTTATTGAATGTTAAGTTTGAGCCTTCATTAAAATGTTAACAACACTTCTTAAAAAAAAAAAAAAAAAAAAAAAAAAAAGACCCTTAGGTCTTTTAGGGATTAGCTCATGTTCCTAAGCTTCTCTTCCCTTCAGCGAAGCAGGCCTGGACACTCCTCTTCCCACCACTTGCCCACCTACTCCTGTCCCTCTGCCTCCAAAATTGTGCCAGCAACAGCCGATGACAAGGTTTTGCTGTGGAGCAGCTCAGGAACCTGACCGAGCTCAAAGAACTTATTCCCCTCCCCTTCGGCCAGGTCGTTGGTTATCCAGGTTATTTGCTAATTCACATAAACCCTGCTGCCTTGCAAACAAACAGTCCGGGGCGAGGATGGAACTTTGCCCTTAAAGCTTTTCTTTCACAATAATAACAACATCTCTCTTTTGCTGAGGCTGCTGCCACTGCTTCTCCCCCAGAGCTTCATGAGGCCAAAGCATAAACCAGAGCAGATCATGCTAACACTAACTGTGGGAGCTGAAGACAAACCCAGAGTCAGCAGAAAACAAAGGGCTAATTTTCATTTGGAGCAGTTTTGCACCCAAGTTCACCCTCAATAAAACACTAATTTGAAGTCTGGACTGAACCAGCAAAGGAAGAAGCAGCAGCATCACAACCTGTGTTTGAGTTACGCTGAATTAAACTAACCACTGAGCTGTTCCCCCCAGGGTATGTTCCTCTAAAGTCTGCCTAATTTTGCTTGATTGGAGAGACTCCTACAAACACTGGTCCCTCCACAAACCTTCAGAAGGGGCAACAAGGGGTGACTCAAGTCCTGAGTTAGAAAGGACTCTACAGCCTTTGACAGCTCTTCTGGAGTCTCCATTAATTAGTACCATACTATATTAGCATGGCAAGACTTCCAGAGTCTCCGCAATTTTCCAAGGTGATAAACATTGGGTGAGAGCAGAACACTAGTGAACTCATAAGGATCTGGAAGCTTTCGGGGCTAGGAAGCTAAGGTCACGCTGAATCCTTACCAAACACTCAATTCAAGACATCTTTTAATCTGTTTTTTTTTTTAATGGTCTGAAACATTCTCTAACCCTCCAAACGCGCTTGGTATGAAAACATTCCTTCATCAGATCCTATTAACCTCAAAAAGCAATTAAGGAGCAAGAACTGTGGATGAAAAACACGGTGGTGAGAGAGAAGATCCTGAAACAGGCACAGAAAACGAACAGCAAACAAGTACGGGCAAAGCTGCTCTGCCTTATCCAGCTCAGCATAGCAACACAGAATTTCTGCAACACCGACACGACCGGCTTTCAGCCCTGAAACCTCAAACCGTGACTTACACGTAGGTTACGATTTAGGTACAGCCTGCCAAGCAGTAAAGCACTGTCAAATGGGTAGAAAGCCCTGTTTTGAAAGATTTCAACTTTGCTTTTTGAACAAGATCATGTATTAAAGGGTATATTCATCTTATGTCTTATTTATCTTATCGAACCCCATGGGCAGGGGGGTCCCTGCCCAGGGCAGGGGGGTTGGAACAAGATGATCCCTTCCAACCTGAACCATTTTATGATCCTATGATTTTTTAAAAGGTACAAACTTTAAATCCCATAGAGAATAAAGCAGTTCCATCCACTTTTAGGAATCGTTGGTGCTCACAGAGGTTTTCCTGCACCCTTACCACTAATACAGGCAGGGGTTCGATCTGAGAAAAGCCACTTTCAGTCACTGATACCCCAAGTGTCACCTCAAGTGTCACTTCTAGTCACTGTGCACAGACCTGGCCAGTTATCGGACATATATATGCACCCTTTGCTACAGGTTTCCTTCTACCACATCTGGTTTAAGCACTGTATAAAGTCGATCACAGTATATTTAATATAAATTCAAATAGTGCTCAATACAGGCCAACACTGCGTCCCTCTCCCCACCCTCTTCCCCCAACCCGTCTATCGCACGGATCGCAACAGGGCACAGACAGGACAGCGGGGAGGAAAATCCCCCTACCACCCCGGGAGGGACAGGAACGGCTTCAGAAGCACCGTGCTGGATTTTCTGACAGACATCAGGACGGGGCTCTACAGCCCGGCCTGTCCCGGCCAGGCCCACCGGGGCGACGCCGATCGCCTTCGCCTCAGCCCCGGCCCGACCGCAGGGACCACGGACCCGCTCTCTCTCCTCCCCTCAGGACCCACGGACCCGCTCCCCCTCAGAGAACCATGGACCCGCTCTCTCTCCTCCCCTCAGAAGCCAAGGATCCGCTCTCTCCCCCCGCCAGCTGACAGGAGCTCACCCCTCAGGAGCGCCATGGCCGCCGTATCCCGCCTCAGCGCCTCGCTCGCCGCACTTTCGCCACGCTGGGGGTGAGGGGCGGGCGGCACCTTTTCACTTACTTAAAACTTGAAAATTTTAAAATTATTATTATTATGTCACTTCTACTTGGCTCGACTTCTCCTGCCTCGCCCTTCTGCCTCGCACCTAGAAGGGTAAGGCGCGCGCTGTGGCGAATCGGCGGGGGACAAAAAAAAGATGGCGGCGCGGCCCCTCCCGCCCCTCCTCGCGGCGTTGCCATGGCAACGGCGGCCTTGGCGGCAGGAGGCCCCAGCGGCGCCCGGGACCGGGACGAGCAGCCCCGGCGTTAACCGAGTTCGGTGGGACCGGTGAGGAACCGGGGAAGGCACTTGAGACCCGCTGACGGACGGCAGGGGCGGCCCAGGGAGCCCCTGAGGGCCGCTGCCCTCCTTCCTGGGGCAAAGTGCCCCCCTGAGGGCTGCTCCCCTCATTCCTGCGGCAAAGTTACCCCCCTGAGGGCAGCTCCCCAACTCTCTGAAGTGAAGTGACCACCCTGAGGGCATCTCCCCTCCTTCCCAGGGCAAAGTGACCCTCTGAGGGCACCTCCCCTCATTCCTGGTGTAGTTGTTCCCTGAGGGAAGCTCCCTGCCTTCTAGGGGAGAAACCACCTCCTTAAGGGCATCTCCTTTCCTTCCCAGGGCAAAGCAACCATCCTGAGGGCATCTCCCCTCATTCCCGGGGTGGTCACGCCTTCCCACCCTCAACTCCTAATCTGGTGTTTTAATGGAGGTTTATATCCTGATCTTCACAGACCTCGCCTGGGCCCAGCACTGCCCCTATTTCCCAGCTTTCCAGCCTTTCTGGACTTGGATGGAGAAGACAGAAGACTTGGATGGCCTTTATCATGTCCCCTGTCCATTGCAATCTTCCCAGCTGTGCAGAGGGGATCCACAAAAACCATTTTTCAATGCTCTGCTGGTTAAAAATGCATGTTGAGGTACAGTTTCTGTATGTGAAACCTTTAGTGGAACTATTCAGACTGTCTGGCAGGAGATGGGAGGACCACTACAGTAATCAGCCCAAAATTTTTATTTCATGTACAAATTAAAGTTGCCATATGTCTTCACTGAGGCAATTTTAATTTGCATAAACTTTCCAGAAGAAAAAATGTGTGAACCAGCTCATTTTTGATTCAAATCTTTCAAGTGCTTTCCCTGCATCTATAGGTTCAGCCACATGCAACTTGGTCTTTAAAAAAAAAAGGAGAGGGTTTTACTATATTTTTATATATGTATTTTATATATTTACTATTTTCTCTCCCTGTCATTGACTTGCACAGGAGCTGACACTGCATCTCCTCTTCTCCATTCATTTGCAATGGCCTCCAAGGCTGTAAGGTTCCCCACTCTAATTGGTTTCTAATTAGCTCACAATATTTAAGCATCTCTGGCATTAAGTTTTAACTTCTGAACCTTTCAAAATTCCTAAGTGAAAGCTTTCAGACTGGTTGTGTTTGTAAAATCAGCGATAATGTGTAAATAGAATTGTTTCAAGTATACAGAAGTACTGAAAGGCGTATTTTTACATTCCCAGTTTGGACCAAAAGTCACAATTTTTTCAAAAGTGTTTATTTCACAAATTTCTTTATCCCCAGCTGAATATTACAGTGACTATTACAAGCATATTTTTTGTTTTCTATAAACAAAGGTGTAGATTACAGATTTGTTCAAAATGGAAAAATATTTTATAAGCAGTAGTATTTCATCTACAGTATTCACTCCTGTGTATCATTCAACTTTTTCGAGAGCAGCTATATCTTCTGCTTGTTAGGGTAATAAGACTTCCCAATTCCCCCCCGAAAAAACGCCAAAAAATAAACAAAATAAACATTACACTGTAGTAGCACTTTTTTTTACTTTTTTTTTTTTTTGATAATTCAGTGTGGGTTTTTCTTCTAATTTCAACTTAATTTGAAAGTCTTTGTCCACTGGCATTTACATTTTGAAATAAATCGTATACTCAATGGGGAATACATCCTCTGGATTGTTTTACTTAACATCTACCTTGCTAGAATTTTATGTCAGGAAAAAAGAATAGCAAATCAATTTATGACTGCAATATTTATCTGAATCAGTAAAGTTGGAGGGAAAAGGTAGGTCATGCAATTCCTTTTAATTCAGTTGTATGTATATGCAAGAGCAAAATGTTAATTTTTCAGTTAAATGTGGTCTGAAATACTAAGTTTGAACAGGTCTTGTTCATTTACTGTTGAAAATGGAGGAAATGTTGTTTCAAGTGCAGCTTTTTCACTTGTATCTTTTGCAAATCGCACAAGGGGAGGCTCATGATGTTGCAAAGACTTTAGGTGGTGGCGTGATTTCAGTGCTTAAGGAGAGATAACCACTCCCTATCGCTTCAAATCTGCGAGGCGCCCACCTTTTGCTACTGTTTCACCCATAAAACAAGTCCTTTTAGATACAGTGGAACAAATCTTATGAGCAACATAAATTCATAAATTTGCATAAATTCAGTCTTGAGAAGTCAACTACTACGCAACAGCTTTCCCAACCAAAAGATGAGCAACCTCAGCTACAGAATGCCAATAAAAGAAAAAAGAAGAAGAAAAAAAGCCATTTTTTAGTGAAAACGAAGGGCATACATTGTTTTTTAATAGCTCAGACAGCCCATACCTGAACACGCCTTTGAAGTGTTGGTTTCATAATGCTGGTTGTTTGTCTGATTTAGTTTTTTTGGGGGGTTCTTTTTAAATTTTAATTGTTTTCTTATTATTATTATTATTATTCGCAATAGTGCTTTTTGGAGATACATTATACACGCAAAAATCAGTCTGGGTCCTATTTTCCTAGGAACTCCGAAGTGTTTTTGCAGACTTCCTCGGAGTGAGATTTTATAAGCAGATTTATAAATCCACAGCAACTTTTTTTTTTTGTTACAGAACAATGAAACACGTTTTAATGCTCGTTTCAGAGAATCAGTGGTTGAGAAGTCCATTACCTTAGTAACAGCAAAAGGCACACAATGGGAAAATGCTCAACTTAATAATCATTATTTAAAAATAAAAGAGAGCTGGAAAACAGGCAGCTTTCTTAAAGACGTGCTTTGTGCTAAATTTGCTTTTTAAACTAAGAAGTGTCGATCCGAGGAAAGAAAGGCATGTTTGAGCATAACAATTTAAGAAAATTAATGTTTAAAACCAAATTTTTAAAACTGCTCATAGAAAAAAACCAACATATATTAAAGATATTTTATGTGGAGTCCTCTTCCATAAGGATGTTAATGGCTAAACTCCATTATGACAGATCAAGACATCCCAGTTCCTGTCTCTAGGTACTAAGAGTTGTAAAGAAAGTCTGTTGTAGGTATAAATTACGATCCTGAAAATACCAATTTAGGGGGGAAAAGACCATTATCCCCTAGAAGAAGAGCATTAACCACACTTTCTAATTAGCATCAGCGACAAAAATCATCGTGGGAAGAGGATTCTGCAGCAACCTGTCATTTAGCCTGGACCATAAGCGTCGGGAATTTGTACTCTGAATAATTTACATGGGAGAGAGGTAGAGACCGGAAGAGCCTGAGAGGAAAATTGCAGCTTAAGGTGAATTCTGAGAAATAGCACTGTGTTAAAACCACACAAATTATTCTGCTTTGAATTGTTTTTTAAGCTGCGGTGACTACTGTAGGGTGGAAAATGGGGCTAAGATATAATTCTTTAAAAATTTAAATTCAGAGCATGGCAAAAAAACCCAACAACATCCATTTGCAAACCTGAAAAAAAAAAAAAAAGAGGTAGGTACCATAAATAAAAATACCGTAGCTGAGCAAGTGGCAGAAAAGCTTGGGCTTGTTGGTCCGGGACAGCAAAAGAGTGGCCTTGTCCTTACCGAAGGTGAAGGGGAGGTGAAGGCACTACTGAATACATGCAGTGGGTGCAACCACCGTGGGACTGTGGTGTGGAGGTAGTGCTGGTACTACACTTCTTCCATAGCTTCCAGAAGAAGCCATACATCTTCTGCTATAATTAGTCGGGTGATGCTTAAGAGGAAAAGAAAACTCCCTAGGGAACGGCCTTTAGTCTGTCCTTTAAGAGTATCTTAATTTAAAAGACTTCCCATTTTAATTTTCTATTCACTTTTCTATTTTAATCCCTCTGAGCAGGCAGGGAGCCTGGTCCTAAATCTGCTGTTTTGGGGCAGAAGCGTCGCCGCTGGGAACCTGTTGCCATCAGGATCATTGTAGAGTGTCCCTCAGCACGAGGGAACCCAGGGAGGAGAGCGGATCCGCAGGAACTCAGAATTCAACATATCCAGGCAGGTACCGAAACAAACAAAAAAAAAAAATCAATGACTGCATCTACTTGGTGAGGTCAGAGGGTTGGTTTGTTTTAATTCATTAATTAGGTAAGGAAAAAAATCCTAATGGAATTTGAATTGATTGCAATTATTCGTTTCAGATTGTTGTAGACAAAGAGTTTGCATTCACTCTTGGCTTACATTACTGGCACACCGTCTTACAATTTTTTTTTGGTGTTAAAACATTCCGTTGCTTATCCATCCCCTTTTGTTTTAAATTACTATTATTATTATTAAAGTATTCTTCATTTATCTAAGTCCTGTATTTACACGAGTGGTAAAATTTTGGGTGGCTGTTGAACCAAATATGTCAATGGATGGCTATGGCTGAGTGCAAATAGGACTGGGGACGCGGTGGTTAAACTGGGTTGCCTTAACACATCTTACCTACGTCTGAGATTCTGATAGAGGCCACGTGAGAGGTTTGAGAACCTTGATAGCCAGTGCATGAAAGTTTTTAGCCTTTTAAAAGCACAGGGCAAGCCAAGAGGAGGGATGAGGATGGATGAGTCCCTTGTCCCGAGATGATTTCATTAAAAAAAAACCCTTTTTGAGTCACTAATGCCAATTGGGGAAGGGAAGAAAGTCCAAACCGCCAATTTATCTGAATTCCTATGAAGCGGATGCGCTGGATGGAGTGAGGAGGAGCAACGGCGTTTCTCGAACAACAGAATTAGTGACAAATTCCACGTGGCTGGAGACAAGCAGCATCCAAGCCCGTTACCTTCACTGGCATGATAAATATGTGCTTGGCACCTTCTGCAATTTATCTTCTCAACTTACTGTCAAGAACAAGATACCTCCCATTATTAGTACACACAAAACCACCCACCTATTAGACAAACTACACATCCTTCAAGGCAGCATAAGTGTCTCAGATTTTGGTTTTGATGTAACAGTCATTTCTTCATAGACACCTTATGAAGATCCAAGGAAGCTGTCTCCCACTCACCCTTCTTTTTTTCTCAATGGCTTATGGAGATGAACTATGGCATCATAAAATCAAGCAGTAAAAAATAAATCCCCATTTCAAGTATCCTTACTCACAGCTGCAAATTACCAAAAAAAAAAAAAAAATAATCCCCTTTAGATCAGTCTCTTTTTTACTGTTCATTTTAACATCCATTTATTACTGTGTATCGGTTCTTCCAACAACCTGTTTGGTCCATATTTAAAGAGCTTCTTAAGTGCCTTTTGTGATTTGTCTTTCTTTGCTGGAGGTCTCTGGGTAGGAGAGGGTGGGCTTAATTACACTTCTTTCAGACTTTATTGAGAAATTCCAAATGGAGAGAAGCGGGGAGATGAATCGAGTCCATGGTTATAGAGGATGGGTTGAAGGGGAACAAAACGGGGAACATGTGCTTGAAGTCTAACAGGAGCTGTGGAGGGTCGTTCCGCTCCTGCAAGTGCAACTGTGAGGGGTGGGAGAAGAAAACACATTTAGTATCAGTTGTTGCCTTTTCTTTGCGTTCGTCGTGTTTAACATCATCAAAAGGCTGAAAACGCAGACAATTTTAGAGATATTCCAAAAATCATTAACTATCTCCTCCTCTTTCCAGTTCTTTTCACTTACCTGGATGTCTCGTATGAAAGCTACTGTCACGCGCTCTTCGAACTCATTCACAGGAGTGTAGAGATTGAGTATCTTTACAATCTGTTGAAAAACAAAACAGGATTAGACAGTCAAAAGAAGCCAAATTTTTCCAGAATACAAAGCAGCACTAACAGTTTGTCTTGACATGGCCCTAACACGTCTCCCGTGACACTACGGAGAAGTGAAGTAGCCCAAGAATCCTCCTGGCGTTCATTTGCCTGCTGCAAGGGATGGTGAAGCCTCTATGGACCTGTCAAAGTCACTTCTTACAGCGACATTCGTAAATTGGGAATAGAATTGAACAGATTTACACAGGGATTCTGCTCGGTTGGAACATGGGTGACCACTTCCCAGTACTCCTGATGTCACCTCTACGACACTTCTCACACTCCTCCCCTATCGCCCCCTTCCAAGGACACGTTCTAGATGGAGATACAGGAGAAATGACCCCCAAGAATCACTGGAGATCGCTCACACCTCTCGCTTCTCCCTTCCTACCACATTATCAAACAAAGGCCAGGCAATCCAGCAGCAAAGCTGAATGAACTCCAGTCCTCCTGGAACGGAGTTTAAGGAGTTGAGGAACCAAAGTTTAAGGTTGGATCCAGCCAGCCTGGATGGACAATTCTCAACCTCCTGACCCAAATCTGAGTCCTCGCTGGGCATCCTGCAGACCTAGACAATCAGTAGGCTTAAAATCCCAAGTGTCTGACTTATTCCATGAACTCCTCAGGGCTGGGTTTCACCTTGGAAGGTTTCTTTCTCACTCCTTTAACTATCAGAACCCTCTGGTGTCAATCTCTGCCCTGCTCCCCACCTGCTGCGTGGTGAGGGACGTGCACAAGGAGCAGATGGCTTCGGCGTCTTCCGAGGTTTTCTTCTTCAGCTGCAGGAGCTGCGCCGCCTGGATCAAGGGCTCCAAGGTTTGCGCTGCTCCGCTCTGCTGCAGGTTCTTCCCACGCAGCCACTCCTCCAGCTGGCTTATGTTGAACCTGGGCAAGCAGGCGAGATAAGACGTGAGCCGGGAGCCGAGAGGTAAGATGTAGCATCTCAAAAAAACCTCTAAGGAGACTCAAATGTTGCAGTGCTGCCATATGTGGCTTTTCCTGACACGCGTGGCAAGAGACAACCAGACCAAAGCTTAATACTCAACAACCCAAAGCAAAACTTCTGCTCGACGTACCTTAGAAACAGAAGAGCCACATCAGAGCTGAACAGCACAAGGGATGTGCTTTTCTACAGCATTCAGTTACGTTCCAGGTTTCAAGTCAATTAAAATTAAGCTTTTACATGCTAACAAAATCCTGCAAGGTACCTAAGTACCTTTGAAAATACCTACCCAAGAAATGCCTTTGCCTGTGCCCGCTCCCAGGCTCAAGGGGAACAGGCAAAGGATCCACCGTGGGAAGGGGGGAGGGTAGTAAAAGAAAGTTTAAATCATTTACACTGAGAAGTTGATAGGTTTGTGCCAGAGCTGAGAAATATTTACAATCCCTTCCTGGCAGGTTTGCACTAGGTGTCCTTTCTAATTTCAGTCCTTATTAGAACACTGTGCTAAGGCAGAGATGGGATTAGAGAGAAAAGAAATATTTTATGCTGAGGTTGGTGAGACACTGGCCCAGGTTGCCCAGAGAAGCTGTGGCTGCCCCATCCCATTCAAGGCCAGGTTGGATGGGGCTCTGATCAACCTGGTCTGGTGGGAAGTGTCCCTGCCCAGGGCAGGGGGTTGGAACTGGATGGTCTTTAAGGTCCCTTCCAACTCAAGCCCTTCTATGATTCTATGACAGGTACATCACTTGCCCAAGCCCATGTCCTACCTCAGCTGCATCCCCGTGCTCCATGAGCAGACATCCTTCCTCAACAGGAGATTGTTCAGGGCCACCGCGTTGATCATGTAGAAGAGCTGCTTGAAGACCTGCTGTATGATCTCCGGGTCCAGGCCCTGGTCACACATGATGCTGTGGAAAGCATTCAATTGCCGAATGATTGCCTCCAAGGTGAAGGAGCTGTTGCCATCTGCCATGCTGGAGGGTTGATTCCTGTAGCTCATTGGTTTGACACCAGAAAGCCTTTGGATGCTCTCATTTTCCAACATTGCAGACACTGAAAAAGGAAGAAAAATGAGCTAAAAAGAAAACCTTGAATCCACCTGTTGGTGACAGGAGGTAAGAAATGCTCCTTTATGGGCAGCCACAAACAGCAGCAGTGTCAAAGTGATGTGATGTGATGTGATGCATGTTGGAAGGTCTGAAAAGGAGGACAGATCCATGAATTGCTGGGTTATTGTGATAATATAAAATAGTGGATGTGTGAGATCACACTATTTTCCCCACTCGTCGTCACTACACAGAAATCACTTGCCGTCCTGCAGAAACTGGGAACACCTCTCCTTTGAGCTGTAATCAACTCTCCGTCTATACCCACCACAGAGCCTGAGATTCCGCAGTTCGAGTGATTAATTGGCTCGAAGGATGTGGAGAAATGAAGACAGAATAGAAGTAATAAAATTCTTACAGCCTGATGAACTGATAGAGGAACAGAACAACCTTTTTCAAGGAGCAGGAGGTACCTGCGGCGGTGGTAGGAGGTGACGCCGTTGGATACAGCCAGAATTTGTGCAATGACATTTGGAGGGCAAAGAGAAAGAGTCCCAGAGATAGAGGAGTGCAGGCTGGGAGCTCAAAGAAAATACCAGCAGCTTAAAAATAGGAAGCTCTGAGAAAATTAAGCTCTGAGCCCCTCAGTTAGCTTAGGAAGAAGGACAGATTTAGCTGAGAAGGTAACTTTTCTCATACCGACTCACCCTTGCAAAACAAGGTCTTTATTAATCTCTTTTCCCCTTCCCAATTCACTCCTCCCTCATAATGCACATTTTCAGCCATATAAAGCTTAACCATGAACCTGAGCTGGAGGGATACACTGTTCTACGGACCCACCAGCACCTCCTCACCTCTGTCACTACCTTCCCAACAGAAAGGAAGGAGATATCTTCTATCATGGGTGGGTCATCCTCCCGCTCTGCTCCGCCCTGGGGAGGCCCCACCTGGAGCATGGGTCCAGTTCTGGGCTCCCCAGTTCCAGAAGGACAGGGAACTGCTGGTGAGGGGACAGCAGAGGGCTACAAAGATGATGAAGGGCCTGGAATACCTATCTGATGAGGAAAGGTGAGGGACTTGGGGCTTTTGAGTCTGGAGAAGAGAAGACTGAGGGGGATCTGATCAAGACCTATAAATCCTTCAAGGGTGGGTGTCAGGAGGATGGGGCCAGTCTTTTTTCAGTGGTGCCCAGGGACAGGACAAGAGGAAATGGGCACAAACTTGAACGTAAGAAGCTCCATCTCAACATGAGGAGGAACTTCTTTCCTGTGAGGGTGGCAGAGCCCTGGCAGAGGCTGCCCGGAGAGGTGGTGGAGTCTCCTTCTCTGGAGACACTCAGACCCCTCCTGGACACGTTCCTGTGCAACCTGCTCTGGGTGGACCTTCTTTGTCAGGGGGTTGGACTAGATGATCTCCAGAAATGCCTTCCAACCCCATAGCATTCTGGGATTCTGTGACCTGCTCCAAACCAAGAGGCTTTTGGCAAAATACTCCTCTCTATCAACTGCAGGCTTCTCTTTTGGGGAGAAGTTATGCTTAGCACTGTACAAAGGTCTGAAAAACACTCAGAGGAGATAAATATAGAAAAAAAGCAAACAAAGAAACCCTCCTAAAAGCTCACGTGCTGCGAACTTACCGATCATGGGTTGGAGTATGCCCTCTGCTATCTTAATGAGCTGCTGGTAGATCTGGATGGAGAGGGGGCTCAGCACCTGGCGGTACTCGGTCAGGTCAAAGTTCTTCAGGCAGTGCTCGTTCTGCTTCGGCGTGTTTTGCGTCATGAAACCCTGCACAGGAGGAGATGAAAACACTCGGTTTCGTTATTCCACCTATTTATAGTCATGTAAAATCACTGTATTAAAAAATAAATAAAGTAGAATACAATATATCCAGGTGTTACCAAAGTACATTTTGAGATTCTATTATGGAAGAAGAACCAGATTCATAAATCACCTTTGATTTATTTAGCCATTTGTTCATAAATTATTACCAGGGGCTGCTTTTGAAAAAAAAAAAAAAAAAAAAGCATTGTTAAGCAACAAGGTTTTTCATTTTAGCTTTAGCAAGGAGCAACATTTGTACTAATTGCACTATATATATATATATATATTTGAACTAGAAAATGACATTTCAGTCCTTGAGATTTTTTTAGCTATTTGTTTATCCCGGTGAGTTGCAATTATTTATGGAAAACAAATATTTTGAGAGTAAAATATTAGAAAATGAAAAAAAAAATTGATAACCACATGCTATTTATTTTATTAATTTTATTTTTTTTACAACCTTTTAAACAGATCTGGAGTTCAGAAAGCTCTCCAAGGAACTGCATTTATTCCCTGCCTTTTGCTGAGGCAGCAGCTGGTCTCTGATGCTGCAAAATGGATGCTTTAAGGCCTGACTTTGCTGGAAGTGATCTAACTTAATTTTGTAATTAACATGGACGCTTTAATTGCCTCTTCATATGGTCTTATCAATTTGGTGTCAAAATGAGGACTAGCACATTTTTTTCGGGTGTTTGCTCACCAGCAAAATGCAAAAGCCAGAAAATATACAATCTGAGTCGACTTCAGAATTTGTCATTTTTCTCCCCGACTACTAAAAAAGTCTCATGCTCCTTGTGCTGCAAGACTGCATTTCATTTGGGATTTTATTTTAAACCCACTCTCTTCAAAACAGCTTGATTTTCAAACTCACGAGAACACTATTTTGGAAGCTGCTCAGAACGATTAGAATGATTTTTTTTCTCCCCTTTTTTTTTTTTTTTTTGTCACCCAATTATCAACTGAATTTGAAACCGGCTGCTTCATTTAACAACAAATCACGGCAAAGAATGTGAAATTTAAGTTTGGAAGGTTTGGTTTTTTTTTGTTTTTTTTTTTAATCCTGCTGGTTTTCTGGGGAGGATTGTCACAGGGACCAGCTTCAGGGCAGGTAAGGCTGCACTGGGGTAGGATCTGTAGCAAAAAAGGCTGACGAGAAGCTCTTTTTTGGGGCTTTTGTTTTTTTGAAGCTGGGACAAGGCCTCTGCTTGTCCTGGGGGCTGTCAGCTGGGGACGGTGCTGCTGAGTGGAGCCAGCACGCCCCCCCCGGTTTATCCAGCCCCCAGGGGATAAAAGGCCTCAGGGAGGCCTAGTCCCTGCCCCCAGAGCCCAGAGGAAGCCACCAGAGCTGGTGGGTCCACTGGGTGGGCAATGTGCCTCTGCTGGCCTACAAGGTAAGGTCAGTGGCTCCCAAAGACTCAGCTATGGTCTATGGGGCTGGATGGGATTCACCCAAAGGTTCTCAGGGAGCTGGCAGGAGAGCTCACCAAGCCTCTCTCCATTA
>JAOQGI010000019.1:2403534-2414127 GCA_027564495.1 Gallinago solitaria | reverse complement strand
TTTACACAACACTACACCATTTGTCTGTGTCCGTCCCCCACCCCCCACCCCCACCAAAATTGCAGGGCTACAAACCCAGCTGGATTAATTACAACCTCACAATTAAAAGGGAGGGCTCAGGAAAGAAGTCAGGGAGAGGGTGAAATTCTGATTCCTAAGGAAGCATCTCTCCAAGCCCTCAGCAACTACCCAAAAATATCCCCAACCTATCATTTTGGGGAGTTTCAGCAGCGCTCAATGAAGACGTGAAAGGAGAAGCATAATAAGAGCTTGATGATTTTCTGACTTAACCATAAACTGGTTCATTTTGGTGGCTTAAAATTACGGAATACAAAATCTTTCCATCAAGGGAAAAGAAATTCATCACTCAAAACGGTCCCAGTGACTCTCTGCAGAGCAAACCCAACTTCAGGGAAAAAATCCTGCTGGCACCACATGGTACCAACCACCCCACCACCCCCCATGAATAGATCAATATTTCCAGCAGGAAAGCAGCTGGATAATATTGATCTTTCTACAAGAGCCGACGCAAAAAATTTCTCTCGCCTTATTTGCTGCAGCAGAAGAGATTTGCCTTTCATTTAGCTCAAAAATATGCAGGCTGAAATGGCTTGAAATTCTCTGGAATATATTCAAAGAGCAGAACGAGGCGAGTGGGGTGGAAATTCTTCTATTTATATATATTACCTTTGTTGGAGAGCAGCTCTGAGGAGAAAGACCTAGGAGTCCTGGTGGACAACAGGATGGCCATGAGCCAGCAATGGGCCCCTGTGGCCGAGAAGGCCAATGCTGATGGCATCAGGAAGAGTGTGACCAGCAGGTGGAGGGAGGTCATCCTCTCCCCCTGCTCTGCCCTCAGGAGGCCCCACCTGGAGCACTGGGACCAGTTGTGGGCTCCCCAGTTCCAGAAGGACAGGGAACTGCTGGAGAGGGGACAGCAGAGGGCTACAAAGATGATCAGGGGCCTGGAGCATCTCTCTGCTGAGGAAAGGCTGAGGGACTTGGGTCTTTTGAGTCTGGAGAAGAGAAGACTGAGGAGGGATCTGATCAATGCTTAAAAATCACGGAATCACAGATTTGTTGGAGTTGGATGGGACCTTCTAGAGATCATCTAGTCCAACTCCCCTGCCAAAGCAGGATTGCCTATAGCATATTACTCAGGATTGCCTCTAGGCAGCTCTTAGAGATCTCCAGAGAGGGGGAGTCCACAACTTCCCGGGAGTATATTATGTATTTAAGCCTAAATACTTAAAGGATGGGAGTCAAGAGGATGGGGACAGTCTTTTTTCAGTGGTGCCCAAGGACAGGACAAGAGGAAATGGGCACAAACTTGAATGTAAGAAGTTCCACCTGAACATGAAGAGGAACTTCTTTCCTGAGAGGGTGGCAGAGCCCTGGCAGAGGTTGCCCAGGGAGGTGGTGGAGTCTCCTTCTCTGGAGACATTCAAAACCCACCTGGATGGGTTCCTGTCCAACCTATTCTGGGTGACCCTGCTTTGGCAGGGGGTTGGAGTAGATGATCTCCAGAGGTCACTTCCAACCCCATATCATTCTGGGATTCCGGGAGTGGGCAAACAGAACTGCCGGTAGCCAGTCATTTATAGGTTTTGTTTCCCTGAAATGACTGCAAGACAGCTAAAGGCACATTACAAAAAAAAATAAATTAAAGATTTTATATTCATGGATGCCCGTGATACGTTTTAATTATGGATGTTAAATGTTTACAGAGTTAAGCAGCTGTGATGTCATCCCCAATTGCTACAAGGACACTGCATCTGACAGTCAACATCCAGGGGCAGCAGACAGATGCCCAAAAGTCCTTAAAAACAATAAATTTCATCCATTTCATCCATAACAAGTCTTATTTATAATAAGGGTATTTTGAAGAGCCAGCAACGGCAACGATACTCAGAGCTACTGGGAGACCACTACCTGGAAACCACCAGAACCAGCAAGAAGAAAAATGTAGAGTTTTGACAAAATGCAAGTGAAAAAACTCGTTTTAAAGAGTATTTTGTTATTAATGAAGATCTGCCCCAACTAATTCTCTCTTCAGGTAGCCAGTTTCTACGAAGATGATGAATGGTTTTATAGTAGAGAGACGTTTTCCATGCTTTACCCACAGAGATTGGTGATAGATTTATTATCTACCCATCTCAGACAGTCCATTCATCACCGTCATTTAGGTACATTATAAATACATTTCTTAACCGCTGCGTAACGTTTCCAACCAAATGAGATGTTTTCAATTTACTTGAGAGAGCTGCAGAGCGCAGCGGAGCAGGGAAATGATAAAATAAAGCCGGGCGTACCCAAAGTGGGGAGCGTGAGGCTTCGTCTATCAGTGGGGAAGCATTGGGTCTTACACCATACAACACTAAAAACTCTATTAAAATTTATTTTCTTAAAGGAACCATGGAAAAACATTGATGGAATCCTCAAAACTTTAAATTCTTCAACATATAAAGTAACTGCGACGGAGAAACGTGGAAAAAAAAGAGCAGAAGTTGGCTTTATCCAGGGGTCTCTGACCCAAAGCCCCATCACTCTCACAAGTTGCTCTCACGAAAATCTGCTGGAAAATATTCAGATGTAATACTAAAAAATGAAAATAAACATTTTTTTCTGTTCCTGTATTAAACCTCCCTTGAGATAAAACATGTTGAAAATCCCCCGTTGCTCTAAAAGTAAATTCCTTCCACCTGAACTTCCAATTCATCTCAAAATATACGGAAAGAGAGAGGAATAATCAATGCTCAATGTGATGGAAACAGATCTCACTGATGTAAAAATGCAGAAAGAAGTGAAATATTTATTATGTTTCCCAGAAAATAAGATCCCGTGGAAGCATCTTTTGCCAAACGGACTTACGAAGTCAATTAAAATTAAATAGATTATTCACAGTTTTTCAACGATGTTGCTCATCTCCCGGGTCCAGATTTTCAAGACTGGAATTTTATGACCATTCTCACTACGAGAACCCAAAGTGAGAGTCTTATTTTACTCAGAGTCCTTGTTCTCTACAATAATCTTCTAGAAACATTCAAATCAAGACAAATCTGTCCTTGAAGCATCCCAAACACTGAAGAAGGTCACTCTAAAAGGCTGAAATAGCTATTTATACCCCTTTTTTTTTTTTTTTTGCCCCCTGGGGGAAGAGCAAAAGCTGACAAGTTGAAGTGATGGAAGAGTTTTGTATTTTTAGCGTCCTGGGAAAAACAAATAAAGAAATCTCAGAACCAAAAGCACACAAGCAGAGCCAAAAGCATCCCTTTATGAGTTTTTGAGGATGGAGAGGTCTTCACACTGGTGAATTATTTACCAGAAATAGGGCTTGGCTGGACTCCAGGTGACGCAGTGGTTTCTCCCCTCCTCAGTTACAGAATCACAGAATGATATGGGGTTGGAAGGGACCTCTGGAGATCATCTAGTCCAGCCCCCTGACAAAGCAGGGCCACCCACAGCAGGTCTCACAGGAACGTGTCCAGGTGGGGTTGGAATGTCTCCAGAGAAGGAGACTCCACCACCTCTATGGGCAGCCTCTCCCAGGGCTCTGACAACCTCAAAAGAAAGAAGTTCCTCCTCATGTTGAGATGGAACTTCTTATGTTCCAGTTTGTGCCCTTTTCCTCTTGTCCTGTCACTGGGCACCACTGAAAAAAGACTGTCCCCATCCTCTTGACACCCACCCTTTAGATATTGCTCAGCATTGATGAGGTCCTCTCCAAGTCTTCTCTTCTCCAGGCTAAACAGACCCAGATCTCAACCTTTCCTGAGCACAGAGATGCTCCAGTCCCCGAGCATCTTTATAGCCTCCACTAGACTCTCTCCAGCAGTTTCTTCTCCTTCTTGAACTGGGGGACCCACAACCAGACACAGTCACAGAGGTTTTACATGGGCTAAGTGCAGCAGAACCATCTCACATCAACGCACGGAAGTTGCCATGAACCCTCAGAGGCTCTTTGAAGCTTTGCAGGAGATGGAAGCAACTGGGAAGGGCAGGATGCTCCTCCTCAAAAACCAGTATGGGGAATTTCTCCTGGTGTTCAGCATCACGCTCAGCTGGCTCTTTACTGAGTGTATTTATAACTCCTTTGTTCCATATATAAAGGCTGATGGCTCTGCTGACATTAACACAAAGCTGCTTGGCACTAACACGCAATTGATGCATTTTTAGAATTATTCACCCTTGTCATCTCCAGGGCTTATTTATAGTTTATGTTTTCTGATTTATTAGGCCCTAAAAGCCTATTTTGAATTTTGTATGGCAATCAGCGAGAGCCACACCACCCACAACCCTTCCTTTTTAAGATGGAAGAGTTTGGAGGGTTTCACCCTGCTTTGGATGTGCAGGGTGTCTGCAATAATGATTTACAACCCTTATTTTCTTCCTCTGCAAGTATAATCAAAATTTTTTTGGCTGAAATGACTATTGCAGCAGGTGACTGAAGCCAGGAAAAAAAAGGGAAAGCAAACTGTACAGTGCAAGGAACCTTTCTGCATCAGGAGCTTCAGCCAAGCAGGGATGGAGTCCTCTAGGGCAATGCTTGCTTCTACTCTGCTCTCATAAGACCTCACCTGGAGGTTCTCCATCTGGAGTCCATAGCACAAGAAGGACATGGACCTGTTGGAGCGGGGCAAGAAGAGGTCACGGAGATGCTCCAAGAGCTGGAGCCCCTCTGCTGTGAGGACAGGCTGAGAGAGTTGGGGTGGTTCAGCCTGGAGAAGAAAATGCTCCAGGGAGACCTTAGAGCCACTTCCAGTCCCTCAACACGGTCCAAGAAAGCTGGAGAGGGACTTTGGATCAGGGAGGGGATCCAGAGGATGAGGGGGAAGGGTTTTAAATTGAAAGAGGGGAGATTGAGATGAGATGTGGGGAAGAAATTCTTTGCTGTGAGGGTGGCGAGACCCTGGCCCAGGTTGCAGGTGCCCCATCCCTGGAGGTGTTTAAGGCCAGGTTGGAGGGAGCTTGAACCAACCTGGTCTGCTGTCCCTGCCCATGGCAGGGGGTGGAACTAGATGGTCTTTAAGGTCCCCTCCAACCCAAACCATTCTATGATACAGAGCCATTATACTCCTACTTTCCCTCCACCTCCGAACAGGATCAAAGCTGGATTCCTGCCACACACCAGTATTTTCAGAGATTCCACCACAGCAAATTACTTCTCAGGACCAAACAGAAAGCACTGGCTGAAACACCGGACACAGAACAAGACACTCTCCGGCAGCCCCATGATGGACCTCATCGCTTGATAACACACCTCAGATATGAGGAACCCAGGAGCTAACAGGGGTTTTGCAAAACCAAATAAAATATAAATAGGGGAAAACCTACCCTGGATATAAACCAACCTAAACAAACCCTGTTTGTCTTGAAAACACCAGTGTTTTCTTCTCCAAACCCTCACCCCAGTTAATGAAGTTGCTGAGCACACCAGCACAGCCCCCCATGTCTAGTTCCCAGTACGGTACCTGGATGGGAATCCAGCTGCGCTGATCCGGATGGTCTCCAGCACTCCGCAAGCTCTCAGCTGCTGCACCGCTCTCTTCGGATCAAACCTGGGGTTGTATTTAAGGCAGAGATTAACACAGGGAGAAGGACAACGTGTTTCCGGAAAGAAAACCAATTCGACAGCAAAATAAATCTGATCTATTAAATTTCACACCAAAAAATGAGCAATTAATAGCTTCCACGGGTTTGCAGACTGTGAAGTTTATCAACAACAGTGATGCTCGTGTTTCAAACTAAGAGCTTGGTAGATGTCGTGTAAAAATTCAAGGTGTTCCTGCTCTCAGTTGACCCCTTACCACTGGCATCTGATTTCCATCAGCAATTTGTGACCAAAAAAACTTCATGCCAACTTCCAGCTGAATCCTTGTGCTCTCCCTGGTTCCTGGCGTAAACCCACTTTCAGATCTTCCATCTTTGGACAGAGAGCATCCCCCATCACTTCTCCCTCCTTCCATCCCTGCCACCGAGAGGTCCCTGCTCTCCAGCTCAAGATGCTGGACCCTGGAAGAGGTTGTTGGATCAAGCTTGGACTCTTAAGATGTCGATGCCCATAGATGTCAATGCCCATAGACATCTTAGGTTTCCACAACAAGGGTGAGGAGCACAAGCTTCTCAGATATCCACTTGTCCCATCTGGAAAACCCAAAGTGTTTACACCCATGGGTCAAGATTCCATGAATAATTCTGCTTGGTCTCTGCAGTGCAAAAGCAGCAGAAGAAATAGGCTACTTGGTGCATTTTTAAATTCCCCAGAGCTGTCAAGTCTATGGCTAAGTTATTCACTACAATGCTGTAACCACGGCACAGGGTGGAAAAATCAGTCTTGGCTGTCACTCACTTCAAGGAAGAATTCCCCAAGGGTACAATTTCCATAACAATAAATAATAAACAGGAGAGGTAGATGGATGGGGAAGCTTCCATCCGGGAAGATCCCAGGGCAATCTACCGTGGGTGCACGAGGGGAACTTTCTGTACCACGACCCAAGCCCTGCTCAGCGAGGGTGAAATGAAGTAACCAGAGTGGCTGCAGTGATTTCTCTGCATGGAAAGCCAGGATCCTCCCTAGAAACAACTCCAGGTATGGGCTGAAGCTGGAATAAAGACCTTAAAAGTGGGACAATACACATTATTATGAACTTCTTTTCCTTGCTGTAGCTGGCAGAAGCCCCCAGCAGGTTTCTTTTGGCCTGGCAACCCAAGGAAGAGATCACAAACCCTGCCTTGAAACAGAATTTGGAAGGAAAATCGTCCAAGGCACAAGCTGAAGTCAGGCACTCTCCTTGCACCTCTCTCTTTGAAGTCTTCTCCACCAGGGATCAACCTCAGAAGCAGCCTGCAGTCAGATGCTGCAGATCTCACTGCGTGGTGCCAACACTTCATCCAGGCTGGAAGTCTGATGCCCCTCACCTCCCTAAGAAACAAATCCTGCATTTGCACCATGGTATAAAGTAGGAATGAGAGTGATGGAGGGTGCAAAAGGAGGTCTCTAGTCCAACCTCCCACACTCAAAAGCTGAGGCAGCTATAGGGGGAAGACCAGGTTCCTCTGGGCTTTATCAAGTCAAGGGCTGAAAACGTCCAAGGATGGAGGTTTCACCACCTTTCTGGGCACCTGCTCCACTCTCTTCATGAAGAACAAAAACGCTTCCTTATCTCCAGTCTGAACCTCTCGCTTCAGTTTGTGGCCACTGACTCCTGTCCTCCCACCACACCCTACTGTGAAAAGCCTTGTTTCATCCTCTTGGAAAGGCGCCTGTGAGCACCAGGAGGCTGTTATTAGGTCCTTTCTCCAGGATAAACATCTCATTTTAGCAAAAATTGATGTTCTTGTGAGTTGAAAAATGCCCTGTTCTTTTGAGTTGAAAAATTTCATGTTTTAGGGAAGAAAGTCTGTGATTTTTCCTTCAACAATGAACGTAACATCAAGTGTTCTCCATCCTGCAAGATACCACTTCAACGCTAACCCAGAGCAGCACCAGGGGAGGTTTAGGATGGGGCAGCTACAGCTTCTCTGGGCAACCTGGGCCAGTGTCTCACCACCTTCACATTTAAGTCAGGGCAGCTTCCTGATGGATCCATAACCACCAGGATACCATGACCGAGGGTGAGCCTGTTCATGGATGCTTCCTCCTCCTCTGCAGGACGATGTAAGAGCCAACTCTGAACTCCAAGGTGGCACCACCCTCAGTGGGAGCACTCGGACTGCTTCTAGTCTGCAATTATAACTCTGCTTTCTTAAATGTCACCACCTGCAGCTTCTGCCAGGGCCTTCAGAAGCCATCACTGTAAGATCTATGAGGTCTCTGCATATTAATGGCTGAGCTCTTTTGGACTTACAGGGAACAAAACTGGGCATAAATACATTATTTAAGAGCTCAAACAAGGCTAACACCTACTCGTTCGTAACACCTCCGAACTGCAGAGGAAAATCAAGACTGGCTTTTTTTGCTTCAGCTGTTCACTCACCTGGAAACCCGCCCAAAGTGGATCCAAGTCAACATCTTCAATTGTTCCACCTTTATTTTGGAAGCACCATGGCATTTGTGTCCATGGTACAAGCCATTTTGCAAAGCACACTACTTATCTCTCTGCTTTTTTCATTCCTTTCTCTGCTATGGTTCACCTTTTAGTATTATGATGATTTAAATCAAAGCGATTCCGAGATGGAATTGTCCAAAGACCCTATTCTTGCAAAGGAAGGATGTTTGCTACTAGCAGATTATTTCTATTAATTACTAGGACCTGCATTAATCTTCACTTCAGGGGCACAAAAGCCCAAGAGAAGCGACTCCAGCAACCTACAGGGATCTTCCAGTATCAGAACCACAGAACTACACAGGGTGGAAGGGACCTCTGGAGATCATCTAAGTCCAACCCCCTGACAAAGTAGGGCCACCTAGAGCAGGTCCCATAGGAACCCATCCAGGTGGGGATGGAATGTCTCCAGAGAAGGAGACTCCCCCACCTCTCTGGGCAGCCTCTGCCAGGGGCTCTGCCACCCTCAAAGGAAAGAAGTTCTGAGAACACCATCGCAAGGGGGGCAATCTCTTTACCAAGAGGAAAAGCCCAAAGCCCGCTCCTGGGGTCGTAATTCTGAACGTATTTTCTCATCTGAAAGGCCACTTACTTAAAGGGGAGCTTCTCGTCGTTGGGCTTGATGCAGCGCACGTAGTGCGGGGTGGTGGCGTTCAGAGTCTCCATGAGCAAATGCAGCGAGTTGCGGAACTGAAAGACAAAACCACTCCATTTTGAGGAGGGATGGAGGTGTTGTAGCACCTCATCCAAGTTGGCAGGCGCTGCGAGAAGCCACCTGCGGTGCAAGCCTCTGGATGTGACACAGCGTGAACCTTCCCACCCACCCCACACACACAGTAGCAATTCAGAGACGACACTGGTGGGTTCAGGGCTTCCAGCTCAACATTGTACAACAGCAACAAGCGTTTGCTCAGGGCTTTACCAGTTATGGTGTGAACATCTCCAAGGGTGGAGACCTCTCTGAGCTCCTATAGCACTGCTCGACTGTCCACCCAGGGGCAAAAAATGTTCTTTTTCTCAAGTTCTTTCAATTTATGAGCACCATAGTACATTAGGATACAATTTAGTGAATCCCAGAGCGGCCTCCACCCTTCTTAGACCATGTCTCAACTCCTTCCAGTCAAGACTACTGAAGGCTGCTCTTCCGCCATGTTGCTAGAAGGCATCCAAAATGCACCAGCCATCAGCACAGCTCACAGGAAGGTCTCCTCACTTCCCCCCCACCGACAGCTTTTTATCTATCTATGCTTCAGACTGAAAAAACAAGATCTCAACTGTAAATATGTATCTGGATTCCCCCGCTGTTGACTGACCAGTTCATATGATACATTACCTGGTGGCCCACTGTTTTCTTGTGCTCCTTGTTGGCAGCTTTGATGGCCGGTCTGGCAGAACGGACATTGATTTTGGGTGTCCCCTTCCCTACGGAAGAGGTGGGTCCAGCATCCTTCTCATCTTGGAACAAGTCTGCCACCATTTGATTCTAAAACAAAAGACAAGGCCTGAGCACCAATTTTCTGAATGAACCCACCCAAATCTCATCGCTCCCGTCATTTTTTTACCCATCTTAAACCAGGAAGGGGATAAAGTCAAAGCAAGAAGCGTTGCCTACATAAACCACATCAGCAGGAACATCGGCCATTCTGTTTTGTAGTTCGTCAAACCTTGAAATGCGCGCGTTAAATCAAAGAAGTGAAAAAAAAAGAGGACATCCAAGGCACAAAACCTCCTGAATGTGAAGTGACTCTTGCTCCCAGGCTTTGTTTCGAGCTACTGATGGCAGCAAGGATGGTGTATCCCCCAGGAATGGGCTCTCCATGTGAGGACAGGGAGCAGCCCACTCCTACCGTGGTCCCCAGAGGGACCCTGGCTCTTCTGAACAATTAAGAGACGCTAGCACTTCCTCCCTAATTACCTGCATTTCAGCACAAATGAGCAAGGCGACAGCAGGACCATCATCCTGAAGCCCTGAAAGCACCGCGTTTAGCTCCTCAGATCCCTGAAGCCTGGGCTTTCTGGCAAGTCAGCAGCAACATTTCCACTTCAGAAACGGCAGAAAAGGGTGAGCCAGCAGATGCGGTTTGCGCTATTTCTTTTTAAGGGGCAGGATCTTCAAATTTACATCAGGCTGGGGAACTCGGAAGCTAAATCAGTCACAATAAATCCAGGCTGTTTAAGGAGGGCTGTTAAATTTTTACATCGCTTCTCCAGCCCTGCACCTACATGGGTTCCCCGTTTACATTCAGATGGTAAATTCTTAAATTGAAGAAAAATAACCAAAAATCACAGGTTCCACTTTACTATATCTCACACCTGAAAATGCGGTGAAACCCTCGGCTGTCATTTCAGGTTCCAAAATATCTTAACATGTAGACATTTACCACTCTGTCCTCTTACTATTAATAAAAGGAGGCCCTGCTCCCACACAAATCATAAAATGGTTTGGGTTAGAAGGGACCTCAAAGACCACGCAGTTCCAACCCCCCTGCCCTGGGCAGGGACACCTCCCACCAGACCAGGTTGCTCCAAGCCCCCTCCAACCTGGCCT
>JAOQGI010000019.1:2386376-2397667 GCA_027564495.1 Gallinago solitaria | reverse complement strand
GATGAACCAAGGTCACTCCGACCTTGCCAAGCACACCAGGAAGCCACCCAAATTAGGAAGAGTTCAGAAGTTTAACCTGAGGAAGACTCACAAGACGACCCCCCACCCTGATGAAGGCACCAGAACTCCCACCAGACGACTCCCCAAAATGGAAGACTCCGCCTATATATGAATATGCATGTAGAGATAGGAATATGCATGTAAAGATGATGTAACCTACACTCAAACGTATAAAAAAGCAGCACTGATTGCTAACCGGTGGAACTCTGAGCCCAGGGCAGCCTGGAGAGTTCCCCAACGCGTTGCTAATAAATACCTCCTGCTTATGGACTTGAAAACTTAAGTCTCTGAGCAGTTTCTATTTCACCTTTTGGGGCAAATTTGGCATCACACTCAACCAACAGGTCCCCAGTTACCTTATCGGCAAAGTGCAGGACAATGAAGGAGGTGTTGGACATCCGGGGCTTCTGGAAGTGCTGGCTGCTGGCATGTCGGTCGTACAGCTTCTGTGCCCAGTTCTGGTCGGTGCCTTTGGGAACCTGGACAGGGAGAAAATGGAACGAAAAAGTCATGGTCAGGCACACAGAGAGATTTTGGAGGAACCCTCCCTGTGAGCTTCACATCAGCTACAGGAACATCACTTGGATCCCAAACACAGGATGCATTAATCCCAGTTGCACAGAGCTGGGACTTCAGACCCACCTACTAGTCCTAGAGCAGCTGAATAATTCCCATGTCCTCCTCCCACAAATCCAACTCCTTGTGCCAGGAATCTCCTGGATGCCAAACCCTCCTTCTTCACCCTATTCACACTGAATAGGGTGTAAGTCCTACGTGGATCTGTCCCTGAAAGGATCCTTGATGTCTTTGATGTTCCAAGGGCTGGAGCCCCTTCCAGTCCCTAAAAAGGGCTCCAAGAGAGATGGGAACGGGAGGGGAGCCACAGGATGAGGGGAAAGTGTTTTAAACTCAAAGAGGGGAGATGTGGATGAGATCTGGGGAAGAAATTCTTTGATGTGAGGGTGGTGGGACACTGGCCCAGGTTGCCCAGAGAAACTGTGGCTGCCCCAGCCCTGGAGGGGTTCAAGACCAGGTTGGAGGGGGCTTGGAACAACCTGGTCTGGTGGGAGGTGTCCCTGCCCATGGCAAGGGGTTGGAACTCGATGATCTTGAAGGTCCCTTCCAACCCAAACCATTCTATGACTCTATGAAAAGGCATAAAGGCGCACAAGGAAAGCATCATGGCTGTAAATATCTGTTCTTTTCTACTTTTCCAGAGCAACAAGTTTGCCACAAAACAAAATTCTTGCAAACCAGTGGAAACAAGGAGTTTAGTCGTAAAATTCGAGGGCTGGGGACCACAGCTGTTGGGGTTTGTCCCCATCCCTCTTGCCTGCTCAGCAGGGATGGGAAGGGCACGGCCTGGTGGACCCTCTATCACTTCCAAGAGCACAGCGATGGTTGCACATACATATACATATATAATTTTTAATAAAAAAAAAAAACAGCTGATATTTAAAATTCGATGGGACCCAGCCTACAAAGCACAAAACAAACGTGCAGCATCAGGAAAAGCTCAGGATCATCCATCAGGTCTTCAGATAGAATTTTCTACGAAAAGGGAACAGAGGAAATCAGGGCTGCAAACAATAAGAAGGAAAACTTGAGAGAGGCGAGGAATATTTCTTCACGCTGCTCTGAAACAGCCTTTGATTTCAGGGCAGCAAGTCAAACCATGCCAGAAAGACTCTGGACACAGGGAAGAAATGATACAGCTTATATATAAATATTAAAAAGGCATTTCTTCATGCAATTAGATACATGTTTTATTTATGCAAGGTAGACATGCATATTTAAACTACGGAGCTATGTAAATGCAGACGGGTTGCTTTTTTATGCATAAATATGAAACATAACTGATGAAAAAACCCTCTTTGGAGCGATCATTGGGTTGGGGACCGGGCCGTGGGTGCGGAGAAGGGGCACGGTGGCCACCCGATGCTGCAGAGAACAGCTTTATCCCGCGCCAGCTCTTCTTTTAGACCATCCACTTTGCTGAAAAACCTGCTTATCTCCGAGCTCCACTTCAAAGGCATCGCTCCTGCCTCCCAGAAAGAGGGCTTCGCCGTTCCCACACTGCTCTCTGCTCGCCCTTGCACAGCCTGGGTATTTTTAGCTGCCTGAGAAACACCTGATAGGGACCGAGTCCCGGAGATAAAAATTAACAGGGGCATTATCTCTACTATTATAACAGCTTTCGGTCCTGGCTTGGTAGTTTAAAGCCTTCAAAGCTAGTGAGAAAGTTCTTTATCTCATCAGTGAGAGACTTTTTTAGGGGACGGGGAAGAGGAAAACGTTGTAAGTACCACAGAATGGTTCAGGTTGGAAGGGACATTAAAGATCATCGAGTTCCAAATCCCCTGCCCTGGGCAGGGACACCTCCCACTAGAGCAGGTTGCTGGTTGGATGGAACAGCTCCTCTGTTCTCACTGTCCCACCACCCATCACTCTGCATAAAATCATAATCCCGGCCAGGGTCATGCCCATCTGCATACATTGGCCTCTGAGCTGCCAAGAGCTACTGCAACCAAAATCAAACCTTCCCAGCAGGGCCAGGGTCACCTCAAGTCCAGAGGTTTTGGACCAGAAGCAACCCAGGGCCAAGAACCCACCATAACCATCAGAGAGCCCAGGAGATCAAATCTTCCCAGAAGGGCCAGGGTCACCTCAAGTCCACTGCTTTTGGTCCAGAAGCATCCCAGGGTCAAGAGCCCACCATGACCACCAGACAGCTGAGGAGACCAAATCTTCCCAGTACAGCCAGGGTCACCTCAAGTCCAGAGCTTTTGGGCCAGAAGCATCCCAGGGCCAAGAACCCATGATGACCGTAACTATTAGGGACGTTTTGGATGCCCCATCCCTGGAATTGTTTAAGGCCAGGCTGGATGGGGCTTTGAGCAACCTGCTCTAGTAGGAGGTGTCCCTACCCATGGCAGGGGGGTTAGAACTTGATGATCTTCCCTGGAGTTGGAATCCCTTCCAACTCTAACCATTCTATGATTCTATGAGAGAGCCAAGGAGATAAAACCTTCCCAGCATGGTCAGGGTCAGGGTCACCTCAAGTTCAGAGCTTTTGGATCAGAATCATCCCAGGGTCAAGAACCCACCATGACCACCAGGCAGCCAAGAAGATATTTCAAGTTGTTTGGACTAAAGGGTGAAGTTTCCTCCACCATCACCTCCAACAGAAGGACCCTTAACAGGATAAAAGCACCAAAGGTCCATTCAAACCTTATGATCTAAAAGTCAACCCTTTGAAAATACAGTAGGAGCCATTTGCATTTTCTTTCTTTTCTCCTTATCACTCCAATATATATTAAAGCCTGAAAAGAACCTCAGCTTCCTCCTCGCTCCAGAGACACGTTCCACCACAAGCGATGTTCCTGACTGTAAAGTCATAAAAAGCTGACAGCATGACGTAGGCGAGGTTATTCCACTGTTGGATTAAACGGTCCACCTCAAAGGAAAGCCCAGAGGTCCAACCTCTGTCTATCTGCTCGTGGAGAAGAAATACCCCCGGACAGGTATGCCACAGGGTGTGGCATAGGAAGGCGACGTGCTGATTTCTGACGTTCGAAAAACTAACAAGTCCAGACAAGGAAAATAACATTTGCTCAGATAGCCAAGCTCCCAGCAATGCGGAGAGACAAGCAGGATTGAAAAGCGGTTTGCTAGAAGCAGACCTCAGTCCTTCTGGCACTTGAGAGAAGGACACGGGAAAGGTTGAAGAGCACCTTTTGACCAGCCTTCGAAAAAAGCATTTGGCACGTTGACAGCGTAACGCAATGGCAACGTGGCATATAACACAAAAGGGAGCCACCAGAGAGTTTGAGAACATGAAGAAGCTCGTGGGTTTGGTTAGACACATCCCCCTTCAGCAGCCTCAAGGTCACATTGCTCCTCAGAGGAAAGAATTCCACCAAGATCCATAAAAAACCTTGGACAACAATGCCACGATTGACACATCAACCCTTCCAGTCAAGCCCGTTCTTGATCAAACCCTTTTAGATGCTCTTCATGCAAACAGAACATTTTTTTTTCTTTTTTTTTTTCATTCCCACTCTGATCCCAGCACAGGCAAAAGCAAGAAAACAGCCAGGTAGAAGGACGCTTTCTGGAGAAAACTGGATCTCCACACCAGCTTCAGAAAGACACCTGAGAAGAGTATGGAAGACAAGTAGCACTCCCAAAGAGCAAGAAGTTTCAGCCTGAAAGGCAGGACATCTAATCCAGCTTTGACTTTTTACAAAGACTTGACTCCCATTTCTTAAAAGAGTTTTTAATTTCCTCCAAAGATAGTTTAAATCTCTTGAAAAACCAACGTCGACTGGCTCCTCCTCTCCAGAGCACTGAAGCTGCTCTTCATGTGTTTCCTCCAACCTCAAAGCCTTCAAAGTCATCCTAGGAAGCTTCCTCAAAGTCCACAATAAGGCCAACCATACCCTAAAGCCATCCCAGACAACAAAGCAGTCTCCCACAGGCCCTCCCAACTTCCCAAAACTGGATTTTCAGAAGACAACTTCCCTCCTAAATGCCAGTCTCTTCTGATGGGCTCTACATCACTCTCCCCGAGGACCCTGCTCTTATCCCAAAGTATTTCCCACCACCATTGGCCCATTGGGGACTCTATCCACACTTCACAGCTCACCAGAAGGGAGGTTCTCTTGGATGCCCTTCTCCCTCTTTCTTCATCTTCAGGCTCATTGATTTGTTGCCAGAGCACTTCAATGTTGTGCCCATGGTGGTGGCCTTGGTTTCTGGCCAAGGTCATCTCTAAGCCTGGAACATCAACTCTTCCTGTTCTTCTGGCATCTTTTTAGGCCAAAGCAAAACCAAGAGGTCCTAAAAGCTCCAGATCCAGGCAGATGATGCTCCAAGGTAGGAAAAGGGGAAAAGGCACTTTGAGGTCTTCAAGGTCACAGCCCCATGGAGATTATACAGCTTCCTGGGCAGACCAGGGACATAACTGGAGGTAGGAGAAAACAACCTCCAGAAGCCCCCTCCAACCTTAATAGTTCTACAACAGCTTCCAACTCGTAAGACCTCAAAGCTGTTTAAAAACACCCAAAAAACTAAACATATCCTAAAATACTTTTTTTTTTTTTTTTTCAGAGCAGGGGTTTTATTATTTGCTTTCAGGAGACCGGTTTAGTCTTTAAAATTCCAATTTCAATTTGAGAGCCCTCTTTTTCACTTCTCATTCCCATTTCAACCCTGCCTGGTCCGCTTCTTCTCTAAAGGGTGACAAGACTCATTAAGCACCAACGGTCTACGACCTTCGTTAGCTGAACTGCTTCAGCACGTACCCAACCACCCCCTCCTCAACCTCACATTATAGATTTTAAAAAGAAAAAAAAATAAAAATCCATACTGTGAAGCAAGAACGTTAGCGACAAACCCCCCCGCATTTGCGCTAACATTTCATTATGTTGCCAGGACCCCCCTCGACGCCATTTCATGTTCCGGAGTATATTTATCCGCCGTCGTACGTGCTAACGAGATGACTTGCAATTACCCCATTGTGGTCCCGCGCCTGACTCGCTCCGAGAGGTGAAAAAACTGCCGGTGATGCGGGGGTGAAGGTTTTCATCCATAAACCGGTGCTTTTAGTTGACAGGCATTGTGGAAATTTTCATAAAGCCGGAGAACGCTTAGAGATTATTATAAAAGAGTCAATTAGGGGGTCCATAATAAGGGCCTACGACTAATGACAGTGTTCCCCACTGACAGGTAAGTACACAGTTAATTGGCATTTGGTGTTGGGGGGGAAGATATGTTGCATTTTGGGGTGTTTGGTGTTTTTTTTTTTTTGTTCAAAAAAGCATGGATGAAAAAAGTAACACCAGGAAGATCTACAGCAAAGTTGGCCATTTTCTTGCTGTTGCAGAGAAATTGCTCCATGTAACGCAATGTCACCAGCAACAACCAGTCCCAGATGCTTCCCAGAGGAGCAAAGGGTGGTATCACAGCATCACAGAATGATACGGGGTTGGAAGGGACCTCCGGAAATCATCTAGTCAACCCCCCTGCCAAAGCAGGTCCACCCAGAGCAGGTTGCACAGGAACGTGTCCAGGTGGGGTTTGGAACGTCTCCAGAGAAGAGGACTCCACCACCTTTTTGGGCGGACTATTATCAGCCAACATGGAATGAGGGAAACTTTCCTTATGGTCCACAAAACACCCAGGAGCCTGAAGAATTTAACAGGCTTAATAGCGCAGAGAGCAAATGAAATGCTGCTGAATATCAAACGAATAATCTGTCCTCCTTCTGAGCCGGCACCGGCTTCAGCTGCTATTTTAAGGGCATCAAATTAAGTTGAATTTGTTCTCGTTTTTAAGGACTCTTCCAGAAACTGGATTTGGAAAGGGCAAAGCCCCAGCTCTGGCTCCTTGTGAAGACCCCAGATGAGGGCTGAGCTCGTGGGACGTGCAGGTTGCAACAGCATCATCATGCCTGAGAAGATAGCCCTTGTCACATGGAGAAGGGTGGCCACTTGACAGGTCACCTTGCTTCCAGACAAGTCCTACATCTCCTTAAATCCCAACAGGGACGCTCTTCTAAATAATGGATCCAAAATCTTTCCCTCTGATGCAAAATGACACTCCTGCCCTTGAGCCACTGGTTCTGACCGACACCCATGGATCCCACAGAGCCAACAAGAATTCATTGTGTCCTTCTCATCACCTTGGCCAACCCAGTGAGGACCCATTCCTTGCTTCAGCTCTCCTACCACCTTTCCCTGCCCTCGTTCAAAGACTCTCAAAGCCCTTCCAGAATCAGTAAGACATTTTCTGGCATAGAATAGATCCAAGTCTCAACGGAAGCTCTTCCCAAAGACAACTTGTTGATCACACCACAGCAAAACCAGTCAGACTCCACCGTATCACAATGTTTCATAGCCCTGGTAACACTCTCTCCGGTATTTCCTCATCATCGTTGTTATGCAGACACCAGAACTGGAAGAGATACCACTTGCTCTTCCCAGTGTAGAAGCCCTTTTCATCACAGCATAACACTGAGCTCTCCTGTTGAGATGATAACACCTCAAGACTCTGGACTTTCCACTTACTCTTCAACCCAAAGACCTTCAAAACAAGCATCCCAACTTCCCAAGATCTCCCATCTCACATTTGATCATTCATGACTGAACAAGGAGCAACCAAGGAGCCCGACCTTTCTTATGGATTCTCATAAAGGGTTGCCATTCTGGTATTTGTACTCAACTTTTAAGAAAGATTTAATTTAAGCTGTTATGAGACACAGTTGATAAAAGATAACAAACTACAAAAAAGGAAAAAACCCCAAACCAACCAAACCAACCACAAACCCAAAACTCAGAAAAGCTGAGGGAAGACACAATTCCAAACCCCAACAGAAGAATGCTGAAGAAACGGCTAAACAAGAAGCCTACACAATTGAACACACTTCTACAGGTCATCCCTGGCTTCTTATTCTCTATCTCAAAGGAGCAGAAGGGACATGCAATTTCAATCTTTTGCAAAACTTGTGTGGAAATCCATAGAATTGTCCAGGTTAGAATGAACCTTTCAGATCATCAAGTCCAACCATCAACCCAACACTGACAAAAACCACCACTAACCCATGTCCCTCAGCACCATGTCAGCCCAGCTTTTAAATACCCCCAGGGGTGGCGACTCCACCAGTTCCCTGGGCAGCCTGTGCCAAGGCTTGATAACCCTTTTGGTGCAGAAATTTGTCCTAATATCCATCCTAACCCTCCCTTGGTGACTCTTGAGGTCATTTCCTCTTGTCCTATCACCTGTTATTTGGGAGAAGTCAGCCAGAGCCTGGCATCAACTTAGGCAGATCCCCCCTCAGCTTTCTCTTCCCCAGACTAGAATGACCCAAGTCCCTCAGCCTTTCCTCATAAGAGAGATGCTCCAGGCCCCTCATCATCTTCATAGCCTTCTGCTGTACCCTCCCCAGCAGTTTCCTTCACCGAAGAAAGAAGCCACAAGCAATGACCATCCCTGTGCACAGAGCGGCCAGAAACATGAGCTCTGGCAATACACGGTGAGATCAGGTATGCAGGTTGGTAGCAAACATCTGCCAAGGAGGTTCTGATGGTCCTAAAGAAAAGCAAATGCCACCAGCCTACCCTAGCAATGCACGTGTAAGGAGATGTTTACCCTTTTGCAAGCTACTACAGATTAAAGTCTCGTTTTTAACCTTTTATAAAAGGTAGGTGGTTGCCTTTACCTTGCACTCTTCATCCAGGAGGTCCAAAATACCGAGTTTCGCCTCTATGAGGTCTATGCAGGGCTGGTTATCGTAGAAGTCTATGAGAGTCCAAGGGATTCCCTCCTGCATGTACTCCTCTTGTTCCAGCTTAAACACATGCTGAGAGTGGAAAAAAAAGCAGAATTATGGATCGTGACCCCAACCAGATTAAACCAGTGACCCGCAGCGGGTTCCCCAAACTGGGACCACAGCCAGGGCTGAGCACGTGCGTCCCCATCTGTGAGCAGAGCTTCACAGGGAGCCACCCATCGGCCTAGAAGGGATATCAGCAGTATCTAAGACTCTGGAACATTTCTAGTGTAGTTCCTGATTTAAAAAAAATATAATATATATATTAAAAAAAACCTCTGTATGGATTAATATATCTCAGACCTCTGCCCAAGCAGATAAATTGGTTATTTCTGAGATACTCTAAGCATATTAAGAAATGACTTTTCAAATGGAATTCTTTCTTCAAAGACAGCTTTTTAAAATCTCTTCCAACACGTCATCTCCGAGTTTGAATTTATGAGCTTCAGAAGTGATAGTCAGACATATCCAAGTGAGATATGAAGAGGGCAAAGTACAATCCATCATTTCCTTTTTGTTTTCAGCAGCAGCGATGCCATGTGTGAAGATACACTGCAAACGTTCACGTCCACACGTATGAGGTGGTTGCAAAGCACCAAACTTCTCCACAGTACTTCAAGCTGCTCACATTTAACAAGCTTTTTTTTACCCTGCCTCGTATCTTGAAACTAATACTAACAAAAGCACAAGAAGAGCCCTTACTGATTTCGTTTCCAGTGCACGTTAAGTGGTTGTATCTAATAAGAGAAGAATTCTAGGTTTGGTGAGGTGTGGCCAAGTGATAAACAAGGAGTCTGTCTAATCATGCTATATAATAGAGTTTTTGTTAGAGGTTTAAGCTAAATTTGATGGGGAGGTTTCCATCCACATCTTGTCTCAAACTGGAAACCTGGACTTTACACAACACCACAGAATCACAGAATGCTATGGGGTTGGAAGGGACCTCTGGAGATCGTCTAGTCCAACCCCCTGACAAAGAAGGTCCACCCAGAGCAGGTCCCACAGGAACGTGTCCAGGTGGGGTTTGGATGTCTCCAGAGAAGGAGACTCCACCACCTCTCTCTCTCCCACCAACTTTGAGCAGCCTCTGCCAGGGCTCTGACACCCTCACAGGAAAGAAGTTCGTCATCATGTTTAGGTGGAACTTCTTATATTCAAGTTGGTGCCCATTCCCTCTTGACCTGTCCCGGGGCACCACTGAAAGAAGACTGGCCCCATCCTCCTGACACCCACCCTTGAAGGATTTATAGGCCTTGATCAGATCCCCCCTCAGCCTTCTCTTCTCCTGACTCAAAAGACCCAAGTCCCTCAGCCTCTCCTCATCAGAGGGATGTTCCAGGCCCCTCATCACCTTTGTAGCCCTCTGCTGTCCCCTCTCCAGTAGTTCCCTGTCCTTTTTTGAAATGGGAAGCCCACAGCTGGACCCAGTGCTCCAGCTGGGGCCTCCCCGGGGCAGAGCAGAAGGGAAGGATGACCTCCCTCCACCTACTGGTCACACTCTTCCTGATGCCCCCCAGGATGCCATTGGCCTTCTTGGTCTCAAGGGCACATTGCTGGTTCATGGGCATCCTGTTGTCCACTAGGACTCCCAGGTCTTTCTCCTCAGAGCTGCTCTCCAGCAGGTCACCCCCAACCTGTCCTGGTGCAGGGGGTTATTCCTCCCCAGGTTCAGCACCCTGCACTTGCCCTTGTTGAAGTTCATCAGGTTCCTCTCTGCCCAACTCTCCAGCCTGTCCAGTTCTCACTGCATGGTGGCACAGCCCTCCATTGTGTCAACGACCCCTCACACTTTTGTATCATCAGCAAACTTGCTGAAGCTACAGTCTGTCCCCTCATCCGGGTCATTGATGAATATATTGAAGAGGACTGGGCCCTGTACCAACCCCTGGGGAACACCACTTACTAGGGACCTCCACCTAGATTCTCTACCACTAACAACAACCCTCCGAGCTCTGTCTTTCAGCCAGTTTTCAATCCACCCCGCTGTCCATTCCTCTAACACACACTTCCTAAGCTCACCCATGAGAATGCTGTGGGAGACTGTGTCAAAAGCCTTGCTGAAGTCAAGGTAGACAATATCCACCACCCTCCCTTCATCTATCCAACCAGTCATGCCATGGTAGAAGGCTATCAGGTTAGTCAGACATGACTTCCCCTTGGTGAATCCATGTTGCCTGCTTCTGATAGCTTTCTTTTCCTCCATGTGCTTTGAGATGATGCCCAGAACAAGTCGTTCCATCATCTTTCCAGGGATGGAGTTCAGTTCAACTTGTTGGTAGGTATTAAATTAAAAACAGACCTCGGGTTTTCGGGATGCTGTCAAGCAGCGTGGTCACGCTTTGTTTTTAGGAGGTGGAAACAACCAAGGGCCACAAAATAAACACAATTTCTTTACAATTACGAAGTTTTAAGATCCGAAAAGAGGATTTTGATACCTGCCCAACTGAAGGAGGCAAGCAGGACTGCGTGGGTGCTCCCAAAACCTTTCCCAAGAAGAAATAAAAATAATCTCAGGGTTGAGAGGAAACACAAGCAACCTTCAACAGCAAAATTTCACTTTGAAATCAGCACAGGTCACTAAAAGGAAGAGGCATTAAAAAGAATGGAAGAACACATGGAAAAAAAACCTCCTTCGGCTTGAGAGAGGAGGAGGATGCTCGAGGGCTTGGCCAGGAGGAGACTTGGCCACCCCAGCAATTTCTGTGTCAGCTACAGGAATTAGACTGAGGGAATAAGCCATAACACAGACCACAAATTAAGCTTGGTTGAAAAAAAAAAAACCAACAAGATTTGGATGCTTTACACAAAACTACACCATTTGTCTGTGGGGGGGGGGGGGGGGGGGGGGGGGGGGGGGGGGGGGGGGGGGGGGGGGGGGGGGGGGGGGGGGGGGGGGGGG